>JACWST010000097.1:37997-118569 GCA_014850475.1 Cryphonectria naterciae
AAAAAAAAAAAAAAAAATAAAAAAAAAAAAAAAAAAAAAAAAAAAAAAAAAAAAAAAGGTAAAAAAAAAAAAAAAAAAAAAAAAAAAAAAAAAAGGGAAGGTAAAGTGCACGCGTCAAAGATGTTGAGCAACAAAGGAAGGCGCGTACTGGTTGATCGTTGACTGCTGACTTGGGCAGTGACGATTCTCAGCAAACCCTGCGCCACAATCAATAAAGTGGCAAGTGCGATATAGACAAAAGCTTGGTTGCCTGAAAAGTCTCAGTTTATGCCTTTGTTGATTTCAACAGTCTACACACTGTCAAAGTGAGGGCATCATGAACACTTTCCCCCAACCCAGGGATCCGATAGATATGATGTTTCTTTTTTTTTTACTGAAACAACAACCACGTACAACATGGGATGGCTTGTAAAGAACTCGAATTAGATTTCACCATTTGACCGCATGGAATTTCTCATCCCTCGCGCTTGTCACTCCCTCCCCCAAACGATTGCGCATTATCTCCTTTAACCTCCACCCCCTCCATCTTTAGAAGGCTTGGGACATGGTGGTGGCAGCAACCTGCACACTGGCAAGATCTTTAGACACTTAATTCACAGAGGCCGACACTTCTTCTTTAGTTTGGGTTCCGGCTTCTGTGAGTTTCTTCATGGGAGGCGGCAAGGCCGACGGTTTCGGCGGACTCGACGATTTGGGCGGTCGTAAGGATCTGGAAGGACGAGGGCGCGACGACGGCGATCTCGGCGGACTCGACGATGGGGTGGTCGATGCCGGCGAAGAGGAGGTCACCGGCACCAGGACCGGCGACGACGAAGAACGAGAAGAGAAGACGAGGAGGCGGAAGAACAAAGACCACCACATTCTATACCCACGGTGAGTTGGACTGGGATGTTGCCCTCACTGCCAACTTTGGAGGCTGCTGAGAGAGTCACAGTCCGGGTATAGTTGCCGCCGGTCATGAATCGGGAAGAAAGACCGGAAGTGCTGTGCCCGGGTCTCGTCTTCTGGCCATCACGCAGGTGCATCGTCTAGGTGATGGTCACCGCGAACTTCCCTCCCGAGACGCATGCGCTAAATCTCGACGACCACAGCAGGGCAGAGGAGTGGTTGGCCGCACTCATCGTACGTGGCACCACGGCTGTAAAGGAAACAGCTATGCAGAACTCCAGGGGTGCTGTTGTGGGCGGTGATTTGTCCGCACTCCACGAAGCGTCCCCGGGATGTCTTGCCCACGGCGCAGACGAAGACACCCGAGGTGCAGTTGGTCACGGCATACTCGAAGATTTGGCTGTTCAAGAAAGTCACCCCGATGGCCAGGAAGGCCACGACGGATAGCAGGGAGGAGAACAGGAAGTACGCGGTGAAGGTTGAAGGAGGGTGAAGTCGTCTTCGGATGGTACCGGGAAGATGGAGATTATTGTTGGCCCGAGTGAGGAGAGGGTCGAGAAGGTGGTGCTGAAGGATGAGGAGAAAAGGAAAGAGGAACATGTCTCGGATTGTCGAGAGAAGATGCGGGTCTTTATACCTTTTTTTCCATCCATCACTAGGTCTTTGAAGACTACTTTCTTTTTCTCTTGCTACATGTGATGCTCAACTATCAGACCACATTCTCTGCCCTAATAGTTTAGCACAAACACATGCGCGTACGTGTGCCCAGCTAACTTCCGACCCATTTACCTTCTAGACTTGCCTCCCCTCCTCACTGATCGTCCAGACAGCAATATGGACCGTCTAGAGGCGATCTAGTGGTGCATTTTTTTTGCACTTGTGAATTGAGCGGCTTTTATAACAATTAAGCGTTGATAAGTATTGGTTCTAGACGCGCTTCTCATCCTAGGACGATCCGGACAAATCGTATTAGGGATGGCGTTGGGGAGGAGAAGAACATATATTAGTTACTGTGGAAATGAATATATCAGGGATTTATAATTTGATTAATTACATTTAATCATATGACTAGGCTTGGAATCCATATGACAGACCTCATTTGAGATGGAAGGGGGTCGAGATTGGTGCTGGAAGGAAATTGCATGTGATGCTCCTGAAGGTGACAGGAGCAGGAATAGCTAGAGGGAAGAATTGAGTGTGAACCGCTATGCCAGAAAAAAATTAACGAGAAGTAAATTGGTTGAGGATGAGGAAGACAAAGGGTTTTCTTATTTTTTTCTTCTTTTCTTAAGGAAAAAAAGAAGAAGAAAAGGGAGAAATTATATGCTTTAATACGGCTTGCTTGCATTGGAGATCTTCCAATGAGACAAGAATATTAGTGATTAATAATTAGTCAGAACAATAAGGTCCCAATTCCTTTGCTTTTTGCCTGACAAAGGGCCGCCGGCTTGAGTGATAATGGAAATGACATGTTTTGTCTTGACATCTCTGGGACTGAAGTCCTGAATAGTTCTTGCGAGAACTCGAGGTGCTAGCAACAAGATGTTCTGCTGACCTCTTATAGCCATCATCACAAATAATATTGCGCACGCTGTGTTGATTTTGCCGGAGGAGGTATGGAAGTCCTCTATATAAGGATATAATATGCGAGGCTTGAGACGTTGATTCAAGTTGGAGAGATCGCTGTGACAGCCCGGCTTTTTCCCCCCTTCTTTTTCTTTGTCCTCAACACGGCGTCTGATGGAGCTCCACAGTGTCAAAATAAAGACACAAGATAGACCCTCATGATACACCTAGAGCGCAGCATACCACCTTATGTGGAGCGTGTTATTGAAGAGGGGGCGAGCGTTCTCGCTGGTTCTGTAAATGCTCTGGTTCTTCTGAATTAAGTCTTTATTTAAGACTTTCTGCGTGAGGTTTCAAGCCCCCTCTCTCCCCAACAACCCTTCACCTCACCACAAGTAAGACGAGAGCTCATAATACGATCCATGAAGTCCACCAGAAGATCGATTGGTAACCGCCCCCCTCCCCCTTTTCCCAAGTCCCAATAGACCCCGACAGATTATATAACGGGACCTCGATGCTCTCCCCGCACTCTCTCCGTGGAGCTTCTTCAACGCTGTTGATGCCTATACGCAAGCGTCACATCCACCCTCGGCACCAGGCCAGGGCCAGCCCTTCCACTTTGCAGCGGCTGCAGCAGCTCCTCCTCGCCACCCGCACTCTCACCGCCTCCATCGCCTCCACCGCCTCCATCGCCTCCACCGCCTCCTCCTCCTCCTCCTCCTCCCCCCCAGCCTTCACAAACCCCCATCCATACCCGCAGACACCACATGGCCACCAGACAATCCCGCAATGCCCTGGGCAGCGCCCTCGTGACCACCAGCCTCCAGGTGGCGGCGGGTCCGTCCCCCACAGCGACCTCCTCGCAAGCGAGCTGCCGGCCCGTGGCGTCGAGGTAGTTGTACTCGTCGCGGCTCAGCCAGCGGGTGCGCATCCAGGCGAAGAAGACAGGGTTGGGGTCGGGGGCTTCCGGGTTGGTGTCGGCGGCTGTTCGGCCTGGGTGGAGGAGTGCGCTTAAGGATGCTGGGGAGCGGGGTGGGGAGGTTGATGAGGGGGAGGAGGAAGAGGAAGGAGAGGAGGATGGTGGTGGTGTCTGTGGTTGTGGTGGGGGTGTTTCCAGGTGGATGTTGCCCAGCAGTGATGCCGACAAGGCGGCGAGGTAGTATGATGGTGGTGGTGGTGGTGGTGGTGACGGTAGTAGTGAAGGAGGAGGAAGAGGCGGCGGAGGCATCGTCTCTGCTGCCGGAATAGTGGTGGGAGAGGAGAAGGAAGACACAGGCAGTCTGGACTGGCGCGTGAGATAGAAGAGCGGCTGAGGCGGAGAGGAGTTGCGCGTGAGGGTAATGTAACCCGTGCCGCCGGGCTTGAGGTGCGGAGTGGTGGTGACGGGATGGCTCAGGATGTAGAGAGGTAAGTCCGATGCCGTCTCGGATGTGATGACCCGTCCGGTCAGTACGAGGACGTCCGGAGCGAGGACGCCCTCGGCGTATATTGAGCTGCGGGATGGGTAGGCTGCTCTCGGGTCCTGTCTCTCACACGCCGCCATCTTTTCAGTGTTTTCACTTCATTTAAGAAAGAAAAATAATAAGGGGGCTGGCAACCAGGAAGCGAATCTCGGTAGGATGTAGTGCTGCTTGTGGAGTGAGAGAATTAGAGAAGAACATGTAATAGTAAAGAGTTTCCAGCTGGTTCACAGAGAGAGAGAGGGAGGGAGGGAGAGAGAGAATGAGAATGAGAGGGATGGAGGGATAGCCCAACCTTGCTTACATGCAATATGATGAGAAGATAAATGAGATATATAATATCATAGGTCGGTCTCTGCAGTGAGAATGAACGTCATCCATCATGCCGTAAACAGTATTAAGATTCGTAAGGCTGGGGTCGAATCCTTTTGCGGGCTGGATTCCGCAAAAGCACATACTGTACCTTGTATACATGAAAGAACTGGGGCCGGAGGAGCCTCATCAATCCTTCGTGGCCATCGTTAAATTTTGCTTACACCTCCGTGCGCATCCCTCAGGAATGTATGGTGGGTGGAGTGTGTGTTTGGACTGTGGGACGGGTTCCTGTGGGCAACTTACTACTATATAAATGTGCCAGGACTGCCCGTTCGTAAATTGCAAAGCAACGGGCCCAGATAATAATAATAACATTACTCGTGTGTTTGAAGATCTTTTGATGTCCGACAGCCCCGATTGTCGTAAAGAGGACCTCGGCAGGATTCTTTCAGATCTGTATCATCAACAAAGACCCTCTATGATTATCAATCCAGTGAATGCACTGCAGATACACAGAAGAAAATGCGGCCCCCATGAGGAGAGGATGTAAGAGCCGAGACAGGATTTTCCGACAGTCGGCCTCACCTACCAGTGGAACAAGTCCGCACTTTTGTACCAAGTTGTGCGGGCACGACACGCTAACCGTCGCTCAAGAGGGCGGGCCCAGATCATCAGCACAAGTTGGCCCCGTGAAGGAGTCAGATCTCTGCAGGGACAGAACACCACAAGTTGGCTCCCCCTTGCCTCCCACGCCGGCTGCACGATGAGTCGATGATCACCACCCCCCTCCACCCGCCGTTCGAGGTACTTCGGTGCTGGAGCTGGGTGGTTGGGGTTGCGGGCGTTGAACGAACGGCCTCAATCCGCTGCAGTCAGATGCATACTGCCCCGATGGTACAAAGATGGTGTGTGCGTGAAACCAGACGGGAATTGGGGGCTGAAGCTGTAGGGTAGCAGCAGCATGGTGTTTCGGTGGTGAAGAATTCTGGTCATGTCTTTCACAGATGGCTGCGTGCCCGTTGCAAGAGATTGAATGTCGGAGGGTTCCGGCCAAGACCAAGACACACACACACACACTCACTCACACACCCCATTGTATACTGCCGGTCCGCACGCCCTTGTCACAGTACCACCACCAGCCGCCTAGTCGAGCAGTAGCTTAGAAATAATAAAGGGCCACCTGGGCTGCTCCGTCGCAAAGGTCCACCAAGCCTTTGTCTCACAAGCCCTGCGGCTCGTCCCAAATGCAGCCGCCAGTGAGGGGGTGAGCTTTAAAAGCCCACATTACACCTTCATCCTCATGGACCAGATGGACTGGTCAGACCCGTCAAGATGCCAACCTACGACGCAGAGCTTGTTCACTTCTCAAGGGAGGCCCAACCCGGCGAGCTCAGGAGGTTCTTCTCCGACAGCAGGTCTGTCGAGCAGCAGCCTGCACTAGCTGATGATGGTCAGCACGCCACCGATCCAGAGGACGCAGATTCTGAAGCAGACGCGGAGAGCGATGATGACGACGATACCACCGAGTCCGACGCTATAGCTGGAGGCCGAAGAGGCGACACGGGCGACGAGCAGCAGCAGCAGCAGCAGCAGCAGCAGCAGCAGGACCGCCGCCTAGAGCTGGCCTACTTTGCGCAGAGACGGGAGGAGGACGAGCTCGATGCCCTGCTGGACGAGGTGTACGAGTGGTACGAGGAGGACGAGTATGTCCTCGCCGATGGACCTGAAGAAGAGCTGCACGAGCTGGACGAGTGGCTTGCGCACGGCAAAGACGAGGAGCCTCAAACTGGTGCGTATGACATACACAAGGTGCCATGTGCCATGTGCCGCGGGCCAACTCTTTTTCCGGACACTGCCTGATTGACTGATTAACTGACTGACTGAATGACAGGATGCGTGTCCAAGATTGAGGAGAACGATGTCGTCCACGATGGAAATTTGAACCTCTTTCGCAAGTGATTGCAGCAACTCCGGCCAGCTGTTCAATCTTCTCTGCTCAAAGTTGAGGGAGGTCGGCGCTTGTCCTCACCATGAGGGCCATAGAGCAGCAGACTCTGGAATGAAGAATCGGATCCAGCAAGCCCAAAGTCAGACAGGTCCTCAGTCAAATAACAACCAAAAAAAGTACAGTCATCAATTCAAACCGACCCTTTGGAGTTTTATTTCAACAGTCTTCTCCTTCCAAATCCGAGGCCTGCATCAGGCAGGGACCATCAATGCATGTCTAGCGGGTTTTGGCTCGTGGTATTCAGTGATATCATCCACTGATGTTCTAGGGGGTTCAGAAGGGACCAAGGGAATCGGAGGGTTTGGTCAGGGGCTGCATGAACACCCTGACAGCCCCCGATGCACCCTGTAATGCGCAAATCCGGGGGAGGTTCTGCAGCGGCGGCGGGGTGGGTGGGAGACCAAACTCATGCTAAGCTCCTCCTAGTCAAGGTTCAGCCTCTTGATTCGCTGCAGTTTAAACCTTCTAGGCCGGATCTGTATTGGGTTTTGCTCCGCTGCAGGGTTGAACCTCTTTCCCCCCCTTGAGTGGGGTCTCCCAGCGAGAAGGTGCAACCCCTCCCCTCCCCCCCCTAACCTTGGTCGGTGGTGATGGTGGGTGGAGGGTGGTCCTTTGGTGGTTGTCGTCCTCGTCCTCGTCTCCGCCTCTCCACGTCTTGATCCATCCATCCATCCATCCCTCTTTGCCGTCCACGTGCCATCGTCATTACCAAGTTCCCATCTCTCCCCCCTCCCTCCCTCTCTTTCTTTCTCCCTCACGCGCCGTCCTCACCAGCTTGAACCTCGTCTTCCCAACATATAGAGAAGAAGAGGCGGAGATGGGTCTGGATCTGGATCTAGGTCTGGGCCCCTTTGGAAGCTGAACTTGGAGGGTCGACAAAGCTTGGCTGCATCTGCAACACTTCAACAAACCACACAGCCTCAAGTGCTCTTTTGCAAGCCTTTTCCCACCACCCTAGTCGGGTACGCACACCACCCCCCCCCCCTTCCAGGCTCCGACCTGCCCTACTGCTACTCGTCTTGACTGGGATCCAGATCTTGGGGCTCCACCTGACCACTGCTGAGGACAGCACTCAACAATAATAGCTGGTGGAACGGGGGCTGGTCAGAAACATACATACACGCACCCCAACTGTCGACATAGCAACGAACCATCAACCTCAGGACCTCGCCTTCTTGTGTCTGTGTGTGTGTATTTGTCTGCCTCTCTCTGCACCAAAGGCACCCTCGGATATCCAGACAACTTGGAAGAGGACCCGTGAGCGGACATAGTCTCTGCCCGCCTAGTCCCCATGCGGACGGTCTTCGCGAATCCGAGCCACGACTGCCGAACCGTCTCTCTCTGGTCGAGACATATCATTCTCATTCCTTCACCGACTTCTCAGCCTGGCGGGCAGCACGAGCCCGCTGCCACAGGGCCTTGAAAAGCCAACAACCGTCAAGCAAGGGACCACAGTATCTCTCATTCCACCATTGATTGATTACCTCGTCAGTTATTGTCAAGCCTGAATCAATCCCTTCCTCGAGAGCTGTGGCCCGGCCAGCTGGTCACAGCTCCACACCCGATGGATCCCCACAACATAGGTGACTCGGTCACCGTCAAGCAGGACCCGTCCATCAACGGCGCCGGTCCGCACCCCGACCTCGCCCTGGACATCGCCAGCCCCCAGAACAGCCAGAACGGTAGCATCAACACCACATCGCCCATCGCCGAGCACCGCGCCTCCAAGGTGGCCGCATGCCTGGCATGTCGGAAGAGCAAGGTTCGCTGTGAGAAGGGTGCTGATCCCGTCCGCTGTCGACGGTGTGCTCAGACCGGTGGGGATTGCATCCGCCCGACGTTCAACGTCGGGAGACGGAAGGGCGTCAAGAAGTAGGACCTCATCTCCCTCTCCTGCCCCAGCTAGCTACATAACCTGCCCCGGGACTATGTTTCGCTGACCCTCGAGCAGCAAACGCAAGGGTCTCGAGAAGGCCCTCTTCCAGGTCGAGGAGGCCCTCAAGAGAGCCGGCCCGGGCGTCCAGGGTACTGATGCCAACAAGGCCATCTCCGAGCTCAAGTCTATGCTGGCTGCTGGCCAGGGTTCCCGGCTCAATGGGTCCATAGACGGAAGCAACAAGAGGCCACGCCTGATGACCGCCGGCTCAAGTGAGCCCATGGACTCCTCGTCTGACGAAGAAGAGAGCCCGCGGTCCAGAAAGGAAAGCATGGGCCGCCGCGAGTCCATCATCTCACAGAGGCACGTCCAACCAGAGGAGCGTCTTGCTGTCGACGATGCCGAGAATCCGTTGCAGCTGCTGGCGCGGGCGTCAAACCTGCATCTCTCACCCGAGTCGAGCCACGGCCAGTCGCCGGCCACTGCCACGTCCCATCCGCCGGCAAACAGCATCGCCGAGGAGATGGACCCCCAGATGAGACAGGTGGAGGCCTTCTTCGGAACCACGCATTTCAATGTGGACCAGGGCGAGGATTATGATCCCATCGATCTGGGCTTGGTGACGGAGGAGGAGGCTGAAATGTTATTTGACTTGTAAGGCTGGCTGGCCCCATCCTCCTGCTCAGACGGCCCTCGTAATACTGATGACATGACGTTTAGCTTCCACAAGAATCTTGCCCACACCCGCTGGGGCCTCGATCCAGCTCTGTACACGGTCCCATGGACACGTGCCCGCTCTGCGTTTCTCTTCACTTCCGTTATGGCCGCCTCAGCACTCTTCATCGAGTCCGCCGCCGCACTGTCAAAACGGCTCTCCAAGCACTGCAAGTTCCTAGCAAGGAAGGTCATCGAACTGAGACACAGGTCGACGGAGATCGTCCTCGCGTTCATGGTCAACGTGCCGTGGATGGGCCCTGGTGTGCACAGTACCGACGACGAGACGTGTTGGTATATCTCCATGGCAACCACCATCGCCATCGACCTGGAGATGCCCAAGATCTCCATGTCTGCGGAGGCATTTAGGAACGGCGCCGCGGGGCAGCTGACGAGGCAGGACTGTATAGATCCCGAAATCGCACTGAGATCCGGTGGGTTTAAAGATGTCGACCCGAACTCGGAGCTGGGGAGGAGGCTCGTACGGCGCCGCGAAAGATGCTGGCTTGCCCTGTTCGTCCTCGAGCGGGGCATGTGTCTGGCACGTGGGCGGCCCTATACTGTCCCTATCACGCCTCTGATTAGAAGGTGTGACAGGTGGCATATATCAGACATAGCAGACAGCATGGATGGCGCGCTGGTATCGATGGCAGTGTTGCGGAGGGATCTGGATCCCCTCTTTGACACGATCCGCTCGCTATGTGACGGCTCGAGAGAGGGTATGACGGATGGCTCCCTGGTTGCGCAGTCGTGAGTGGTGGCCTCCCATGCGCCAGATCAATATGCAGACTGTCGCTAACCCCGTTGTAGGATTCAGACAACAGTGGACAAGTTCTTCGAGCAGTGGTACCTCGAGTGGGGACAGACCATAGGGCAGGGACCCCGTGAGTGCTATTTTTGTCTTATCACTGCTCTTGCCGTAACGTCACACTGACCCGTGTCTAGAAAACCGCCTCCCGCCTTATGTCGAGATCTTGGTGACGCATACACGCCTTTCGATCTATAGTCTCGTCATCAACCATCCTACCGCCCCTCTCGAAGTGCGGCACTTCTTCCGTACCGCCAGTTTGTCCGCCGCCCTCAACGTGATGCGGGCCGCTGTCCAGGGCGAGAAGCAGCTCTACTCCATGCCTAACAACACGGCCATCATGGTGTCGTTTGCAGCCTGCTTCGCACTCCGCCTCAGCACGCAGATTGCGAACGTTGGAAACGCAAATACGAACAGCAGCAGCGCGGCACTGGCACCATCTGTGCGCACGCTGATCGAGGAAACGGCCGACGTGCTCGAGAAAATTGGGAATGTCACACGACATCGCAACAGCACTTGCGGCCTGTACGCCAAGTATCTACGGAGCATAGTCAAGAAGGCAGCAGCCGGGACGGGCCTGCTGTCAAGGCAGGGGATGGGCACGCCGAGGGCCGCGCAGCAGGGACAGGTGTATGGAGAGGCCGCGAGACAGCCCACGTCCTTCACAGACACGTCTCGGAAGGCGGGAAACCCCCTCCCGGGCACGCTCAACGGCGGCTTCGCGATCCCGCCACCACCTACTGCGCCAATAAACGCCTACGACACGGGCACGCCAGCCTGGCCGGCCACCAATCCAGCCGATTTATTCCCGTTCAGCTCAATGAGTGGAGACCAGATCATCGAGGCGTTGAACCGAGCTGGCGGCGAGTTCGACAATGGGTACGCCCCTGGGCTTGGAGGGGGAGGCAATGCCGCAGGCGGCGGCGGGGGAGGGGGAGGAGGATTTGGGTGGGAGGATAGTCCTGGCTTCGACTTCCTGCCCACGTGGAGCAACTGGCCAGATTTTGGATTCTAGAAGAAAAAAAAAAGAGTGTAGGGGCGGCCGGCTGTACTGTACGGAAGACTCTTCTCGGCAGAAGTTTTGTATTCTAGTAGAGATGACAATGTAAGAAAGCAGAGCACGTTGGAGAGGCAAGCAGCCTACTGGATCTTTCAAGAAGGATAAGGTGGATCTGCAAGACAAAAAAGATTTCTGATGATATATAGAGGCCAATGCCTCCTCTGTCAAGCACTACCTGTATGCACAAGTAGGAGCTTTCGTCTTGGAATAAGAAGGGGGATTTCAAAGTCTGCATGCCCTCTTGGGGTGCCATCATGTATGCTGTCATGTATGCTCTCTCCCAAAACGCCGGGACAAAAAAAGAAAAAAAAAAAAAAAAAAAAAAAAAAAAAAAAAAAAAAAAAAAAAAAAGGAAACCAAACACACGAAAAGCAGACAACGATCTAGCCCAGCCGAGTTGCTATCGACTCCCAGGGGCGCAGGGTATCTATCTACTTAGTCACTTCACATCTTGACCTCGACCGGCGCCGCAGCGGTCGCCGCCCGCCAGTTGACGAGGTCCTGGAGTTTCTCTATGAAGACAAAAGTGAGGATGGTATGCGGTCTGTTGTTGTCATCGGAGAGGTGGGTTGGGAGGATACAAAGGTCAGTCCCGTTTCGTAGAATTGTGTGCATGGATGGAAGGGACAAAGACTCACGTCAATCTTAGCCAGGCTGGTGTCCAACCTTTCATCAGAAATAGGGGGCCTTCTTGCTGGAGGCCTTGGGAGAGGACTTGCAGGAGGCTCTTCATTTCCCATTTTTTTTGTGTTAGAGACAGGGAATGCTTGCAGATGTTTTTTTTAAAGGGAAGATTTAACAAAGAAACCCCCGGGGGGGGGGGAGGGAGGTGAAAAATGGATGATTGGGTCGAAGTCTTCTATAGATAGAGGATTTACATACCGAGGACCCTCCTGCCCTGGAGGCAGACTGGATGCGGCTCTTGAGCACGTCGGCGGGGGCACAGATGGTAGTGGCGACGGTGCCGGCGATGAGGGAGGAGAGCATGTGTGTTTTGACGTCGTCTTTTAGGCTGGTATTTTTGAGGAGGGATTGTTTGGCGGCGGTGTAGCTGTAGATGTGGGCAATTGTTATTAGGTAGGTATTTTCCAATTATACATATCTATGTATATATATGTATATATATATACCGAAGGACGGTGATTGATGGAAGGAGGAGGGAGAAAAGGAGCAAGAAGACTTACGGCGCAATCTGCCCAACATTCATCAAGACACTCCTCACCACAGTAGCCATCAACCCCCTCCCAAAAGTAGCCAGGCCTTCCTCCTGGGCGATCCGAGCAAGGCCCCTCGCGGCATCTGGGTAGTACATCCTCTCGCCGGGGGGTTTTGCGCCGTCGGCGCACATGCGGACGAGGATGACCTCGGCCGGGTTGCCGATGACGCCGGCGAGGCCGCCTGAGACGCCGGCGCAGAGGATGGTGGCCCAGGACGAGAGAGGCTGGTTGTTGTTGCGGTCTTTGAGGCGCTGGGAGAGGATGGTGTAGAGGCCGAAGCGGGCGGTGGAATAGGTGGATTGGCGGAGGATGGAGGCGCTGAGGCCGGTCCAGAGGGAGGGGATGCCTTGGATGGGTGTTATTATTATTATTATTATTATTACTATCATTGTGATTGAGAAGATTTGGAAATTGTCCCCTCTTTACAGATAAATTACAAAAGAGGACTTACCGTCACGAGCTGCAAAGCTGTATAATGTCCTGAGCATGGGTGCTTTGGTGTGCATGACCTGCATCCGACTGAAGAGATAATTCTGTTAGAATTCAAGAATTCTTTCTTCTTCTTTTCATTTATACATATACACTCCTGGGGATCTCTTACTATTTGGTTTGATCCAGTGGGTGTGCTAGAAGGTGAGGCAGGCCATCATCAGCCTCCAGTCGGGGTGGAAGGTGAGGGGGTTGGGGGGGGGGGTGGAAGGGGGACGAGACGGTTAGGGGGGTTCCAGGGCCTGTACTCACTGAAGCATACCGCCATAGAGGCAGCCGCACCACTAAAGAAAGAAAGAACCAACACCACGTCAGCGCCCCCGAAGCCACTGAGAAATGACCAAACCACCACCACTAGACAAACTCACCCAAGCCACCATGGCTGCTTCTGTTTTTCCCTCTGTGATTTGGCCATGGTGTGTTTGTTTGTCTACCGTTGTTATTGGCCAATCCTCCTCCGTCAAATTCTCATAGTATGAGAAAAGAAAAAAAAGAGGAATAAATCAGAAGAGACCAAAAATATCCCCTTCCCCTTTCTCCCCGTCGCTCCTATCCCATCCCATCTCATAATCCATTCATTCAGTTCAGGTCGGGTGGCAGAACTGCAGCCGCCCCCAAGAGGGCATTCACTCACTAGCATGTGACCATACCCCACCAATAGGTACGTACTTACCTTGTCCCGCCAGACCGGCAACAAGTCGGTCCGGTCGTTTTTCTACCTGCCGCCGCCTTGGCCCCACGCATTTTCCTAACCTTGTACCGCTCACTGCATTTCCCATCCCATCAATCGTCCAGCCCAGGAAGGGTTCATCTCGGCGTGCGCCTCGCCTCGGCACAATACGACCGTCGACGAGGCGACGATAAGCGGACAGACAAAGTCAGGTACAGGACGTGGGTTGCTTGCGTTAGGACCAGAAGCACGTTTGTTGTCTTGCGACTTCGGAACTCGTTTCTCCTGGGATCATTTCTCGCCTTGGTTTCCTCCTGCTTTCTCCGATATCGACTGACCTTCTTCTTTTCCTGGTCCTCTTTCAGTTGGAATACCCTCTTCACCATCATACCTGTCGACAAAGTCCTGTGCAGCGACCACAGCTTTCGTTCCTTGGTCCATATATATACCTATACAGTCGCACAGAATACTTGAAGGGGGGAAGGGAAGACGATCAAACCAAAACCACCACAACACTACGACGCCCGCCCACACGATGTCGAAGCTAGCCCCCGCGCTCAAGGAGCTCGTCAATGCTCCCTTCTCCCGTCCAGGCCCTGCGAAGGCCCCGGCAGGCATAGGAAAGCTGTATGAGAGGATAGCAGGCGAGGCACAGTCCCAGAACCTGGGCCCAAGGCCGTGGATCGTCTTATCCGTATGCCTTTAATGCCCCCTCTTCTTCTTCTTCTTCTTTCTCTTCTTCTTTTCTTCCTCCTCCTACTTTGTGACTCTCCCTCTTCCCTCTGCTGACACCCCAGGAAAACAACAGGCCGCCGCAACCTTCACCCTCAACTCCCCCGACTCCCTCGCCACCCTCCACACCGTCGCCTCCTCCCCGACCGCCCAGACCTACCGTCCCCTCCTGCCCACCCCGGCCGCCGAGCTCATCCGAGAGGTCGGCCTCAAGTGCATCTCCTTCAACGGAATCCCGCGCTCCATCAACTGCCTGGGCGCCTTCCGCGCCTCCCTGCCGCGCGACGTCCAGTCCGCCCTCGAGACAAACCCCTCCCGCGAGCTGACCCCGGCCAACCTGGCCCAGCGGAAGGCCACGGGCCTGGGCCTGTGGACGTCCGTCTACAACCCCTTCGAGACGAAGCTGATCGCCAAGCTGGCCGACAGCCACCCGGACCTGCCCGTGCACATCCTGGGCAGCCACTACGCACCGCTGCTGAGCAACCCCGAGGGCGTCGACAGGGGCGGGCTGGCGGACGTCGGGCGGGTGCTGACGAGCCTGGTCGCGATTGCGTGTCTGCGCGCGCAGACGGGGGTCGGGCCGCAGGTCCTGAGCCACGTGTTTGGCCTGCGCAAGGCGGTGGACCAGGGGTATCACGAGAGGGAGGCCGAGAGCCCTGAGGAGGCGCGGGCGTGGGCGTGGCTTGCCGGGGATGAGGGGAGCGAGTGGCTGCTGAAGAGCGTGGACAGTATTGTGGAGGCGGTGGGACAGAACTTTGCTAGCAAGTTGTAGGATGTGTTGGATGTATTGGAATGATTGATACCATATTTGGATATATATATATATATATATATATATATATATATTAAAGACATACACAAACACACAAAACTATATACATAGCAAACGGGTCATGACACTTCACATGATGATGAATGCAGATAAGATGGAACGTTGTCTTTGCACTGTGCTTGAGGGGGACTGTCTAATATCTGGTCTTACAAAAGGTAGGCAGAGAAATGTTTAACATATATATAATATGAAGAGAAATAGCAATACAGTCCGATAGTTATATGTATATATGCATATATGTATGCCCAACCACCTTAATGAGATCCTTTCCTCCCCCCTTCCCCCTTTCTATCCCAGAGGTATATATATATATATATATAAATATTATTTAATATACACAACACACCTGACTACTCCATCTGCTGCAGGTCATCAGCAATCTTGAAGCTGGCATCCGTCTTGGCCTTGATCTCGTCGACCTCGACACCTGGTGCCAGCTCCGTCAGGGTCAGCCCGCCAACCTCTCTGTCGACTTGGAAGACACACTGTTTTACACATTGTCAGTATATATGTAAATGCAAGTATGAGAGAGAGTGAGAGAGAGAGAGAGAAAAATAATATCATATCACGTACCAGGTCGGTAATAATAGTGCTCACAACCCTCGCCCCCGTCAGAGGCAAAGTGCACAGCTGGACGATCTTGGAACTCCCATCCTTGGCGACATGATCGGTGGCGACGACAATCTTGGTCTGGTCCGGGTTCGAGACGAGGTCCATGGCGCCGCCCATGCCCTTGAACACCTTGCCGGGGATCATGTAGTTGGCCAGGTCGCCGGCGGCGCTGACCTGGAGGGCGCCGAGGATGGAGACGTCGACGTGGCCGCCGCGGATCATGCCGAAGGACTCGGAGGAGTCGAAGGTGGCGGCGCCGGGGAGGAGGGTGACTGTTTCTTTGCCGGCGTTGATGATGTCCCTGGGAAGTTTAAGTTAGAAGGTAGTTTTCAAACAGACCATCTCTTTCTTTGGCTTCTTTGCTTCCTCTTTCTCTCACTCCGTGAAATACTTACGGGTCAACTTCATCCGCTGTAGGATACGGCCCCATGCCCAGAATACCATTCTCACTCTGCAGCCACACCTTCTGCCCCTCCGGCAGGAAGCTCGGCGCCAGCGTGGGGATACCCACGCCCAGGTTCACATAGTAGCCATCCTTCAGCTCCTTGGCCGCCCTCCTCGCGATCCTCTCCCTCCTCAGGACCGCCGGGCTCTTCTCCCCCCCTTCTTTCTTGGAGGAGCCCTCGTCCCGCAGCTTCAACAACTCGATCGTCTTCTCCGCCGTGGCCGGGACAATCCGGTCGACAAAGATGCCGGGCAGATCCACCTCCATAGGGCCGATCTCGCCAACCTCGACGATATTCTCGGCCTCGACGATCGTCAGGGTAGCTGCTTTTGCCATGATGGGCCCAAACGTCCTCGTCGTGTAGCGAAACACACAGTTTCCCGCGGTATCGGCCTTCCAGGCCCGCAGGATGGCCACGTCGCCGGGCAGCGCCGTCTCCATCAGATACGTCTTGCCGCCAAAGATGCGCGTCTCTCGTGGTTGGCCGGACTCGAGCACCCGGCCCGAGGGGTCCAGGCGCACGGGGATCTGGCCCGACTGCACCAGGCTGTGGGCGCCGGTGGCGGTGAAGAAGGCGGGGATGCCGGAGCCGGCGGCGCGCAGGCGCTCGGCGAGGGTGCCCTGGGGGCAGAGCTCGATGGCGATCTGGCCGGTCAGGTACTTCTTCTCGAGGACCTTGTTGCTGCCCAGGTAGGAGAGCACGAGGCGGTCGACCTGGCCCTCCTTGGTGAGCACGCTGAGGCCGCCTTTACCCTCGACGCCGGCGTTGTTGGAGACGGCGGTCAGGGAGTGCAGGTCTTCTTTGCCGCGGCGGTGGAGGGCCGTGATGAGGGTTTCGGCTACGCCGCAGAGGCCGAAGCCTGAGGAGAGGATGGTGGCGCCGGATTGGATGTCGGCTACGGCTTCGTCGGCGGTGGGGTAGAGCTTGGAGCCGCCTCGTTGGGGGGAGGGAACGGAGGGGGAGGAGGAGGAGGAGGAGGCTGCGAGGGCGCGAGTGGTGGTGGAGAAGAAGCGGTTGTGGCGGGAGAAGGAGGAGGAGGATAGTGATGATAATGGCCTGGAGGAGGAGGAGGAGGAGGAGGAGGAGGAGTGTGTGAGACAGGCTGCTGCTCTTGGTGATGCTGCTGCCGCCATTGCCTGTCGTGTCCTTGCTGGAGAGAGGAGGAGGAGGTCTGGCATGGAACGCCGCACGTGTCTTGCTGTCATCGCCATGTTTGCTGTGTTGTTGTATAGTATTGACGCACAATCTTCTTCTTCTTCTGCCCGTCTTTTATCTTGTTACTTCTGTTGCACACTCAACTCTAAAGAAAGAAAGTACTTGTTCAAGCTGGCGATGAAGTGGCAGGGGATCAACTGATCAACAAACAACAAAGTGAAAAAGACAAAAGTGAAGCTATCCAGCAAAAACTATTTCCTTTTACAAACAATTCACATAACAAAAGAGGAGTGATAAACTCAACGCAACGCCCCTCCTCCTAACCTCGTAAGTCTGAATGTAAGTCCGCAATTCGGAACGGAACCCAAAGATCGAACGCGCATGAATGTCCCCCTCCCCATACAACAAAGTCAGTCACTCACCCCTCCTCACTCACATTGGGCGCACCTCGGGTCGCGCAAAAAGATCTCGGCCTTTAATTCTGCCGACCGGCGACGTCATCATGCTTCAGGGGTTGCTTTCTCCACCGGGTCTGGGGCACCTGCAGTGGTGTTTGCTGCCGAGGGCGGTCGGGGTGTAGATCAGAAGGCCGGGGTTCCGAGTGGTGGGCCTCGAGCAAAAGTACGCGGGTTCAGACATGATATTACTGGGAAGCCCTATTGGGATATTCCGAGGTGAAAGAAGCTTTCTTTTTTCTTCTTCAGCTCGCTACACGAGGGGAGCGAGGTCGGAGTCTTTTTTGGTCTCTCTCTTAACTGGTTGTAGCTCTTGAGGGAGTAGTAAACATTCGCTTATATATTGATCTAATTTGTCTTGTTTAATACTCATGTTGGCGACCAGAAGGAAGAGTGTTCAAGTCATCTTGGGCGTGCATGATATCGGCCCTGCTTTGTAGCCTTGCGAGAGCATCGACACTTGTATATGACAAGAAGATGGTCTCACATAAGGTATGAAGTCATTAATGCCAATTCGAAAGACGGCGTTGTCGAACAAGTGAAAGAATGGGGCGCCGTCCCAGTCTCGAGAGCCCTGCCGACAGACGGCGTCCCATCATTGTATGCAGCAGTCTTTTCTTTTCTCTTTCCATCGGGCCTCAACGTGACGTCGCATATCCTGACTGGTGCAAGCTTAAATGTGTACGACCACGCTGCGCATCACCTGACCAGTGCAGCCTGTCAGCAGAAGAAGATGTTGGTCTGGAGGGTGAGAGTTGTCAGAGAGGCAGTCGCATGCAATGCAACGTGACTTTTCACTTAATGAGAAGGTCTCAGATGAATTTGATGTTAGAGACACATCAATAATTATGTAACGAGGGTGCAATGCCGTTCCCAGACAACATCAATCGACCTCAGCTTCAAGGGTCTTCATTGATTACAGTCTCCAATAGCAAAGTGACTTTTATAGACCAGGAGTCACTTGGCATGCATCTGTCAAAGTTGCAGGTCACATTCGCGAGAGAGAGAGAGAGAGAGAGAAAAGGATTGCCAAGCACATTGGCAAGACACAAGAGCCCAACACATCCTCAACTGATAAACAGGTGGGCCTGGACCCCAATAAGTCTCAGTCAGCCAGTCCGCCAACGAAACCCCCCGACTCCGTTGGTATGCATAACCATAAAGGTGGCGACAAGAAAAGGGGATAGCGTGATGGATCTTGTGTGCCTCCTCCGCAGGGGTCGGGGATTGTGTCACGCTCCTCTTTGCGGGGGTAAAGAAAAAGGATGAGGAAATCTGGGGTAATTAATTTGTTGGCTAGATGATTAATGAATGTAACCTGTAAGCATTCAAGTCGGTGAAGCAGAGCACACCAACGACAACCACAATAACACAGCCTACTACGGTTCACTGGTGTGCATACCGAGTCTCTCTCTCACACTCACTCAAAAAAGAGAAAAAGATCAGTGGCCACTACTGTCAAGATGAGGTCCTCCTTGGACTTTCATGATGCCAAACCCTCAGCCGGCGAGGTCGAGGAGGCACAGGCAGAACATGAGTACCGAACGCGAATGACCAGGCGCATCCTTCTCAAGACCGACACGCGTATCCTGCCTATCCTCGCGCTCTTGTTCTTGTGCTCCTTTCTAGATAGGACAAATGTCGGCAATGCAAAGATTATTGGTCTCGCAGAGGACCTGGACATGACCAACCTGCAGTACAACCAGGGCCTGGCTGTGTTCTATGCGACATATATAGCAAGGTACGCATAAAAAAAGGGCCAGCATCCCACGCACTACTACTACCCTCAAGTTTTTACATTTATGATATTATAGTAACGGGATTATGCTAATAATGAGATCCCTTCACCTCTAGTGAACTCCCCTCCAACCTCATCCTCAAACGCCTCACCCCGCGACTATGGCTCGCCTTCCTCACCTGCGCCTGGGGGATCGTCACCATGTGCCTCGGTTTCGTCCGCAGCTACGGCAGTTTCGTCGCCGTCCGCGCCGTCCTGGGCATCACCGAGGGCGGCCTGCTACCGGGGATGGTCCTGTACCTGTCGGGCCTGTACACGAGAGGCGAGATGGCGCTGCGCATCGGCATCTTCTACACGGCTGCCTCGCTGTCTGGCGCCTTTGGAGGGCTTCTCGCTCGTGGACTGTCGGCCATTGGGCCGCGGGGTGGTCTTGAGGGCTGGCGATGGATTTTTATCATTGAGGGTTTGCTTACTGTGGTCTGCGGTCTGGTTGCGCTGGTGTTTTTGTCGAGTAACCTCGCCACGGCGCCGTTCCTCACGGCCGAGGAGCAGGAGTTCGCTGTGAAGAGACTATCGGGGAATGTATCACCGGATGATAGGTTCCAGTAAGTTTCCCTTCACTCTTTTCTTTTCTTCCTTTTTTCCCCCTCTTGGCCGACAAACATATGCTAAGAGAAGCATTAGAACGGAAAGTGAGAGACAAGAAAAGTTTCGATGGTCAGAAGTGAGAAGGGGGGTCTTCAACATCCAGGTTTGGCTTACTGCAACTGCGTACTTTTCAATCCTCGCAGGTCTATACTCTTTTGGCCTTTTTGTAAGTCTTTTTTTTGGAATCATGAAGGGTAAAGAGTAAAAAAGAAGGCAAAAAAGCATCATGGTCTTGAGATTCTAATCAATATCACAGCTCCCGACAATCATCAATGGGCTGGGCATTACATCCAACTCTAACGAGACCCAACTCTGGAGCGTTATACCGTATGCTGTCGCTACACCAGTCACTGGTATGTCTGAAGCTTTATCACTTCCCAAGTGACATGGGTTCTGAAACTAATGAATTCACCTTTTCCCCAAAGTTCTCGTTGCATTCATCTCGGATCGCATGAAGCTCAGGGGAGTCATCATGCTCTTCACCCTTCCCATCGCCATCATAGGCTACGCAGCCATTGCCAACATCACATCGTCCGAGGCCAAGTTCGGCATGACCTGCCTGATGGCGATCGGCATGTACTCGAGCGTGCCGTGCGTTCTCGTCTGGAACTCAAACAACTCGGCCGGCCACTATAAACGCGCCACCACTTCGGCCTTGCAGCTGGCGGTGGCCAACGCCGGCGGCTTCGTAGCGAGTAAGTCATGTTTGTCTTGATTATCTATCAACTGAATCCGCCTCGTCTCTCGGAGTCCCTGTGAAGAAAAGAAAGAAAGAAAAGAAAGAAAAAGGAGGAAAAAAGGTCGCCCGCTAACATTCTTCAGCCTTTGTCTATCCCAGTGATGAGGGCCCGCTCTATCACAAGGGCCACAGCATCATCCTTGGCCTGTTGTGCTACGCTTGGGTCGCAGTACTTTTGAATGTGTTGTACTGTATCAAGCTCAACAAGGACAAGCGAAACGGAAGGTACTCTCACTTTGAGGGATCTGGAGATGATCGGGATCCCGCTTTTGTAATGATCTTGTAGTAGTGCTGGCGAAGAAGCATGCCTTTTGCCTTTCTCTCTTTTCCTCTCTCACACACAGAGAGGGCTTATTATTACTATACATCAGGCATGGATAAGATGGGCTGGTGTCCTGATTCTGGGAGCGAAACAAATTTCACATGACGGCGTGCTTGTCGTGCTTGTCGTGCTCAGTCTTGGCTCAGCTCTCCTCGGCTGTTGGAGGAGGCGTACTTGATGCCGAGAGTTAGCCAAAGCTGGCGAGGTTGGATACAACGGATATTTAGCTCCGTGGGAAAGTCGTCGTCTCGTGAAGGGGGAGAGCAGCTAGCCACATGGCTTGCATTTTATGAATTCGCTTATTGTCTTCTTCAGGATTACTATGACATATTCTAAGCACAGAGTCTAGAGCAGGACCTGTGTGGGTGTGGAACCCTGAGAACAGACGCCATTAAGGTTATACTTAACAAGAGCTGCAGCGCCCGGATGCAACCCTAGCAGCGGAGCTAACCTCTCAAGAAAGAAGGTGTTGTGCGATGTGCTCTGCAGGCCCGGATGCATCTGAGATGGGCCCATTCTAAGCAGACGGTAGATGTTGAGGCGTGTGTGGCCGGGAAGGATTGGAGAAAAACTAATCATGTAACTTTTTGATGACCACGAATTGCCTAACAGAAAATCCAAGCGAGGGAGCTGACGAGGCCATCGTGAGAAAGAAACACGATCGTTATTGGTGGACTGGAAACACAGAGTTGCGGCCCCCCTTGCCTATATGTGCCTCCTACATTCCTCTTCGGTCAGCGACGGACCAATTTGGACCCCTGTGCGAATCCCCTCATCGCTTCGCGATGGGGAACTGGCCCTTTACACATCACAATCCTGGCCGTCACATCTGACCATTCCTTCGTCCCCCCCCCCCCGGCTTCTCCCCCCCACGCAAAAAGACAGGGGCAGCATTGATTATGTTCGCATGCGCAGCACGACGAGTTTGGAACGCCACTTCATGATAGCTTGTTTCTTGTGGTCTTGCTTCACAAATGCTGAAAAGGATTACTACCTTCCACATAAGGCTCCAACTATCTCCAAACATCTCGCACCTACAAATTCCTGCCGCAATTGCCGTGCGCTTGACGGGCACGATCCACAGCGGCAATCAAGAATATAATCCCCATTGTTACTAGTTCGTGCAGTATCACGACCGAGCTCCTCATTTATACCCATCCTGCCGGGAAAGACTCATGGATAGTCTGCTGCATATTCCATGGTTGCAGTGTATCTTGCCACGCTTCTTCTCCTCCCGCATACTACCTCATGGTGCCCCTGGAATGCTCGCTTATTCGTGGCTGTCTCGTGCATTGATATCACGGGGTTGAGACCAATACTATGCTCAGTAGGTCCCACGCCACAGCTGAGGCACATTGACTCGACAGGAAAGGTCTAAAGATGAACCTTGGCATGCGTGAGGGCTTCGTGGAGGCATGGGACACCTTTGTGCCCGCGGACACCGTGAAGACATCGTGCGCAGTGATAATTAAGAGATATCTTCGTCTATAAAGAGACGAGGGACCTCATGAACCAGGCATGCTGAAGAAGGGGCATCTTGTCTTTGAACAGAATAAGCTAGAATACCAACTTCAGAAGGGAAAATAAAGAAGTCTAAATCTATAATCACTACTTTCCAATATCACCACCAACCACCGCAACCATGCAGCTGTCCCAGATTGCCGTCTTCGGTCTCTTCAGCCTCGCCGCCGCCAGGCCCCGCCCCCACCACAAGCGAACGGCAGCCCAGATCGAGTCCGATATCGCGAGCATCTCCTCGGAGCTGACGACCTTCGATGCCGATATCAACAAGTTCACCGGCAGCCTCCTCCAGGCTCTCGCTCTCCTCACGGCCTACGACAGCCTCGACTCAGCCGTCACCAGCGCTACCTCTGAGGTCACCTCCACCGGCGCCCTGGATGAGTCGGACTCGGCTACCGTCTACGCGGATGTGGACAGTCTGACTACTCAGATCACCACGACTCTGAGCGATGCTGTCACCAAGGTGAGAACTGTTTCATGGTCCATGACTCACTCGTTCCTACTGCTCCATTAGAACGACATGCTGAACCTTGCGTGCCGTATTAGTACTCGGTTGTCGAGTCGGCTGGATATGCCTCCGATGTCTGCGATGCCCTCTCAAGCCTCTACGTAAGTCATTCACAACCCAGTCTCACCTGAAGAAGAAAAAATTGAAATGAGAATCAGAAAAAGGCCATGCTAAAGGAAGTGATACTGTATAGACCGACTCCGACGCATTCTTTGAAGCCCTGGAGGCTGAGAGTAAGTGAACAATGAACCACAGTGATTAACCTATGTATGATCGAGAACATCTACTGACTACGAGTCGGTATAGTCTACTCCACCTACACTTCCGAGATCGACACTCTGCAAGCCACTTCAGATGCTGCTTTCGAGACCACCATCTCGACCTACGGCTGCTAAATATGCTGTCTTGTACATGAAAAAGGGGGCATTGTTCTATGTTTCATAATGATATACAAGGGCGCAAACAAATATGATTAGTATATGTTGCTTGATCGTGTAGTTAAAAAAATTAAAGTTTGATGAGTCCTCGCTTCTCTCCCATCTCGGAAGGTGACGAGAGTCTTTTGTATACGAGCATTAAAAGGATGGCCATCTCCAGTGCAAGCTAGAAGTGATGTGGTCAATATAGAACATTTGGATTCGCACACTCTGAGTTGTCCTACTATCATACTAGGCGGATCTTGCCAAAGGTGGGATGCATACCTAAAGCACACAGATGACTTATTAGTTTGCCTCTGGGTCTGAAGAGGTTTATCATATACGAAAGGATGTATAAGGTTTCTGGCAAAACAAAATAGTTAAAACACCTGAATCGCCTACTTCCCCTCCACAGCCTTAACAGCCTCGTCAAAGTCAGGAATCTCGTTGGCACTCGCTGCAGCTCCTCCCCACACGACTTTGCCATGCCCGTCGACAGCCCAACTCCCACTGGTCTGAAACCGGAACCCGCTCTCGGTTGGCCTGTTCGAGATACCATCGTCCCTAGCCAGTTTGAAAATGTCATAAAGGCCTCTCGGGTTCAGCACATGCCAGAACGAAGCAACGCCCAGGCCCCACGCGGCGTAGATCTCCCGCTTGTCGTCCACCACAACCTCCAGGTTGTCTGGATTGGTGCCGCCGACGTCGTGCAGCCACTTGTCGGTGTGCTCTCGGCTGGAGTGCGACACGGCGATGAAGTGGATGTCGGAATGTCCTGACGCTGTCTCTCGGAGACGCAGGAATGTCTTTTCTGCGACTGTTTGTACGAGCGTCGTCAGCACGTCATGTTGTGCAACGAGCCGTCCCTATAAGCACGTATTGCTCTCGTGTGAAGTCGAAGGAGTAATCTTATAACGCACATGGACAACCACAATGTCTGAGAAAGACAAGAATGGTGGGCTTGTCACCGGGCTGGGGCAGCTTGAGGCGATCCGTCGAAGGGGCAGGCTGGCCCACCTCTGGGGCAGGAGATGTTTGGACTTGGGGGGGAGTAAGCCATGAATAGAATTCTTGAGTGGCAGACATGATGGGAGCCGGTTCGATAAGATGCAGTGTGGTGTACTGTAAATCTTGAGAGGAGAGGGTAGGATTTTGATGCCCCAGATGAATGAGACGTTATCAGAGGATTTGTTGCACAAAAGCCATAACCAAAGACGTCATCATGATATAATTATATAATCGACTAAGCTACGCTAAATAGTGAAGAGCTGCTGCGCAGCACAAACTCCAAACCCGTGGATTTGTGACTTGGAGGGGGTCAAGGTAGCGTCTTGAGGACTCACCTATGTCTCACTGTAATAACAGGGAGGTCTAGGAAATTCCAAATCAAGACTTGATTGAAGCCAGTATCCTGTGTATGCTAATATTGTGCCGCTGCTCTTTATATCGCCTTCTTCAGCTCAGATGAACAACCCTCTCTCCAAACAAAAACCACATCCCAAAACTCTTACCGAAAACTCAACCAAATCCGAGCAATGCACGTACCCTGAAAATAGTGGATACTCTCAGTAAGGGCCAGTAGATAACAACAGACAAGATCACTAAGGAATCAATCTGTACGCAAGTCTTACCGTAAATTCAAGAACAAACCATCTAGCCATTGCCAACTGCTTCCTTGTAATCTTGGAGACCAATCTTGTGTGCCCTCTCAAGACAAACCAGAGGCCAAAAGGGCATATCCAGCTATCTCTTCAGTAGAGCAGGGCCCATAGTGCAACCTGCTGTGCGATGGTATCATGCCATCTGCTGTAGGCATACCGATCGACACCGTCTCCGTGATTCCCGAATACTGTGTTCGATGTCCCATGCGGCTCACATCTGTCGTATCGGCGGCAAAGATGAGGCCAAACTCCCCAGAGACAAAAGCGGCAGTTGTGTCGTCTGTGGGCAGCGTGATGTAGGCAAGGCCAGAGACGAACCAGACCCATCTGCTCTCGGATCATATAATTGAGTAGTCAGTCATGTGTTTTTCTTCTTTCTGGTCTTCCAACCCTGACGCCTGTGTGTCTTACTGATTATAAGGTGCGTGGTGCAGCCCGCCGTCCAGGCCGGACGGTATCACGACGTAGGTGAAGTTGGAGACATCGCCAAGGACGATCGATGCGCTGCCGGCGATACCTGGTGTGGATGCGATGGAGAAGGGGGTGTCCATCGTCCAGCACTCGAGGGTGGAGGCACCGTTCTGGGCCCCGATTGCGGTGACGTTGAGGTTGAGTGCGGTGGTTGGATCTTGCAAGCCGGCAGAGACGAGCAGGCAGGCAAGATATTTGGACACGCGCATGATTATATGAGGTGTAGGACGGTGGAGTGACTGATATTTCGTAGGCTCTTGATGGTGATCAAGCGGCCAGGGCTCTGCTTCCAGAGTTCTTCCCCTGGTTGTTGGTCGACGGTTGTTGTCAAGAAGAGGATATCCTGGGCCTCTAGAGATGTGGGAGGACGATGAGCGGGGGGCAATAACGGCTTCTTTATGGTTCTCGCTGGTGTGATGTAACTTGCGCGTATTCTTTTGTGCCGCCACATGCGGCCATGGCGATGGTTACGCCACTTCGGCAGAAAACGTGCTGTGCCCTCGGCGAAGCGACTGTCTCAACACTGGGCGGGTTGATCACTTTCTCAAGTTCTGGACGGCGCATATCTTCCCATCGACGACCAGTGCTATGTGCATTTTTGAGGCCTCCTTCCTTTCTGTTCACGAGACTGTCCAATCGCTTTGAGAGGGTCAAGACACGTGCCCATACATGTCTTGTGGTGTGAGATGCGGCTGATCCGTTTGCTTGCGATGTCCGGACTATTTCTCCCGATGAGATGTGATCGTGACACTCCGACATAAGGACCAGGCAATATCCAGTTCCATGTCTTGTAGATACGGGGTAGAAAGAAGACTGTAATTCCAGAGCAAAGTGCCCTGGAGCAGACTCTGGGCAAAACAAGGCATTCAACAAGTTGAGGAATATTCGAGGCTTCACGCACCTGTCACACATCTTTTCCAAGACCCAGTGTGGTTACCGATTCGTTATTGAGGTTCAGTGCGCCAGAAACGTCGAGCGGGGCCGACTTTGACTGACTGAGGACCGCTATCGAGGTGAGGAGAGCCTTGAAGATGGACGTGTTTGGAGGTTGTCAGTGTCAATACCTTCATTTGATCAAGCATTTTGGTGATGATGCAGGACTCAGACAAAATCGTGCTGTCTTTGAGATCATTGAGGGTCATATGTACAAACATTTGGAGTCATCACAGGCTGGGAACGATAGGTGGAATAAGATGGTGGAAATACTTACATCTGCAAAGTATAGGGTCGGAAAAGTAGGCACAGCCTCCCTCCATGACGTTGGGCAAGACGTCGTCCACTGGGACTGGGTACCCAAGTAACCATCCAACCTCGTTAGGTATATGAGCTGGCTAGATGGGCAAAGAGTGCCTACCCTTCTCGCTCAAGAAGGTCGCGTGTGGCAACCCTCGACTATGCAGCATTGTGCTGGTTAGCAAGCCGCTCGACAAAAGAAAACATCAGGGTTTAATCACATGAGGGGGGAAGATGCGGGCGATTTGGGAAAAAGGA
The DNA here is from genome assembly GCA_014850475.1 of Cryphonectria naterciae. Lineage (NCBI taxonomy): Eukaryota > Fungi > Ascomycota > Sordariomycetes > Diaporthales > Cryphonectriaceae > Cryphonectria > Cryphonectria naterciae. Next base: position 64,816 of record JACWST010000097.1, read on the forward strand.
AAGGATCCTGTGCCTCAGACGTTCTTGATTTTTGTCCTTCATGGTCAGGCGGTCAGGCACTGATCAGACATGCAAGTCTGTTGTCATCACCGGCACGGTGGAAGAGGATAAGCAGGGCGAAGCTTGGGTGTGGTGTTGGGGGTCTGAAGCACTGACCAAGGGAACGCAGGCTTGTATATCGACACGAGGCTCAGTTGAAGATCCTTGGAACTGGTAATAACTCGAAAAGACGAGTACCTATCAGAAAAAAGAGGCGTTCGCACCTGCGAACGCCGTAGCTAAAACGTGTCGTGGCTGCGAGACGCATCGAGCTTGACTGGAGGGCTGGGGGAGGAGAGAAGGGGGAGATGAGCTGTAATGGTTTGTGATAGAATATTTCCGAGAGGCGACGCGTTGCTGAATGTCTGAATACATTATTGAGCGTTGATCGAGCTTGAACCTGGACCTGAATGCTAGGACTGGTATACTGCAGTATGCGAGGCGAGAGTTCGGTGGTCAAGAACGGCCTTTGGCGTTGTTGTTGGTATGAAGCATGAAAGAAATCGGCCAAGGATGGACAAGCAACAAAGAATTCAGAATAGTTTCAATTCGAGGGCAAATATCAATATCATGTGACCCTGCTTTGTAAAACGACATTATAGATCAAGTGATTGCAAGGGCTTCAGTGTGAGATACACAATGATGTCGTTTTAGTAAAAAAGTAGGAGTCCTTGTGGGTTTTCAAAGTGCATCAAATTGTACAAGGGCTGTTTCTTAGTAGATTCTGGATCTGAGGGGAGTATGTTACAATGTTTTGGGGCAGCACATCTTCTACTGCTCCTGAAGTTGGTGATTGGTGTTGAGAGTAGCTCTTCTTGTGATTAGAAGGTAGACAGCTCAAGGAGGTTTGAGATGGCCAACATGGCAAGTCATGTACATGTTGCAATGTACCATTGGTTTCTTTGTTTGCATAACACACAGAAAGACATCTTCCTAGCTATGAGGACTCAGCTGGTCTCTGCATCTGTCTGTGGGCTAAAGACTGTAGTATGACATGCACAGGAAGGTCATTCCATTGAATTAGTAAAGTGATCCAGCATGCTTGCTATTGCTAATATACCGTCCAGATTGCTATCACTGGTCAGGCAATCCAAAAGATCTGAGTTCTCTGTCCCTTAGCAGAGTATACAAAACTTCTGCACTCTCCTGTAGACCGGGACTTTCCGCTCCCATCTTCTCAGGAAAGAACTCGATAGACCAGCATGCTCTTGATGGTTCTCAGAGAATCACTATGTTCCATAGCAGGTCATTGTATCTCTGTGCTCTAGATCCCATTCTTGTTCAACCCCTTCACCAAAGAAGACAATATGCACATATAATCTCCAGCCGGAAGCTTCCGCCTGCATCCCCTCCAAGCCGGAATTCGATCTTACCTTCATAGAGTGCCTGCACGCCTCCGGGCTCATCCACCCCTTTCTTTGGCATCCCCGCATCACGACACCTGCCCCACCTAGGAATTACTATATATACCAAGGCATTTTCCCTCTTGAGATCTCTCTCCTGCCTTTCCTTTTCTTCCTTCTCATCTTCATCTTGGCTCTTCGGCCTGGTGCCTAGAGTATATTATATATCAACACCATCACCGTCCTCATCTCGGTGCTATTCCTCTTCCCATTTCGGCTTGGCCGAGCAGTCGTCAACATTATGTGGCGACTGCTCACAGGCCTGTATAGCCGATGGGCTAAGGGGGACGACGGGGTCAAGGACAGCCCAGTTCCGTCGCCCCCCAAATATCCCCGCGAGATCAAGCATAGAGACGCGCCCTCCTCCCCTCCCGCCCCAGGTACGTAACAGCAACAGCGACTGATTACCAAGTAACCATCCCTTCCCAGGACAACAGAGGCTAACCTAACAAAGGGACAGCATGTATTGCTGTCTCTCAGGACCCACCCAAGCCTTGCGCTTCTTGAATTGCCGGGTCTTGTGACATGTGTCGCATCAAAAAGACCAGGCGCGGCGCTGAGAGGCTGGTCACTCTCGCGCCGCGTGCCGGGTCAAGCCAAGCGTGATCCAAGAAGCGCAAGGCTGGGGACGGGGTTGGGGGGGGGGGGGGCGAAGAGCAAGGATTGGTGAAGGGCCTTTCCACCAACAGGGCCTGCGATATTCTTTTCCACCTACACCCTCCTGGACCAACCGTGGCGCCGTCTTTAAGGACTCGAGCCCAATGGTCCAGAAATACCGCTGTTACAACAAATACACCATCGGCCTGGAGTTTGACGGCATGGTCACCGATATGAAGGTTAATTCCCAAGGGCAGCATCTTTCCTCCTGCACGCCTGTGCCCACAATAAGGAGAGCGGCGTCCCAAGAAGAGCCGGGGGGACTGGGACTATCCGAGTATATCTGACTTACGTCTTGAGAGGAGCCGCTCCTGGACGGTCAGGTGATGACGGTAAGCAGCGCTGTCACCACTTTGTTTTGAGTTCAGGCTGACGCGTCTTCGCAAAGGATCGAGACTATGACGAGAACTTTGTCGACAAGACTACTCGACCATCATCACAGACAACAATTTCACCGTCACTGCATACCTCGTCAAGGACAAGATATGTGCTAGGGCCATTGATCTTGCGAGGGACGCGTGGGGCACCTATGGAGTCCAAGTTGATGTACGAGCGCTTTGCAGCAAGGCTCGAAACAATGGGTGATTGACTGGACAAGCCCCTACGCCCAATTGTAAGTAGAGTCCCCCCCCCCCTTCCAACTCTCTCTTGCACGTATCTGCTCTTGTGGAGAGATATTCCCCTTCATCCACCTGGTTTAAGAGAATCACAACCCGGCCCCTTCCCCTTTCTGTTCTTTCGTCTTAAGCTAATTATGCGATGGCTAAAAAGGGCTCGTATTCAGGTGCGCTGAAGAGAGGAGAAAAAGAGAGGAAAAGCCACGAGGCCGAACTATCTGAGGCTATCAACAGGTCTGGCTGTTGGCTGGCTAGCGGGGCTATGCACGGCCCAGGACCAGTGACTCACTGACCCTCGCACACTTTGGGATGCCGTTCTCTTTGTGAGCAACGATTGGGTGTAGCTCCAGGACGTAATTAGCAAGGAGAAGAAACCTATTACCACCGTTCTAGATGGGGGAAGCCTCCGGCATAGATGATAGAGAATCACAGCATCGACCTTGCTAATAGAATAACCGAATACTTCCTCCATTTTAGGATTGGCAATACTTCCAGCTATGGTATTATAGTTCTTAGAAGTTCGTAAGAAGGTCTTTACATAAAAGATCAAAGGATGTCTACATAGGGAATTACAGGAGTGCTGAGGTGGAGGTCTGGTGTTGGCCAAAAAAGCAAAGGAGGCACGCGGCCTGGTGTCTTGAGCCTCTTCCCCAAGAAGTTTTATATCTCTCTCTCTCTTCCCCTTTCCCTCCAATAGTTATACTGGTTCACGTCGCTGCGAATCCTCTCTACAATGATCCTTTACTCGTGAAATCAAGCTATGATACTGGGCTCGTAGTATCGCCAAGATATGCCAATCCTTGAATTCCTCGTTCTGGAAAAAGTTGACAAAGATCTGAGCCATGGCGATGTGGCCATTTACCAGCTGCAGAAACGAGGCAACCTTTAATAAGGTGGTCTTCCTGCACCGACCCCGAGCTTTTGAGTAAAGAAGGGAGGATGTGGAATGACTTGACAGCAAGCCAGCGCCTACAAGCACAGGATGACATGGGGGCAACGCTCGGCCGGAGCAAGACAGCGCAACGGCAGTCGGAGTCAACACCCTCTCAAGGCCTCCATGATGTCCACGTGGGTAGTTCTTTTATCTCGGATCAGGGGCGCTTTTCCACTACGGAACAAGCCGTATGCAACCTCAAAAAGCTGGAGGCTGCGCAGTGACCAAGAATGATCTGCCGCAGGGGGGAAGGGCGAAGCGAAGGGGAGAATGATGTGTACATAGTAGAGAGGGTGGCAAGGAAGGGTTCCAACTCGGTGGTTTTGAAACAATGCACAAGTCCTGAAAGGGCCAGTCCCGCGATCCCTCGACCTGTTTGTGGGTACGCGCCCCGAGATGAGCCACTGAATACTGCGGATCCTGCTGCTTGGGGTGGAGAACAAGCCGGGACTCTTGCCCAGGTTAGATGTGGCGCAGGACAATTTAAATTTCAGATATCTTTCTGCACAAGAAGGTGACTAGCTATCTTGGCAGGTGGTTAAGGCAGTCAAGGAGGTTTTCTACTTTTGGTTCTTTTTCTCTTTCGAAAAAGGAGGCTTTGGCCGACGTTTCTCAACAATGATCGAGAGCCGGATGCTACCTTGCATAGTAGACATTATGGAGAAGCTGGTACCATATAGATAGAATGTTTTTATAAACTCCCGCTCGTGCAGATGTGCCCCTGGTGAATGCTTGAATCCGTCGGCCCACTTTGGGATTTACCCGAATCTATAACTCGCCTGTGATGCAACCTCCTCTTGTTGTTCGTGCTTTTGCTCTTCCTGGGCTTGTTGTTCTTGACCGTGTCTCGCCGTGTACTGTTCCCTAACTGTCGTTGGAGCTGGTGTGTCCGTCTCCTGTCTTTGCCCAACGAGGCTCCTCTCCCTATTATTTTGCTCTCTCACTCTTTTCTCTCTTACAATCGTTTCCACCGTGAAAAATGAAGTCTTCTCTAGGTAAGAATCTACTTGCAAATACCATCAGAAACCATCTTTCTCTTGTGTAGTTAAAAGAACGAACAGGCAATTGTGCAATTGGATGAGAGAATCACTAACGCGGACCAAACAGCCCAGACCGCAGCCTTTGCGGCGTCTCGATCAATCGTCGATACCGGCCTTGCGTCCAGGTCGGTCGACACCACGCTCTTTGACAACTTCCAATGGTTCGCCGAATACGCAGCCGCAGGGTATTGTAACATGGACGGCACAGTCGGCGACATGGTCTCCTGCGAGGACGATGTCTGCGCCGACATCGTCGCCAACGGCGTCACCATCGTCGCGACCCTCAACACCGGTTACGAATCTACCGGTGGCGTGATCCTGAAGGACGATGTAAACAAGGCCATTGTGGTTTCTTTTGCAGGCACGGATACGGATAGTATCATTGACATCGTGCTGGAGTAAGTCGAGCCGTGTCTCTATTGGATGACTGATGGCACAAGAGTATTCCTTTGTCTCTTCCACCGCTCACACGAGCTAATGAATTACTCCTTAGTCTCGACTTTGGCCTGGAGTCAATTGGGATGTGTGACGGGTGCGAGGTGCACAGCGGCTTCCATGGCGCTTGGGATGATGTGTCGGACACGGTCCTCGATACTCTCCAGGATTTGGTGGAGGAGACGGACTCCGCGTACAGCGTCACCTTTACGGGACACTCCCTTGGAGCCGCGCTGGCAACCCTGGGATGCGCATAGTACGTGCTCACCTGATTCACTAGTACCCTCCTCGCCTTGTGCACAATGTTGCTCTATTACTGACCACTTCTCTCGTCTACAGCTGGCGCATCGACGGAGGCGCCTGCGAGCTCTACACCTTCGGCTCCCCCCGGGTGGGCAACCTCGCCTTTGCCGAGTTCGTGTCGGCCCAGAGCGGCGACGAGTACCGCATGACACACCTGGACGATCCTGTCCCTCGCCTCCCGAGCCATACGTTTGGGTATTACCACACCAACATGGAGTACTGGCTGTCGGACGGCACGGACACCACGACGGACTACACCGCTGCGGATGTGGTTATCTGCACGGGATATTACAATACTAGCTGTAATAGTGCGGGCTTGATCAGCACGGATTATACGGCACATTCGTATTATTTGGAGCATATTAGTGTTTGCAGTTGAGGACGATGATACTCTTGTAATCAGTCTTCACGATGAACTATTTTGCGGGTGTAATTCCAAACTAGATCATCCAACAATAGCCTCTGCAGCCAATAAATCATGCAGCCTCACAAGTCTCTCCATCATCATCCATACCGCACAGCTCCCGCGCCCTCCCTAAACCAATCATCCGACGCCAACGATTCCTCCGCCGACGCAAAGTTGATGATGGTGCTCTTCATCGTCGTGTACTCGCGGTACGCATCAATGCCATTCTCACTGCCCACGCCGCTCGCCGTCTTTGCGCCGCCCCAGGGACTGCTCGGGTCGTTGCGGTGGTGCGTGTTGACCCAGACGATGCCAGCCTCGATCTGCTCCGAGACCCGATATGCCTGCGAGAGATCCTTGGTCCAAACGGCTGCTCCGAGACCAAAGTTGCTGTCGTTGGCCAGCTGGACGGCCTCCGCCTCGGTGTCGAAGCCCACGATGACGACCACCGGCCCAAATGCCTCTTCCCTCCAGATGCGTGCGTCAAGGATAGAGTTGTTGCCATCTTTGGACGTGAGTATCGTCGGTGCGTAATAGTAACCCCTGGAGAAGTCGGTCCCATCAAGAGAACTCGTCCCTCCTAGCCTGGACCCTCCAACGACCGTGGCACCAAACCCACCCTCCACAGCCTGCTGAACAAGAGCCTCGACGTTCTTCAATTGTTTCTCCGAGATCAACGGGCCCATCATCGACACCGGGTTCGACGGTGCGCCCATGTTTTGAAATATGAGCTCGCACTTGGCCTTCAGCCCGTCCACCACCTGGTCCATCACCTTGTTCTCCACAATGATCCTCGTGGCCGCCACACAAGTCTGCCCGCTCGCCACAAACGCCCCAAACGCGATCCCATTCACAGCGACACTGATATCTGCGTCCCCAAACACCACAAGCGGCGCTTTCCCGCCCAGCTCAGCCGTGAACCTCGCCAGGTTGCCCCCCACAATACGCCCAATCGCCCGCCCGGCCTCGGTGCCGCCCGTGACGTCCACTTTCCGCACGAGCTCATGGCTCACCAGTGCCTTGCCCGTGGTGGCGCCGTGCCCAGGCAGCACACTAAACACCCCGTCCGGCACGCCAGCCTCGGCTAGGATCTCGCCCAGCTTCAGGGTCGTCAGCGGCGTCAGCTCGCTGGGCTTGACGACGACGCTGTTTCCCGCGGCCAGGGCGGGCGCGATCTTCTTCACGGCGATGAGGAGAGGGTGGTTGAAGGGCGTGATGAGTGCGACGACGCCCAGGGGCACACGGTCGACCCAGTTGTGCAGCTTGCCCACGGTGGGGAGCACGGCGCGCTCCTCGGTGCGCAGGAGGGCGGCGTAGTACTTGAACCAGCGGACGAGGGAGGGTACCTGGGCGTTCATCTCACGGGTGGGGCGGCCGGTCTGCTGGACCTCGAAGGCGATGAGCGAGGGAAGGTGGGTGGTGAGGAGAGTGGCGGCGCGGTCGAGGACGTCGGCGCGGTGGTGGCGTGGGGCACGGGACCAGGCGCCGGATTTGAAGGCGGCATGGGCAAGGGTGATGGTGTGGTCAACGTCGGCGGACGAGGCGGACTGGGCGTGGGCGAAGATGGTCCCTGTGGAGGGATCTTCTATGGGGATCCTGGATTGTATGTTAGAAAAGAGGGTGTCTCTTTTTCCTATACTGGGGTTTTATATATAAGTAGGTTGGGTGCTGATGGTCCACTCACAACTCTCCTTGGCCTGGCAAATACTTGCCACCTACCCACAGCTGAGCTGGATCGGATGCTGCAGACATGATGATGAGGCTTCAGACGAGAGAAACGAGTGACCAATAGATTGATAGTCGATCCTTTGGAATTCGGTGCGTGGCTGGCAAATACATATAAATGTAGTGATCATATGGTGGATGATGAGTGACAGAGAAAGAGGAGAGAGGTCTTTGGGAGAGTGAGATTATCGCCGGCATCTTTTTATGGGCCGTAAGATTCTCAACCCCGGCAATATAACGGCCCGTCCCGTGGCTCAGGGAACAGGGTATTGTCAGGGAAGACCATAGGTTGAATATTTATGAAAGTAACTGGTTTCTGTACATTGAAGGACATAGACACAGCCTGTTCTTGAGCCAAGAGTAGCAAACTGATCTTTAGCCAGACAGAAGATAGTTCATACGGATCAAGAGATATATTGCTGCTTTCAACAACTGTGATTATAGGACTACTTTTGTAGAACTAGATAACTCATCCTCCGCCTTTGACCCCAAGGTTTGAAGAATTTCATGTCCATCTGTTCTTTTCTTCAGATGCATGCTGATATTTCGAATCTATCATGAAGATCATTATATCTATTTCTTCTACATAGACTTGACAATTATATTCGGTCTCCAGCTTGCATCTACCATTTGTAGATAACACAAAAGCAGCTTCGTCAACGCAAGCATTTCTACTATTTCATTGCATGTTACATACTCTCCATTACAGAACGACAAGAACTACCGCTAGCCAGGCAAGAACTCAGAGCCTGCTACCAATACCCGCTTCCAACCTTTAATAGTCGCACTCCCCACAATAGCCACATTCTTTGTCGCAAGCTGTGAGATCTTTCATTGGTTCGTAACAGTCGTCAGCATCGAAATCCGATCCGCCACAGTCGTCAACATCGAAATCGTAGGCCCTCTCATCCTCCTCTTCTTCAACCGGCGACTCATCCTGTGCATGCAATCAGCTCATGTTGCTCCATTCACCCAGAACTAGAACTATTTATGTTACCTCTCTTGCGAAAGCTTTGTGCTTGCTTCCGTCTCGCTGCAACTTGCCATATTTCTGCCTACAATATTGAAGCAGCTGCTCATCAGGCCCGCATGTCATGATCGGACGATGTCGTTTTTGTGTTGCAACAATATGTCCGTGGCTCGACCGGGCACTAGGAGTTTATCAACAATCTCACGTAGTCGAGCTGCGCCGGAACTCTGGTCTGCTTTCAGTGGCTCGACACGAGACATAGCTGCTCGGACCACGATTTGGATGTCCACAAGATTGGCCGAGCTGCGGTCAGTCAACTGTAAACAATCGACGAGGAAGGCGGCGATGTTTGAGCTGCTCAGTTCTTCATCCCACTGATCTTCCAAGTCGAGACCAAGGTCGAGTTCCTTGTTGATCCAATCTAGGCATAGCCAAGACAAGATGGAATTGTGGCCAAGGCTTGTGCCCCGTGCTGGCAATAGAAATTGAAGGACTGCTTTCACAGTGGGCATATGCGGCAGGGCATTACCCTAGTAAATCATTCAAGTTAGACATTGTCATCCTTTTTCTATCATTTGTCAACTTTCACAAACATACCTGATTAGCCTGGGAAGATGGACTCTGTGCCTCGAGAACAGAAGCCTTTTTGTCTGCTTGGGAATGCAAGTCTTCTCTCGTATCTCCCATGCCCTTGCTTGAGACCGTCGCAATAGGCTGTTGTTTCGACCTGAGGTCGATATCTCTGGACGGTCTCGCGAGGTTGGCTCGCCAATGATGCGTATTGATAGGGTTTATCTGATACAGGTTGACCTCGAAGAACTTGTCATGCCTGTCGCATTTGTAATTCTTATACCTGCAGATCTCCTCATCATTAATCAGTACAGGTATCACTATCCGATAGATATTCAGCCACCGTATTTACGAGTTTAATTTTTCAAAGTTTGCTTCAACAAGAGCATCCTCCGCAACCTCGGTAAACCCGGATTCTGTGCCAGATGGAACAAAATATCGAATCGACTCTTGTGGTCCATAATTGCCCTGTCTTACAAGCTGGACCGCGTAGGGTGCGCTTTTGACAGGTGGGGAATCATCGGTGATTGACCAGCTTCAGCTGACGAGCCCAGGATATGAATTGGTTTGAATTTCTGTTCATGGTCCAGGCGCTGAGGGCGATAGGCCGTGATTGACGAACAACAGAAGATAGCGGACATCGTGGCTTAAGGTTTTGGAGGTACTTGAGGTAGATGAGGACAGATTTGAAGAGGGACAAGCGCTCAAGGTTTACAGAGTACTGTATTTTCCGGTAGTAGAACATAGCTTCGTTTTATAAACATTATAACGTTCTTGCGACCCCTTGATGGGTAGAATAAAATACACGTGTCATGTATTGTGCCCTGATTATTCGCTCCTTGGTGCTCGCTTAAGTATTCATATCGCGCAGGTTTTGATACCTAGTTGAGACATGGACAAACTGTCCCAAGATTCGGTCAACTCTACTTAGGGAGCGATCATAAACCTTCTCCCTGAAGTGCACTGACCGGTCAGAGCCAACAACGTCATGATGCACTTTGAAAGGAGGGAGCCCTTAAAGCTGAGACAGCCGCAAATTCCATTTGAGACTTCAGGATGTATGTTCTCTGAGGTCTGTCAGGCGAAAGACGCTTTCTGATCTAGCTCTTTGAATCTAGACAATTCTTTATGTCTTAATATGTTGATCGAGATACAACTGGGAATGCTTCAGTGAGCCCCTATGGAAAAAGGGAGCTTCGATGACGTTTCATGTTCTAATTTGATCTTAACGAAGGCGAGGTGCCTGTTGCAGGAAAGCAGATAGGTGATTAACTAAGTATTGTCCTGTGTTCACGTGAAGCCAACCTAGATAATTCAGTGTGTGAGCATGGCTAACGCATTGCCTGCGTCTCTTACAGCCTGTGCGTGGAATTCCTCGATGCCTCCGCAGAGGGTCAAGAGCCCATAAATTCGATCGATAAAGTTCTAGGCTCTTTTTGGACTGGCATATCATAAAGCTACTCTAAAGTTTATCTGGTGTTGGACTCCATCATGCTCTGATGTCGTGGGGGATTCAGTTTTGCCCCATAGCGAACCCTTTGTTCCAGGACAGCCCTCGGATATCGATAGTTAAGTCATAGATTGAATAGATTTCAAGGGCTAGAATTAGAAAATCCTGCAAGAGGGGGGGGGGGGAAGGGGCTGCCTTTATAATTTCCCTGTGTACAACTCCAGCTCCGTTCCTCCTTTCGTGTCAAAATCACTCCATTCTCGACTGTCTCCGGTCAATTCCAAGACCTTCTTCGTACCATGTTTTACTGTGTACTTCTATTGGACCATTCAACGGGGACAAAGTGGCAAAGGCACAAGCGCCCTATATCGATAGACTCTTGAGTCGAAGTTCACGCCCCGTGGCATCCACATCAAAAAGGGTCGTTCTGGCATTATCAGGGTTCCATGATTGCTCGTCATCTAGTCTGCATTGTTGACAATAAAGCCTTTTGAGACCATCCGTATCCTTCTTCAGCACATGGAGTAGAGCAATGCAGTGGAGGAAAATGCTTGTAGAGAATGGAGCGCAAGACATCATCATGATAGCTGTGTGGTAAAGAGGCCTTGATGTATATGATGCATACAGCATTGCCAGAAGTTTGTGTTATCAAGGCAAAAAACTTAATGAGCATCTGGTCTAATATTTACGTCACGGCAGCATTCTCGAAGATAGATAGCAGGTCCTCACCATGTTCAACGGTCCACGCCTACCACAGAAGGTAAAATTTCAAGTTATCTTACGCATTCAGAGTTTTGTCAATACAACCCGAGGTTTGACTTAGTATATTAACATACCCGAATGGTTTTCTGCGTCGATAAGACATATTCTTCACCGTGCAATTGTGCTTTCTTGACCTTCATTTGCTGTTTTCACTTCTACACAGGCATGCGCGGGCTGATGAGTTACTGTCTCTCGCACAAGTATAAATGGCCCACTGTTTGATCTATGCAATCCAGCAGGTGACCAAGATGCGGTTAACCCAGTCATCCATGGCCCAAGGAAGACGGGGAAAGAGGGGTACGCGTGATAATTACGACCGAATACTGTTGAGAACACGGCAAGTCTCACCCGGCGCAGCCTTTTTCTCTATAGTCTTGGTTGGCTGTCGTCCCACTCTTTGTTCGAGTATGGGGCCAGCATTTGTGTCTTGTGCCAACGAATCCATTTGCGGAGATGCCAAATCAGGGAAGCCGACAAGACAGGCTGAGACAATCCACCGAACCGTCCACATCGTCTCCGGCCCATTCTCCAAAGTCCTTTTTTTTTCTCTTTTTCTCTTTTTGTACATCGATCTACACACGCTAAGTATGGATACTCCAACGAAATGGAGAATGACCCCGCCGCCCCCAGATTCCTGGCTTGGCTTTTCTGGGGAAGATGCGGAGAGGAGTGGGCGCGCAGGATGCACAGCAATGTTCCGGTAACACAAGTCGAACACAATTACTTGAGCCAACCCGGCGGAGGCCTGTCACCCTTTTGTCTGCTCTCACGAAGATAGTTCAACAGACGTACAAGACAAACACGAACCTCCCAGACTGACCGGGCTGTCATTCTCCTCCCCCTCTTCCTCTTCTTCAAGAGAAGCTGAGAGATAATCCCTAGTAACTAGCCAAGCCCAAAGGCAAATACACACACGCAAACACACACACACCACATCCATCCACCCTGCCCAGCAAAGATGAGCCCATCCACATTAGCAGAATCACCCAATTACGTCCCCTCCAGCCAGCGCTGTGAGCCCGGCTCCGTCAACGTGCCCATCGCCAAGTGGCCCAAGACCGCCACCGATGGTCCCATAGATGCCCTGGCCGTAGCCAAGGACATCTTCTCACGCTTCAACGCCCACCTCACCAAGCTACCCTCCCAGCAGGCCGCCGACGGCATCGCGTCCCTTTTCCTGGACGAGGGTTGCTACTGGCGCGACCACCTCGCCCTGTCGTGGGACCTGCGCACCCTCAAGAACCGCGACAAGATCGCTGCCTTCCTGGCGGACCATGCGGGCCTCGAGGGGATTCTTGTTGACACCTCAACCGAGTTTCGGTCGCCCAAAGTTGGGGCTTTCAACCCGGAGCAGACGGTCAAGGGCATTGTGGTCTATCTCACTTTCTCCACGCGGCTGGGATGGGGACGTGGGCTGGCGAGGCTGGCGCAGGACGGCAGTGGTGGCTGGAAGATATGGACGCTGTTTACGGGCTTGGAGGAGCTCAAGGGATTTGAGGAACCTATTGGGCCGCGGCGGGCTACTGGGGTGGCACATGGATATCATCAAGGGCGGAAGAACTGGCTTGACAGGCGGCGGGAGGAGGAGGATTTTGTCAATGGTGACCCTGATGTTGTCATCTTGGGTGAGTTGTGTCTTTTTTGTTCCTGAACAACATGATTAGAGTCTTCATGCTAATAGACAACCCCCATCTATAGGTGCTGGTCAGGCTGGGCTCACGGCTCACGCCAGGCTGAAAATGCTCAACGTTCCTGCGCTGATTGTGGATGCGAACGCCACAGTCGGCGATAACTGGCGGCAGCGATACCACCAGCTTGTTCTACGTATGTAGCAGACAACTCCTCTCCCCCTTCTCCCACCTCTGTCTTCCAATAGAACCTCTCATCTACCAGAAGCCACCAGCTGACCATGTGGAAAATTGAAAACGCTCTTTTCCCCCCTTCTCCAGATGACCCAGTATGGTACGATCACTTGCCATACATTCCCTTTCCCGATTGGTGGCCCATCTTCACGCCCAAGGACAAGCTAGGCGACTTTTTCGAGTCGTACGCAAAGCTGCTCGAGCTGAATGTGTGGACACGTTCCACAGTCGAGGCGGCCTCGTGGGACGAGCACGAGAAACGCTGGACCATCACGGTCAAACGCACACGTGTAGACGGCCAGGGCGGCGAGAAAACGGAAACGCGCACCCTCCGCCCCAAGCACATCATCCAGTCCACCGGGCACTCAGGCAAGCCCAACCTCCCCTCCTTCCCCGGCATGGACACGTTCCAGGGCGACTTTCTGGGCCACAGCTCAGCCTTCCCCGGCGCCCGCACCGACGGAGCAGGCAAGAAGGCCGTCGTGGTCGGAGCGTGCAACTCTGCCCACGACATCTGCCAGGACTACTACGAAAAGGGCTACGCCGTCACCATGGTGCAGCGCTCGTCCACCTGCGTGGTCTCGAGCGGAGGCATCTTGCGCATCAGCCTGGCAGGGGCCTATGAAGATGGCGGGCCCCCCACTGAGGACGCCGACCTGGCTGCGTGGGCCACACCCGCAGAGGTGCTCAAGGCCGTGCACAGGGAAGTCTGCGCCGCACAGCAGGCCCACGACGCAGAGACCCTCGAAGGCCTGCGCAAGGCCGGATTCGCGGTGGATAAGGGGCCTGACGGCTGTGGGCTCTACATCAAGTATCTCCAGCGCGGGGGCGGGTACTACATCGACGTCGGGGCCTCGCGGCTCATCGCGGACGGGAGCATCGCTGTCAAGCAGGGGCAGGAGGTGGTCGAGGTGCTTCCGCGGGGGCTGCGCTTTGCGGATGGATCGGAGGTCGAGGCCGACGAGATTGTGTTTGCGACGGGGTATCAGAACATGCGCACGCAGGCGCGGGCTATCTTTGGGGACCAGGTGGCGGATCGGCTGGGGGATATCTGGGGGCTAGATGAGGAGGGTGAGTTTAGGGCGCTGTGGAGGCACTCGGGACATCCTGGGTTCTGGTTTCATGGAGGGAATCTGGCGATTTGTCGGTATTACTCGAGGGTTGTGGCGTTGCAGATCAAGGCGCAGCTGGAGGGCTTGACTTAGGAGGGAAGAAGTAGTTATTTCTAAATACAGAGGAAGGCAATTGTCCAGCCTCGTAATCTTATTCTACTCACGTGTAGCCGTTGGTCGTAAAAGAGTCGTATAGGTGTCGAAGAGAGGAGGTGCGCACGTATTAGAAGCTGAGAATGTATTCGCATGCAGTTCTCAGTCGAAGGACCCATTAGTTGACCGAATTACTTGTTGCATGTACGGAGAAAGAAAGTCTCTTCGATGACACCAGTACTTCAAGTAAAATAAGAAGCAATGACCAGCATTTCAAAATATTGTCAGATATTCATAATAAGCAAGTACATGATTTTACCTCCGTGTTGTTTGATGAAGCCTGTCTTCGAATGAATAGATATAAGTAACTCCTCACTCCCAAAGAACTCTCACTGTTCTCCAGATCCTGGCAGCAATGGCATTCCGCGGTGCACCACCCTGTCCTGCATCCTGCTCCTCCTCTTTCTGCCTCTCCATCTCCATATAAGCCTGCTCATCCGCCTCGACCTCCCTCAGCCCAGTCACCAGATCAACATCCGCCGGACTCCTCCACCACGCATCCTTGCGGCCCGCGACGACCTTGTGGCCCACATACAACGCCACAAAGGCAAAGATGCCAAAGTAAGCCGTCATGAAGCTGTCGATATCCCACTGGCCAGGATAAAACACAGTAAACCCGTTACAGAGCAGCAGGACCGTGAAGAAACCCACGCAGACATAGGCCGCCCACGGCTGCAGACAGGACCGCCACGGCACCACGACCCCTTGCAGGTCGGCGGCCCTGCGAAACCGTAGGTAGGCGATGCAGCAGACGATCCACGATGTATAGCCCGCGGTGTTGGTCAGACTGACGAACCAGTTGAACACGACCCCGGCCTGCTGGCCGCAGTCCATGTACGCGAGCGGGGCGAACAGACAGGCGGCGAGGACGGCGGACAAGGGCAGGCCGTTGGCGGTACACCTTGTAAAAACGCGAGGGGCATTCCCGGCCACGGCGAGCGAGTACAGGGCACGGCTGGACATGTACAGATAGGCGTTGCCCGCAGACCAGGCGCTGGTGAGGATGCCTGCGTTGATGATGGACGGGAGCACCGAGATGCCTGCGTTCTGGATGGCGATAACCCAGGGCGAGGCGTTGGCGTTCCCTGCGCCCGTGGTGAGGCCCGAGGCGGTCGACTTGCAGATGGCGCCGACCAAGAGGGTGGCGAGGATGTAGAAGACGACCATGCGGAGAAAGAACCGGCGGGCGGTCTTGGGGAGGCTCCTGCGGGGGTTTTCCAACTCGCCCGCCGTCAAGGCCATGAACTCGGCGCTGAAGTTGAAGGAGAAGGTTGAGAAGACCCAGACGTAGAGGAAGCCCGTGAAGCGGCCGCCGTTGCCGCCCAGGATGTATGTGTTGAAGGCGCCCGGGTCGGACCAGTAGGAGAAGCCCATGCGCTGGTGGCTTGGTCCGCCGCCGAGCATGAGGACGAGGGCCATGAGCAGCAGGCCGAGGATCATGACGACCTTGGTGCCTGCGAACCAGAACTCGGTCTCTGCATAGACGCCGACGGGACAGAGGTTGAGGGCCACGATGACGAGCATCATGATGGTGATCCAGACGGCGATGTGGACGTTGTTGGGCCAGTAATTGATAACAATACTGGCGGCTGTGATCTCGTAGGCAACGATAATGCCGAAGGAGTAAAAGTATAACCAGCCCAGGGCAAACCCTAGCGAGGGCGAGACGAAGCGGTTGGCAAAATAGGCCATGGACCCGCCTGGGACGGGAAGAAAAGTGGCAATCTCGACGACGATGGTGATCATGCCGTACACCAGGGCCGACATGATGCAATACGCCAGGAAGAGAGATGCAGGGCCGCCGATGGCGAGAGCCTGGCCTGTTCCTAGGAACAGCGAGGTGCCGATGGCGCCCCCTATGGCCATCATCTGCACATGTCTGGACTTGATGTTCCGTTTCGTGCCTGCGTGGCCGAAGGGGAGGGTCTGCTGCTCGCCGTCTGCATAGCTGATGGTTCTCGTGACGGTGTTCTTGTTGTTGTGGTCGTCGTCGGTGATGATGGGTGGTTTTTGGTCGTCTTTTTCGTGGGAACGGAACTGGTCCTGTTGAGCCTCGACGTCCGAGACGGAACTGGCAGAAACCATAGTAAAGAAACAAGTGTATAGGTAATATAGTAAAGCAACAAGTACGCAGTAGGATAAGTAATAGGAACAATAATCGACGTGTCAACCCTTAGAGTTGGAAGACTACGATAGGGCCTTCAGGACAATTCAAGCGAGGGCAGAAAAAGAAAAGAAAGAAAACAGAGAGAATATGTCTCCATATTTGTAATGATACTTGTCACGGGCGTCATACTAGTCTTTGCCAGTATGGCCAGTTGATATCAAGTCTGCTTGCCCCCAGAAGCCTTGTCTGCGTCAATATTAGCACAGACACATAATATTCAGGGGCTATTTCAAGGTATGCACAGTGATACAATCCATCCACTTCTTCCCGTATACATTTATCAAACCCTGCCCATGCAAAGATAAATCCTTTGCCCTATGGCTACAGATAAACCTCAGGCCCCCATTTGTTACTAGCTCTCCCTCTTGAATGAGTATTGTAATCGACGGAGAACGTTATATGTATTTTAGTGTCCTCCACTTGACGCGATCCGGAAAGCCTCGCCGAAGGCTTCGACCTTATCACTCTTGAATATGCCCGGGCGGCGTTCCGCTTCCGATCTCCGATCTCTTTCTCTCTCTCTCTCTCTTTCTAAAAGTAATTACCAAGAACCAAACCAAAATGGCTAACTGAATACTTAGGTGAGCAGGGCACTAGTATGCACGAGTACCAAACAAGGTGATGCAGAAGACTAATAATGGCATAGAGGCAAAAGAACGGAGGGGAAGATCAAGCGAGCCCTCCTCTTATCGAGAGAGCCAGAGTATACATGAAAGTTGGGCCCCGCCCGTTTGCCGTCTTCCCCAGATTGCTCCACATGCAGTGGATGGTCTCGATCTTGCTTCTCTTTGCTTCCCTTTCTCTCTCTCTATAACTTGCTTCTTTTGGCAGAAATATCACTCTCATCCCATTCTCGTCTCATATACCTAAATTTGTGTCGCAGCAATCACAGTAATTATAGGAGAAGATAGAGAGAGAGCGCGAGCGGTCTTTCCCCCCCCCCCCCCCCCCCCAACAGCCTGGAGCAATTTTGGAAGGCCTTGCCGACCAACTGGCCGTGTCCGCACCCTCCATCGGCCATGGCTGCAACGAGCAATAACTCACACTCCGGCAATGTCCTCGGCACTGGGAGGTCTCGATCCTTTGGTGGCTGTTACACTGTGAGTTTTGATTTGCTTGCGATTATTGTCAACCTATTCTACTCACCCAATTCTATTCATTCTTTTTCGCCTCTGAGTCCCTCGTGACTGAAATCAATTACTTATTGTCTGCTTCGGCGGGGGAATCAAATAGTGTCGTAGGCGTCATGTCAAGTGTGACGAGCGACAGCCAACCTGCCAGCAGTGTGACCGTGTGGGCGTCCCCTGCGGGGGCTACACCAAGGATATCATCTTTGACTTTGAGCTCGACCGCCGCAGTGCTGGAGAGGATGCTGCTGCCGTCCGGACCACCCGGTTCCGACGGCCACTCCTCACTGAGGACGAACGCTGGCGCATGAGCGAATGGCTCGTCACGGCCGTCTCGCCGAGGGCCACGGCGCGGGTCCTTCGCGAGCTGGACGATGAGTCGGAAGCCATGATGAATGAGGGGTCCGGTCGGGTGGATCTCGTCCGTGGTCCCTTTAGTGCGTTCGAGGCGAAGAGCAGGAAAAGGACGAGGATGAGATATGAGAACGGTGGTGAGAAGGAGGGGGACGGTCATGAAGATGAACAAGTCGCAGCATCTGTCTCGATTCAAATGCCGCCTTCATCTTCACAACAACAACAACAGAACCACCTTCGTGATGATAATGATGATGATAAAGACGAAGAAATGAACATGGGCGCCATCGGCGATATCAACGAGATAAGTTATGATCAGGGCCAGTACACCTGGAGTCCACCAGCCTGGCTGCAAGGCCTGCCCACGCCTGCGATGATTGAAGACGGGGAGGGTGTAGGTGCTCCGACTTTGCAGACACCCTCTGCACAGAGTCACGACCCAGATGAAGAGCCTAATAATAATTCTGCACAACGCCAGCAACAACAACAAACCATCGACCTTTTTGATGGGCCTACCACAGCACCGGATATGATGGAGTCTATGTTTGATGATGACTATTCAAACGATCCAGCAACGTTGCCAAGAGCAACATTAACAATAACAGCAGCAGCCACCTCCTCCTCTTCAGTCAACTTCCCGTCTGGCCTCGACTTCGGCATGGCCGACCTGCTAGCCATGCAAGACGATCATCATCTCTATTCCCAAGCCAACCGCCTCCCCGCCATCATGCCCGACTTCATGAGTGCCCAACAAAACCCCCTCCTGGTCCAGGCAATTCCTCTGCTTAAGCACTACACCACCAGCGTCATCGCCACCATGACACCCTTCCGACACAGCAACACACCCTGGCACATGATGTTCCTCGCCCAGCTCAAGACATGTCTGGCCACGCTCACCCTGCGAGAAGTCCCCGACGCGATGGGGCTCACGACTTTCTACGGCTCGCTGGCCGTCAGCGCCCTCAGCCTGGGCGTCATCATGCAGTCCCCCCTCTGGACCGACCGTGCCGTCCTGTACCAACGACAAGCCTGCACTCACGCGCGGCACCTGGTGGCGAAACCCTGCCGCAACATGGACGCAGACGAGTACAGAGCCGCCCTCATCGCCCTCCTGACCATGGCGCAGATGTCCGGCTTCCTCGGCGACCGCCACCAGACCGAAGGGTTCCTCCTCGAAGCAGAAAGACTCGTACGGCTCCGAGGCCTCGCGAGGAAGAAATCACGCAAGATTCGTCTCCTGCACCACTGCTATGTCTACATGCGCCTCCTCCACGAGAGCACGTTCATGGTGCCCGGTGTGCGTGAGTCCACTCATCGGCGCCGGGTGCGCCAGAGCGTCGTCGAGGCCAGCGAGGTGGCCAGCTCGGCCGATAACCTGTCCTTCCGCATGCTGCGGTGGTGCGGTGGGGACCTCGTGCGCGAGATGACGGCCATGAAAGACCGTGCCAAGGGGGAGAATGACCTGCACATTGCCATTCCTGGTGTCTATCCGCCCACCATGTATCCAGAGATCTTTGGCATCCCCGAGGCTTTTCTCTTTTATCTCTCGCAGACGATCCGGCTTGCGAATGAGAAAGAATTGGCTGGAAAGGGCGGGAGCACAAGCAGTGGGAATGGTAGTGGTGTTTCAGACGGCGACTACGATGACGACGATGGAACGAATAGCGACACGACAACTACGTCCTTGGGCGACTACACCAGGCGGGCCAAGGCGATCGAGCGCGGCATCAACCAGCTGCAGAGCAAGTCATTCGTGGCCCAGGCTGCCCACGATGCCCTCGTGCTCCCCGCCATGCTCGACGGCCTGCAGTGCGCACTATCCATCTACTTTTACCGCCGCGTCTACGACGTGAGCTCCAGTCTCCTGCAGGCCAAAGTGGCTGCCGTGCGTGACTGGCTGTATGCCCACGAGCAGGCCAACCCAGACATCTTGCACGGCTCGTTTGGGCTGGTGTGGCCTGCCTTTGTGGCGGCTTGTGAGGCGGACGGGGAGGCCCTCCAGGAGTCGTTTAGGAGGTGGTTTCGTACGGCGGCGAGGCGGAGTGGGTTGATTTGTATAAGAGAAAATGCGGAACTTGTCGAGAGGGTTTGGCAGGCTCGTCGGGGGGAGAATATGGATAGTGTGAGTTGGCTGGATGTGTTGAGGGAGGAGGGATCTGTGAGAGAGGCAGGGCAGATGCTTTTTATGAGTGTGTAAAGAAAGGACTGACATGATGGTTAGTTAAGAATGAAGCCCGTACACAAGGTGTGACTTTGCGTGGTCTTTTACTCGGACCAGGCACTCAACATTCTTTTCATATCATCATGTAAAAAAGTAATAATATTTACTCAAGGTACCATTTCTGTGCTATGATAACTATCACTCTCTTCATAATGGTTTCTTTACCTCTCAGAATATCCACCATCCACCATCAGCGCAGTCCCCGTCACAAAAGAACTCCTCCCCCCCGCCAGATACAAAACCCCATCCGCAATCTCGCTCGGCCTTCCCATCCTCGCCATGGGCACCGCACTCGCTACCTTCTCCTCCATAGCCTGCAAAATCATCGGGTCTGACGTCGTCAGCGGCGTCTCTGTGTACCCAGGACAAATCGCATTAATCCGCAGACCCTCTTTCGCATAGTCCTCTGACGCCGTCCTCGTCAGGCCCAGCACGCCGTGCTTGGTCGCCGTGTAGGCTGTCGACATGGCCACGCCGGCCACGCCCTGGATCGAGCTGAAGTTGACGATGGATCCCCGCTGCAGGGGCCGCCCGTCCACAGACGAGAGGATGGGGTCTTGTTGCAGCATGATCTTGGCCGCGGCGCGCAGGACGAAGAAGTTGCCCGTCAGGTTGATCTCCAGCACGCGCCGCCAGTCCTTGGTCTCTGCAAAGGCCGCGCCGCCTTTGTGCTTCATGGCCACGCCGGCGGCGTTGACCACATAGTCGAGGCGGCCGAACTCGGTAGCCACGGAGGTCATCGTCGCATTCACCTGGTCCTCGTCTGTGATGTTGAGGGTATGGACGAGCACGCGGGGCTTTCTGCTGTTGCTGCTGCTGAGGGCTTCAATCTCTTCTTTGGTCATGAGGAGTCCGTCTTGGTTGACGTCGATGAGAGCTATGCCTGCAGAACCCTCTCTTGCAAAGGCCAGGGCGCAGGCTTTGCCTATGCCTGAGCCTGCGCCGGTGACTAGAGCAAAACCAGGAACGTCCATTTTATGGTGTATAAGAGAGAGTGTGTGTGTATGTGTACAAAGAATAATCTCTTGCAAGATTGCTATAAGAACGAGTTCTAGCTCATAGGAAAATACAAGGCAACAACAATAATAAACACACCGATCTCTTCTCACTTATTATAGTCCAAAATATGCCATCTTCTCTACGAACTATCAATTATCTCCTAACGTTTCATCCATCCTCGCAACGGTGCTTTGCATTCAGCATTACTACATGGTATAAACAATTCCCCTCTCCTCGATAGCCTAGGCCTTCCATTTATGCTTCGTCGGAGTGAGTTACCGAAACTGTCCATCAATATCTCATTCCAGTCGACCGAGTGGCGCGGCACGGCTGGCCACACTTGAAAATGCCGATTGAAAGGGGGCGTGGGGGAGAGGTTGCAGTGATAAGCAAAAAAGAGGGCTCCGCACTTCCTTGTCGTCGGGATGGCTTGCCTATTTTGATGTTACATTCCATCTGGTAACCTTTTGATATCGCCCAAGCCAAGTGGTGTGTGACGAAGTTGATTACTGGAGACACATGGCAAATGGTAGTACATCATGTACAGCAAATGGCATTCGTCTCGGATCGGAAAGGGTCACCATCGTTCGACTGCAGTGTATCTCGTGGTCTTATTTCATCTCAGGTAACTATTCGCCGATGATTGACTGTCTTGGTAGTTCGTCTCGAGGGTGAAACTGCACCTATCGACCAGTGACAAGATCCTCAAGGTGTATAAGAGGTTGTCGTGATTCTCAAAAGTCGAACCTTTATCTACTTACAAAAGAAACCCCAAGATCTTCCACAGAAGGATACTCAGTCTGCTTTTGTTTTTTCGTCTCACAGTTCCACGTTCTAGAAGATAGTTATAGTGCAACATGGGCTCTGTTGACGTCGATACCGAGACCTTTGATCTTCTCATCATCGGCGCCGGCCTCTCGGGAATCTGCGCCCTTCACCACATTCGTCGCCAGTTTCCCTCATGGCGCATCCGTGTCCTGGAGGCAGCCCCTGACGTCGGTGGGACCTGGTGGTATAACTGCTACCCCGGTGCCCGTGTCGACACGGAGTCTCTGTCGTATGCTTTTTCCTTTGACAGAGAGATCATCGACGAGTGGGACTGGAAGGATACCTTCTCGACGCAGGCGGACACGCTACGGTACGTACATTATCATTGAATGCATGCATGACTTTCAACGGACCCTCACGAGACTGACACCTCTTCTTCAAACCAGATATATCGAGTTCGTAGCCAAGAAACTCGACCTCTACAAAGACATCCAGTTCAACACGCGCATCCACTCAGCCACCTGGCAAGACGACCAGAGAACATGGCGCCTCCTGGACGACCCCAACAACCACCACCACTCCTACACCACCAGATTTCTCGTCAGCTGCATAGGCTTCCTCTCCAGCCCCACCCTCCCAGCCATCCCCGGCATCGACACCTTCCAGGGCCTCGCCCGCCATGCCTCCCAGTGGCCGCGCGACTTCGACATGAAGCGAGACTTCGGCGGCAGGCGCATCGGCGTCATCGGCACCGGCGCGACAGGCACACAAATCATCACCGCCACGGCCAAGGAGCCAACAGTGCAGTCCATCCACGTCTTCCAGCGCACCGCCAACTGGCTTGCGCCGCTGCGCAGCGAGCCCATCACGCCCGTGGACATGGCCGAAGCGCGGCGGGGGTACGAGGAGATCTGGGCGCGGTGCAGCAGCACCTCGTCTGGATTCTTGCACGGGGCGGATCCGCGCAAGACGCTGGAGGTGTCGGACGAGGAGCGGGCTGCGCTGTATGAGAAGCTGTATGCGGCGCCTGGGTTCGGCAAGTGGATGGGCGTGTTCAGCGATACGTACACGAACAAGCGGGCCAATGACCTGTACAGCGCGTTCCATGCCGACAAGATCAGGGCGAGGATCCAGGATCCGGCTGTGGCGGACAGTTTGATCCCTAAGGACCATGGGTTCGGCACTCGTCGTGTGCCCATGGAGAGCGGGTATTTCGAGGTGTACAACCAGCCTAATGTCCATCTGGTCGACCTGAAGAAGACGCCCATCGAGAGGGTGACCCCCAAGGGAATCCTCACCTCCGACGGCGTGGAGCACGAGCTCGATGTGCTGGTGTTTGCGACAGGGTTTGACGCCGTGACTGGCCCCTTTGCTAACATCGAGTGGCACGGGGTGAACGATAGACCCCTTGTGGGCCTCAGCAGTGATGCTGCGGTACCCATCAACACGGCCGAGGGCGACAACAACAATACCACGAAGAAGCCAGAGCCTGTCTGGCTTAATTGTCGGCCTCGAACCTTCTTGGGTCTGACTGTCCCTGCAATGCCCAACATGTTTATGGTCCTGGGCCCGCACCAGCCCTTTGGGAATGCACCGCGCAGCATCGAGAACGCGGTGCAGACCATCACGGAGCTGCTGAAGCACTGCGACGGGAAAGGGTACACATACGTCGAGCCCACGGAGGCCGCCGTGCAGGCGTGGACGGAGCACGTTGTCTCGTGCAGCGAGGGGTCGCTTGTGAACCAGGTTGATAGCTGGATTACGGGTGTGAACAGGAATGTGAAGGGGCGGTCGAAGAGGACTGTGGTTCGATATACGGGTCATATGCATGAGTACAAGAGGAGATGTGCCGCGTGTAAAGATTCTGACTGGGAGGGTCTGAAGTTTGCTTAGCTTTTACATACTTGAATGTAGTAAGATACTTCTCGGTAGCATGTTCCAAAGAGCCTCGTTGATGTATAATTGTTGATTCGCGAGATGATGACGAGCCCTGTACTCCTACAACATATGCAGAGGCAGTCTTCGCTATGATCAATCCATGAATAATAATAATACTACTTACATCCCAAAGTCACCAGGCCTCCCTTCCTTCTTCCTCCCTTTATCTCTGCCCCTTCATTCAACCCTCTGGAAATCCGTCCCCTCCGCCCTCTGCCCCTCAATAAACATAACCGGCGGAGTAAAATGCCTCCGCCCATGAAACAGATAAGCCACCACACTCAGGACAATCACCGCCCCCCAGATCGCCGGCGCCCAGTTCGCATCCGCCGGCGCAGGCGAGGTCTCGCTTGGGAAACAGCTCATGACGACGATGAAACCCGAGTAGGCGACGGCGACGATGTTGATGGGTAGACCGAGCCGCCCGAGGCTCCAGCGGGCTGGGGGTAACGGGGGCGCGTTGCCTACCCCTAGACGGCGGAGGAGGACGCAGCCTATGGAGAGCATGTAGGTGGACATGAGGGCCAGGAGGGAGAGGGAGGCGATGATGTTGAAGGCGAAGCTGGAGCCTAGGGAGACCAGGGAGATGATTACCGAGATGACTGTCGCGGCGTAGACTGCGTTGAAGGGTTGTTCGTATTTTTTATTCATCTGTATGTGTGGTCAGAAAGAAATTCCTTCTTTTTCTCCTGTCTTTCGACCTGATTCATGGTTTATGGTTTCCCAAGACTTACATGAGAGATCCATGAGGAAAAGGGAAACCCCTTGTCCCTAGAAAAAGCCCATATCTCACGCGACGTTGTCGCCAGAGCAGTAATATTTCCGGCAGCGATGAGGAGGATCAACACGACAGCCAGGAACAGAGCGGCGCTGTTGCTTCCCGTGTTGGCGAACAGATTCAAGTACGGCAGGTCAGAGTCGAGAATGGACTCCAGTGGGCCGATGCAGAACAACATGGTGATAACAAGCAGAATAGCCATGATGGAGTTTAAGACGTAGGACCACCACATGGCCAGGGGGACGGTTATAGACGCATCCTTGACCTCCTCAGCTGGAAGAGAAATTCCAGAAGAATTAGTAAGTAATTAGCATCAACTGCGAGTCACAAAAGAAGAAAGAAAGAAAGAAAGAAAAAAAGGAGACGACGAGGAAGAAGAGACAACTGCTCACAGATGTGCACGATAGTATCACTCCCCAACATGGACCAGATAATCGAAACCTGCGTGACCAAACACGCAGCCCCATAGTTCTCCCACCCGCTATTATTCTCAAAGCCGGCAAAGACATCCCGCGCGCTGTTCAGAGGCCGACACATGCCCCAGAGCACGCCGACGAACGCCACCAGGCCGATGGTGTGCCCCAGCAGGCTCCCGACCTCGATGGCCGGAAGCACGCCGGCCCCGAGCGTGTTGCAGACGATGGTGACGAGCATGAGGGCCAGCAGGATCAGGAACAGCTGCCAGCCCGTCATGGCGAGGTCGGGCCAGGTCAGGTTGACGGTGACCTGGACCAGCTGGGCGCAGACGTAGACGCCGCCGGCATAGCTGGCGATCCAGCCCAGGCTGCTCATCCAGCCCGCGGCGTAGCTGGCCTCTTTTTGCCAGCGGGGCGGGGCGAACTCGCTCACCCAGTGGTACTGCCCGCCCGCCGTCGGGCTCATGGAGCACATCTCGGCGAGGGACAGGACGACGGACCCGTACAGCACCATGCACCCGATGAACGTCCAGAAGAAGCCGCCGTAGCCCACCGACGGGATCGACGGCGACATGGACACGATGGCGTACTCCCACGTGGCCATGTAGATGGACACAAACCCAAAGGTCGACCAGTACGAGAAGTTGCGCCGGAACTGCTGTGCCTTGCCCAGCCGGGCCATGTCGGCCGCATCCGTGTCGACGAGGAGAGTGCCCATCCCCGCCGACGCCTCATCGGGCGACGAGACCTTGGTGAGGGCGTTCTTGGACGACATCTTGTTTGGACGTGGTCGATTATCGGCAGGGCAGCTAGCTGAGGGGAGAAACTAAAGGGAAGAGTCGTGAGCTCCAAAGGCAGGGATTTCGGATGATATCTTCTGCCTGGCTGAGGTGAGAATATGCAAACATACGTATGGTGTGGCGAACGGCCATTTCCTGCCTTATCTCTGATTGATGAGAGGAGACCTAGGCTATCAGGCACGCTGCACCATGTAAAGAGGCGTGCATATGCTGCATTAGCGTTGCAACACCACTTGTGCTACAGGTCGAGTATGGCGTCCAGCTAAAAGACGGTCTGTGGCTGGACCATCCTACTTGAGACAAGTCTGGACGGATGCCTTTGCTAGCTGTGGCCAGGGGGTTGTCTGTGTCTGCTAATTGATACCTTGAAGGAATGCATTGCCGGTAGCCGGAACACATGAGATAAGTCGATCATCAGGGGGGCCGCGTCTGCTAAAGTATAAAAAGCGAGAGATATGGAGCCCAAGAGAGATTGCCTGATAAGATGCTTGGATACTGTAGACTCTGTCATGATACTCAGAAGCTGCATCCATCAAAAAGCAAATTCGATATGTTATATATACACTCAGACTTTTATAAGATTCATCAACCCGAGTTGCATCTCACGCGCCTCCTGCATGCATTCTTTGCCATGTTCGATCACACAAACGCAATCATCATCATACTACATCGAAAATGCTGTTGGGGACGATGACCAGATCTCCTACCACAGTTCACAAGTAGGCTCCCTGACAGGGCAATTGAATGCCTCGCGGAACTCACGAGAGTTTGATGTCGTTCCCTGTGATGGTCAGCCGAGAGCCCAGGCACTGTGAGCGACTCAAATGCACACACACACATAGAGAGAGAAGAGAGGGCTGAATCTTACCTTGATCCTATACTGGTTAGGGCTGTGAGGGTCCGTGTAGATCAGCTGTACCGACCTCTCCTCTCGCGATTTCCCACACCACGTCAGGCCATAGGCGAGGAAGAAGACCTGCTCCTTGGTGAAGTGCTCCAGCCCCGGGAGCTGTAGGTCGGCCTTCTCCTCGTCACGCTGCTGCCAGGATTGGAACGCGGCGGTGAGACCGCCGGCGTCAGCAATGTTCTCCCCGAGCGTGAGTCTTCCGTTCACGTGGAGTGGTCCATCCTTGGTCGGGATGGAATAATTGGAGTATTGCTCGACGAAGCAGTCCGTCTTGTTCTTGAAGGCCTCGATGGTCGAATTGTCCCACCAGTCAGTATAATTCCCGTTCTGGTCGTAATTCCGACCTGACGAGTCAAAGGCATGCGACAGCTCGTGGCCTGCAACGGCGCCAAAGGCCCCATACGACAGGTACTTGGGCACCGAGGGGTCATAAAAGACGGGAGCCTGCATGATGCCGGCTGGGAACACGATCTCGTTACCAGGCGGATTGTAATAGGCATTGACCGTCGGCGCGGACATACCCCATTCGGCCTTGTCAACGGGCTTGTCGATCTGTGCCCACTCGCGCTTGACGTCGTTCTTGGTCGAGGCGAGCCTGTTGGCAAAGAAGGTGTCGGAGGAGACGGGCACCTCGCTGTAGTACTTTTGAAGTTCTGCGGCGTCGGTGATATTCGGGCTCTCGGTGGGGTACCCAATCTTTTGGCGGATCAGGTTGACCTTGTCAATGGCGAGCTGGCGGACCGTCTTGGTCATCCACTCGGAATGCTTGAGCTTGGTGATGAACTCATCCTTGATATCATGGATGATCTGGTCGCCGAGATCCTTGGCTTCCTTGGAGAAGGCCGTCTCGACGAAGAAGCGACTCAGGATCCAGGGGAGGTCACTGTCTACCACGCCAACACAGGTCCTCCACCTCTCTGGCTTGACATCCGGCTCCTTGCCCTGCAGCTTGTTGTTGAACCTGCGGAGGGGCTCCACAGCATCACTCTCCACCACGGTCCCGTACGACTGCACCACCTTCCAGCCCAGGTACGCCTTGATGACCTCCCGTTTCTGGGCTGCCAAGATATCGGAAAGGGACTTGAGGTACTCTGGAGAGGCCACGATAATCTTGGACGGCTTGTATCCGTCGGCAAAACTCGTGATGAGGCTCTTCACCGAGATGGCAGGGTTGTATGCGTCGGCCTCATCCAAGGTCTTGGGGTTGTAGACTTTGGTGATGTCGGACAGGTCCTCAGGGTCAGGGGCTGCCGCGGCCATTTGCGACTCGAAATCGACCAGCTCAGCAACCACCCTCTTGTTCACATGGTCCGGCGCTCCTGGGTGTCGGAAGACCGAGAGCACGTCGAGCCCCCACCCCTTCCTTCCATCCTCCATCAAGCCCTGGAGAACGGCACCGATTGTCTCCTTGTACGCAGTCACCATCTCGGTCCTGTTGTAGTACTGCTTGGAGGGAAGACCAAAAGCGTAGGGAGGGCTGAGCGATACGACATTGGCGTCGGGGTCCTTGTCGTCAGCACCAACCCCCAGGGAGATCGGGGTCCTGACCCCAATGCTCATCAGGAACTGCACAGCATTGGTGAGAGCTTGGTCGTTGTGGAACCCGCGCAAGGGGTACAGCCTTTCGACCTGTTTGAGCAGGTCAAGCAGCGGCTGGGACCCGATGGACCGCAGCAGGGTCTCGTTCAGGCAAGCGTTGTACCCATCCTGCATCTTGGCGAAGATCTCCTGGTCCGGAGACGAGGCAGTCCAGAAGAGAGAGGTATCCTGTGGAGCTGGAGACTCGAGGATACGCTTCAGGATCAGCTGGCCTTCCTCGCTCATGATCTGCAGGCTGCCCACGCTGGTCTGGTCCTCGCGGATCTCGTGGACGGCATCGAAGCCCTCGCAGGCGTAC
This sequence comes from Cryphonectria naterciae, assembly GCA_014850475.1. Taxonomy (NCBI): domain Eukaryota; kingdom Fungi; phylum Ascomycota; class Sordariomycetes; order Diaporthales; family Cryphonectriaceae; genus Cryphonectria; species Cryphonectria naterciae. The sequence continues at coordinate 93,626 of JACWST010000097.1, forward strand.
GCGCGGAAGTCCTCGCACGGGTCGAGCTCCTTGTATCTATTCCCCCCCTCACACAGTAAGTAACTCCACCTACAGAAGCAAAGCAGCAGTAATGGGTGCTGTGCTGGGGGAAATGATGCTTGCTGCTGCTGACTGACCTAGGTGAGATGCTCCGCAGCAGCGTAGCCGAGGCGAGGACGCATCCAGCAGAAGTGCATATCTTGGCCTCATCACCTGGGGTTGGCACCACGGGCGGCGCCTCGTCGCCTTCTTCCTTCCTGGACAGAAAGGTCACCAGGAAGAGAGCGATGAAGAAAATGAGGAGCAGGCTCAGGATGATGTTGGAAATGTGGCCTGCGAGCCAGCTCGTCAGGCGCTCTGTCCTCGAATGCTCGTGAGATTCCTCCTCGTCTGCGGCACCATCGCGGCCCAGAAGAGGAGTCCTCTCACTGGCGGGGACGTCATCAGACGAAGGGTTGATGTTCGACATGATTTATTTAATTTATTCTCTTTGATGGACTCCAAAAGGGGTGTCCAGCCTCTTGAGGGAGAATGGGAAAGAGCAGTTGAATGGATGCGGTGGTGTGTGTTTATATGTGAGACGTGGGCCTAAATGTGGGGCTGGAGCTGGGGATGTGCTGTGGCAGGTGCGTTGTCGGCTGACGTAACGCAGCATCATCGTCCATTTGACGCCCCTGAGCATGGGCCTTCCATTACCACGGTACAGCACAGTACAGCAAGGCACAGTACTTACAGCTCTTCCCACACCCTCCTCATCCCCTCCCCCCCCTTAGCAACATCAACCTTCGATGGTACCATAGTACGTCGTCGTGGTCGAAGGAATAAACTTCTCAACCCAGGTTGACCAATAATCCTTGTATCGTATGACCGGAATTGCACCAAATAAGCTCTGCCATGCACTTACTTACGGCTGGTCTAGTCTTGAAATGATTCACCCTGCATACAGTCAGCATGCACGCATGTCGCCCTGCTTATATCTTCTCTCGCCGTAAATGTGTCAAGAATTGTGTTATCCATCCCCAGACGGATCGGCCCGTCTGAGGAGCTAGAGTCTTACCACCGATTCATGGGGCAGACCTCTGAGCAGTGAGGTCATCTGCGGGTGACGTCTCTTATCTGGAAAACGAATGCCTCACAAGGCACACAGAGCACGCTTATGGAGGAAACTGGATGTGAAATGGCTCTTGGCCCAATGATAATGCACGTCGTGTGGTATCTGATGAAATATCCAAGCTCGGACCTCCCCCCTTTCAGGCCCATTCATCACCTCACCTCCTCCGTCTTCGCACAGATGGGACATCCCCTGATCCGATCTCTCAGCAGCCTCGCGTGCGTAACCTTAGTGCCCACCGTTCTCCTCACGCCGTGTCTTTCATCGTCATCCTCATGAGCCGCATAGCGACCAAACTCGGCGAGATCTCTTGTCGGCTGGTCCGGATGCAGCACCTGCAACAGATGCGTCAGGTGGTACACGTGTCCACACGCGAAGCCCACCAGCGTCTCCTCTTCCCATTCGGTAAATGGCTCCAGACACTGCGCCGCTGCACAGTGACCGGGCTCCCACTTCTTTGCGGGCTTCTTGAGAGGCGGGTGTGGTGTGGCGGCAGCATCGTCCTTCGTCCCTCCTTTCGAGTTACCTGTTGCTGCTTTGGTGGTGGTGGTGGATGGTTCATTGGTCCCGGCAGAGTGAACCGAGGCTGTATCAGATACCACGCTCTTGGTTTCCACGTTCACGTGGTCGCCATTCTTCACCACAACATCGTATTTGATCCCTTTGCGCTGGCCATTTCGGAGAGTCGCTTGTGCAGCGGCGACTTCGCTTCTCAGTACCCTGGCAACGCCCTCGCTGATGCTGTATTGGATCTCGTGCTCCTTCATGATGTGCTTCAAACCCTCTCGTAGGCCTTCAATCTCCAGGCCTTCGGGTATTCTTCTCACCAACGTGATGGGGTTGATGGCGGTGCCGACTTCCTCAAGCAGTCCTCGGATGAAACGCGGCTTGTCCATGCTGTAGTTCAATAGATCCTCCCATAGATCCGGGTCGTCAAGATCTTTAGCAAAGTCAATCGCTCGGCTCACGTCGCCCAGCCGGTCTATAATGAGGTATAGAGCGCGCTTCATCTGCCCTGTCTTTGAGTACAGATAGACGAGTTCGGGAACGTAGCTGTGCTCTTCGCATTCTTGAACAGCCTGGGCATGTCGTCAGTACTTTTTGTCATGGGAAGCGTCCAAGGACCATGTCAAGGGGAAATCGTGTGCAGACTGACCTTTTCGAAGGTGTACGATGTCGAGGTTTTCAAAAATTCCATCAGAATGGATTGATCGTACAGCGCGAAAAGATGAACGGCCAAGTCCGCAAATCCATCCACCAGACTCTGGCTCTCCATGACAAGGCGCTCGCGGTTCTCACCCATATGTTCTTGAACCCCTTCGCCTTTGAAGAGCGCACGCAGGTAGAAGAACAGGTAGAGGTTCAGTTCTTTCTCCCGCAACTGGGACACCACGGCCTCGGGCCTGACCAGCCCGTGCTGGGCCTCGTCGACCAGAAGCGTGATCGCCTCTGCCGTCGCCTCCTCCAGGTTGCTCATGGACATCTGGTCTTGTCTGTCAGCAGGGACGCGAAGAGTCACGAAACTCGGGATATCGTCCGCCACGGCATCAGCCAGATGACTGTCTTTGATGAGCCTCATTGCCGAGTCGGCATCTTGGAGCCTGATATAGTAACGAAGGGCCTCCCTATGGCGACCGTTGACCTCACACAGCTTCGCCAGGCTTTCCACAACGATCTTCCAATCTCGCCCCTTCACGCCGTCCTCAACGCTGTCCGGTCGCACATCACGATACTTCAGCTGGTTCTCCAGAGTGGTCGTTACAATGTTGACGTCGAACAAGTCTGGATGCCATCTGTCTAGGAGGTCCTTTAGTCGTAGTTTGTCCGTCTGGATGTAATGCTTGAGCACTACTTCGTAGACGATGGACGGGATCGGGGGCCGCATCGGCTCGATGGGGATGTAATTTGTGATCTCGTCGAATTTGTCGGCATGGGCAAACGCGTAGACCCACTTCTCCCATTGATCAGAAGAGGTGAGTACTTTCCCAGCCACCTGGCCAGCACGTTGCCAATCTCCGGTATCAACCAGCTGCTGGAGCCAGAGCTCGCCGATGCGCCGCTTTTCCTTGTCGACCATAACATTTGCCTGTCTGCCGACCTCGTCGATCACCGACAACGTATCAGCATAGAAATCGTCCGTCATCTGTGACCGACTTGGTGTGCTCGGTGATGTGATTTCTTGGACATTGTCCGCGGTGATGACGATCTCCGGATTCTCGTCAACGAGCTCCCAGGCCCGCTGGTACTCGCGCCGCTCTACAAGCCAGGAGAGATGGTCGCTCAAGTCGCGCTTCGTGGCGAGGATGCAGTCATAAGGACTGTGCACAAAGATCTTGGTGCCAGGCTTCGACAGGCTGGGATGCACACTCGGCAAAGCCAGCCGCTGCGGCTGCGCCCTGAAGCTCCCTGAAATGCTTGGTGATTTGGAAGCAGAGGCTGCTTCATTGCTATGTCCACTTCGGACGCTGGCAGCAGAGCTGAAGAGGGCCTTGGTGGGATACATGGCCACATTCCAGACGTCCGTACCGATCCCGGCCATGGTCTCGAGGTATCCCTTGGACCCCACCACGGCGGCGGCCGTCTGCTGTGGGAGCACGCCCAGGTGGTAGTCATTTGAGTTCAGGCGATCGTGTCGACTGATGCTGAGGCTGTCCTTGTCGATCTCGGCCTGGGAAATCAGATCGATTAATCGCAGCTCCGGAGGAGGATGGTTTTGGCGGCGTCGAAGGCCACCTGAAGGACCGCTGCCGCCGGAGCTCGCCGACGGCTCTGCCTTGTGGCCGTGGGCAGGCTTCCCCTCCCCCTCCTGGCCCTCGTCATCTTCATCATGAAGAGGGTAAGCAAGAACAAGCAACAGGCTCTGGGTATATAATGAAATGCCTGAGATGATGCAATCCATGCGCAAACTAAGCTTGAAGTCAGCACCAGGCTGCGAGTCCAAGATGGGCGCGGACGAGACACTCACATCTTTACCATTTCCGCCTTACCGAGGCTTCGTTCGTCGGCATTCTTGCCTGCGCTGTGGACATGAATGATCCAGATTGTGCCGCCCCACCCAACCAAAAGTCTTTCGGTTTGCCTTTTGTCGCGGCTCTGGTGAAGCTTGAGCTTCTCGGCAGCCGGAGAGGCGGGCCCAATGTCGTCAGCGATCTTGGCTTCGTCGCTCGCTGGTACAGACTGCTCGTCAATCCACTCGACTCGGCCTTTCCACACGCTGGCCATGGTCTCCCACTCGTCGGTCTGCGGTCTGTCATAATGACCGATCCGCTTCCAAGCATCGTCCGGTTCACCACTCTCCAGGTGCAGATGAGACCGCATGATCTTGATCCCATGTTCGTTAAGCCATACGACGTATTTCCCGGACAGCGACCATTTGATAGTACTGATGATGCCCTCGCCGGAATGCAGAACTGTGTCTCTGCCGGTATTCGTACCGAGGCCCATGCTACCCAGCCACCCAGATGCAGTAGCAGCAGCCGTTCCTACAGTCGAAGACGTACTGCGTCCAGGACCACCGCCAACAGTCAAGATAAGACTTCCGGCTGTTCCTCCCGAGAGATATGTCCGGTCGTTCTTGAAGTCGGGAGACAGGGCGACTGCATGCACGGGTCTGGCAAAGTTCCTCAACTGCACATCCTTCATGTCAACCAGTGACTGAACACAGACGTTGCCATCCATTGAGGACGTGGCGATGTAGATCTGATTCGAGGGAAGGTTCGGTATCTGTGGCGCCTCCCGAGGTTTTCTCGCCGTCGCTGCAGAGCTCGCCGCAGACTGTCGCGATTCCGGCCGAGAATTCGAGCTGCCTGCTACGCCACCAGTCGCCTGGGCAATCGCACGCGTGGCGGCTTCTGGTTTGGCAGCATTCGTCGGTGGTGGAAACGGAGATATAGAGACGGCAGTCACGGAGACGGAATGGGCATGGTATGTTCGTAAGGACTGGAAGGATGGTAATTGTAGCACGTTCTGTAGGATTGTCAGTTGGGGACGGAGTAGAGAACAGGGAAAGGCCCAGTGCTCACAATATTGCCATTGTGAGTGCCAATAATCTGCATACGTGGTCAGCCGAGCGCCCGGCAGCGACAAGGTGCAGCGTTTGGCCTCCTTACCATCTTGTCACCGGCGACAAGGAATGCACTCGTCGAGTCGGCATTTCTGTATACAGAGCTGAGGTGCTGGGTCAACCTGGCATACTTTAGTCGTGGCTCGTCGTCCTCGTCGTCCTCGTCGTCCTCCTCCTCCTCCACTTCGTCCTCTTCCTCTTCGTCATCTCCCTCTTCGTCATCTCCCTCTTCTTCTTCAGTTTCGGTCTCTGTAGCTTCTGTGGTCGTGTCCTCAGCACCTATGGGTTTAGCATCGCCAGAAGCTTCTGCTGGGCCTTCAGGAGAGTTGCGACCGTCGTCAACGGGACTGGATGCGACTTCAGGCGTGTCGATGGTCTTGTCATCGCCTGCACCAGGCGCAGAGTCCGTCATCTTTGCTCAAAACCTAATGACCTAATCATGGCGGTTGCTCTCGGTAGGGGAGCAGAACAGGTCTCGTCACAGGGGAAGTAGATCGCACAACCAAGAGGGGCAGGACAGTTGCAACAGCACGACAGAATAAAATTGAAAGTGACTTGGGAGACAGCGCGACGTCAGAGAGTGGCTAGTGGACCGCGGCTCTACGTGGGCAGGTGGGATGGACGGCACCTAGGAAGGAGCTTGGGCCGTCATGTGCAGGGGTACATACCGCTAGAGGCGGGTGTGGCCATAGTACTTGGTAGGGCAAGAAGAGGGTGTGTTATCAATACTGTAGACCACGCCCGATAAGGCTCGACCTCGACGCGTCGACGACATATCTACTTTCTTCACAGCGACCGTGACCAGGCAACCAACAAACTATAGATCCAGACTCCCTTGAGAATACAGGCCGATGGGCCGAATGTATGGGACTACCGGGCTTCGAATTTTCCCCAACATACACAAAAGGCAGACCCCTCCTACTGAGCCTTATGGAGCGCGTCAGTCACGATGGCGTCGGTCAAGTCTTTGGGGATGCATCCGCCCCTAGGCCTGCAGGGGCAGCCAGTCGAGGGCAGCTATACCTGGGATGTCATGACAGATGACGGCGGCGAGGATGAGCTCCTAGTCATCGACAACGAAGTCATCTGGAAGCGAGGAGGTGTGTTCAGGAAGAGCTTCAACCCCGAGGTCGAAAAGGACGAGCCCATCCTGCAGGCCCTGTTGACCTATTTCCCCACCAACAACACGAATAACCATGCAACTGCTACCAGGGGTACGACGATGGATCAGTCTGGTGCTTCTTCCAGAGCCAAAGACCAAGGGAAGAAAGACGCCAACAAGCTGGAGAAGGCGCTTGTCATCTTCCTCAAGACACAGGCACGCATCTTCTTCCTCTCTGGCACGAGCCACACCGTCCACATGCCCTTCGAGGTCGAGGCCGCCTGCGCTGCACCAGTCGGCGTCATCATCCAACGGAAACCTCGCACGCACAATGTGGCGCCTATCAGCCTGAAATTTCCCCGTGTACCACCGAGCTCGTTCGTGTCCTCGCACTTGTCTTCAACGTCCCAGAGGCAGCAAAATCCAACGACTTCGTTCTCTGTGGAAGGCCTGGCCTTGCCAAGAACATTGCCGCTGAGGCTGAGCACCACAATGGAGAATATGTTCGAGACGCCGTTGGTGGTAAATGATTCGCAGTGGCCCAGACTGGTGTGTCTGACTGATCCATTCCTGGAGCTGGGCCTGGTGGTGAGCCACTCGTCAACCTCGACCAAGGGGGATCGGCCCCGTTCCTCGCCGAACGCGCCCTTTCTCGACCTGTCGGAAGAGATCCTTCATATTGAGACAATAGAGGATGGTTTGGTTTTGGCAGTCACCGCGAATCGAGAGGCCAACCAATATACTGTCTGGCACCTCAGCTACATCCAGAACGAGGACATCTTCACCAAACACCCTAAAGACCAGGACCCAAAAGCCAACCGGCGACGTAGCTCAATGCAACCAAGGCTCAGCAGCGGTGCCACAACACCAATTGCGTCGTCCTTCCGCGAGAGCTTCGGCGCCGGACCGCAGCCTGGCAAGAAGGATCGGAAAGGCGACAAGCAGGACAAATCCAATACAGGTGACATAGCCGCGGCGTTAGGAGCAGACAGAGGGGACAAGGCAAAGAGGACGTCCCGACGTGTGAGCTCCCTGCTGGCTCGAGCCGATTTGTCTGCGTCGCACGAGAGAACCGCGTTCGCTGAGCCCTCAGCCCCATCCACTCATGCCGAGGGCCGTCGGATGGCAGGAGGCCAACGAGCCCGTCACAGCGGCGGCCACAGCAATCTGAACCTCGGCAATTCTCGCACCATGAATAACCTCAGCAACTTGCGAGAGGCTGAAGGTCTCCTCAACGAGCTGCGAGCTGGTGGTGACTTTGAGGGCTTTCATAGCATGGGGCTCGAGGACCACAGCTTCGATGGTCTGACCCGAGAAATTCTCCTCACCAAGATCATCAGCACCTCCATCGACAATGCCAATGTGCGGTACTCGCTCTCAACCCAGCCAGCTCGCACACAGTACAAAGTCTTCATCGTCAGAAGCCCCCAGTTTGCAACGGACGAGTCTGGTCGATGGGACTTGCTTGTTGGCATACAGGATCCTCTAGATAAACGCCTCCAGCTCCTCCCTTTGTCTATAGAACGACGAGGAAGTCCTGACGGACCGAGCAACGACGGTGGGAGAAGGACAGCCGCGTCAACCGCCTCCAGCACATACAAGATCACTCCCAACATGTTGACCCGGGCCTCCAGTGTTGTTGACTCCTGCAAGGTCTCCGATGGCGACCAGTCCATGATTCTGATACTGTCAGAGAACAAGGAGGGTCAGCGAGAGTTAAGCATCCAGGCACCGTGGAGCGCAATGACCCCCTTGACCTTGCCGACGCTATACGCAGACAACCTGGGGAGCCTAGAATATACCGGCACACACGTCAATCGAGAGGTCAAGGGTCGACGCTCTGTTGGCTCCAAGCTCACCGCCACGGATATCACAAGAATTCGCCATTCACATCTGTCGGGCACCGTAGATCTTGAGGATCGAGAGGGCAAGATCCACCGCGTTCAGATCCAGCTCCAGCCGGCCAGCCCTCAGGTCCAAAAGCTTCTCCAGGTCTGTCGTAGCGTCTTGCCGATCGAGGTGTCGGAAAAGATGCTAGCTGGCTGGTGGCATGTTATGCACTGGATGGAAGAGCAAGGCATTGATGCAGTAGACCGCGAGTGGTCGTGTTTTGTCGTGGAGATTCTCACTATATTTCTATCCCTTGGAAGTCCTGCCTCAAGTCCTCAGCAACCACCTTCACAACCAACACCACGGCTTCGGAGGGCCATGCATGCCTCTGCAGGGAGCTATGAAAAGATGCTACCGTTTGCAGGGCTCAATGGCTCCACATGTCCATCGTGGGCGTTAAGTCGCCCATGGAGGTGGCTCGTGGATGAGGAGACGCCGGCCATACCTCCCATCACCCCCAAATCCAGCCGTGAGGACTTTTTGATGACTCACACGCGACTCGCCAAGTCGTACATGGACTCAGCCCGGGGCCAGCATGCGCTGGGATCATCCAATGGGCATCTGCCCACTGCTGTGAATAGAAGCCTTGAGGAACGCACCGGTGCTGCATGGGGCATCATCTGCGCCTTGCATTTGCTGGTCGAAGAAGGAAAGCTTGACGTTATGGACCCAGAATACTCTTCGCCAGGACGTGCTGATGTCAGAGCGCTTCTTTGTCAGATTGGACGCTGGCTGGGCTGGAATGAGTTTGTGGCCCTGCACGAGCTGGGTTTGCAGACTCATCTCGACCCTCGGAACCACTATGGTAAGTCTTACTACCCAGACGCATATCAATGCACGAGCTAACACAACAGCAGATCTTTCCGCTGCAGGTCTACCAAGCCCACAACGTCTTGTCAGTATCTTTGAGTGGATCCAATCGCAGTTCGCGGGCGACAAGTCCATTGAGTTCCCTACTGTCGCAGACGTCTACGCCACGATTACTCGGAGGATCATCACCGCGGACGATGCGTTCCGTCGGTGGTCTGCAGTCATGCCCAGGACTTTCATGTTCAAGAGACTCTTCTCTTTCCTCGCACCCGGTACCTCTCATGTCGAAGTCGTCGAGCTGGTTCATCGATGCGGCTTCACTGCCAGCGTTCTTGAGACCTTGCCGGAAGCTGTCCTCACTCCTATCAAAGATGCCATCTCAATGTGCCAGTCACGGCCACCAGCGATCTGGCCGAAAGAGCTGTTGGCACTGGTTCACAGGGCCGATGTTGCAACCATGCTTAAGCAGCACGAAGCCAAGCAGATGTTGGCCATCAATGCTCCGCCTCCTTCCCACGTAGCCACGGAAGACTACAAGGCGATCTGTGGTAGCGTGGAGAAACCAATTCACCAAGGGCACTCGGCAAATGAGTCCACTGAGCGCCAGGAAATCATCCAGGCTCTTTTCAAGGAAGACCGCCGACTTGTTGAGGCACAGGGCATGCTATCAACCAGGTACCACAGGGTCATCCACACCAACGCAGACCCGCAGTGGACCGAGTCAGAGCTGCTGGAAAAGCAAAAGGAACAGGTCACTGTTGTCGCCACTGGGACGCTCGCCATTCCTGCGGGACGCGGCCTGATGCACTATGGCCTCCGCTTTCCTCTCCCGACTGAGAAGTTCGACATCACAGGCTTCAACCTCACATGTCTCGTCAAGCCAACAAATATCCTAGTCAACGCGGACAAGTCTTTGTTCATTGAGGAGAAAGTCAACTGGGCCTTCTTCCACCAAGGCGCTGCGGCCGGGCTCCAGATATCGCCTCGTGCCACGGGTATCGACAACAACTGGATCATGTTCAATAAACCCAATGGAGAACCCAGCAACAGGCATGCTGGCTTCCTCCTTGCCCTCGGTCTGAATGGCCATCTGAAGTCTCTGGTGAAATGGGTGGCCTTCAGGTATCTCACGACCAAGCACACAATGACGTCCATAGGCCTGCTCCTCGGACTCGCGGCGTCGTTCATGGGGTCCATGGACAACTTGATCACCCGAGTTCTCACGGTCCATGTCACGCGCCTGCTCCCACCAGGCTCTGCGGAACTCAACCTGTCACACCTCACGCAGACGGCTGGCCTCATGGGCATCGGTCTTGTCTATTGTGAGAGTCGGCACCGCCGCATGAGCGAGATCATGATGTCAGAGATTGAGCACGACCAGGACGAGAATGAAGAGGACCCTCTCAGAAATGAAGGGTACCGTCTGGCGGCGGGCTTTGCCCTTGGGCTGATCAACCTAGGCCGGGGCGCGGACCTTCGAGGACTGCACGATATGCGCCTCAAGGAGAAGCTGTTGACGTTCGCGTCGACAACGAAGAAAGTTGAACTGGTCAACGTCCTCGACCGCGCAGCACCTGGTGCCGTCGTTGCGATAGCCCTCATGTTCATGAAGTCTGAAGATCACATTGTCGCACGGAAGGTCGACATTCCCGACTCGGTGCTTCAGTTCACGTATATTCGGCCGGATGTCTTACTGCTACGAACCCTCGCCAAGAATCTCATTATGTGGAGTCGCATCGATCCGAGCGTGGAGTGGATTCGGTCCAACCTGCCTGTCGAGTACCGATGGCGGCACCTACTCCAGGGACCAAAGTCCTTGCGCAGCAAGGATATGTCCTTCTACTCGATCCTGTCCGGGCTCTTGTTCTCACTTGGTCTGCGGTTTGCAGGCTCTGGAAACCCGCATGTCAGGGACTTGTTGGTCAAATATCTCGACAAGTTCAGAGACCTGGCCAGGCAGCCCGCCGAGTGTTATGATGCGCAGCTGGCACGCAACAACGTGCAGATGTGTCAAGACATCGTTGCCTTGTCAGCCGCCACGGTGATGGCAGGTACAGGTGATCTAGAAGTGCTGAGGAGGCTCAGGTCCCTGCATGGCCGCCATGATCCGGACACGTCCTACGGCAGCCACATGGCAGCCCATCTAGCCATCGGGGCCCTGTTCCTAGGCAGCGGAACGGCGACTTTCAGCACGAGCAATCTGGCCATCGCGTCTCTGCTGATCGCATTCTACCCGCTGTTCCCCGCCAACGTTCAGGACAATAGAGCCCACCTCCAGGCCTTCAGACACTTCTGGGTGTTTGCTGCAGACCCTCGCTGCCTTGTGTCCAAGGACTTGGCAACCGGCGCGCCCATCAGTGTGCCTGTCCTCATCAAAATGAAGTCAGTGACGTCTAGGTCCCTGAAACACACCTCGCCCTCCAAATCGCGATCGAAAGCCCGACATGCCCCGACCACGAGACAGCAGGAGCCCCTTGTCCTTCGCAAGCAGACCCCTTGCCTCCTGCCATTCCTCGACGACATCTCCTCTGTTCGCACTGACGCCACGTCTCTTGGCTACTGGAACCTCGAGCTCGACTTCGAGCACAACCCAGACCTCGCCGCCGAGTTCCGCGAGAACCAGACGCTCAACCTCCGCCAGCGAACGCTCCACGAGAGTGTCTTCAGCGGTACGCTCCGCGCGCTTGGCCGCGACAGTCTTGCCAACAAGAGTGGCGGCTGGCACGCCGGTTGCACTTCTGCCTCGGGCTCATCCCACGAGCCGCTTGAGTGGATCTTCAATCGGGCCCCGCTGAAGGGTCTCACACATGCCGAGCGCGTAATGGTCCTTGATCGTACCGGCGGCGAGGGGGGAAATGAAGAGGCTGCCGGGACCGAGGTTGACGCGAGGTTGACGCTGGAGAGCGGGTTGGAGGGCTGGAGTCAAGAGGATCTGGAAGGATTAAGGCTGTTGTTTGCGTGGGCTGAGAAGAGGGAATCGTCGAGAGACGGTGGCCCCAAGGGCGATGATGAGGGTGAGGGATGGTGGTTGCGTGATGGTGTGGTTGAGATGTTGAGGGGAAAGGTCTGGATTGCTGCCCGGAGGGAGATGGAGGATAGTGCTGGGCCGTGAGAGCATGTGGATGCCCAGTCTTACAAGCACAAATCAAACATGGAGATATCCGTGGTCCTAGAAACCCTCATTGGTATGTGAATCCTGCGCGAATGGTGTTGCTTGAAACGTTGTGGTCTGTCTGTAAAAGCTATAAATGTTGATGGTTATGATGTATTGCTCTTGTCGAGGACATCTGATCAGCATATGAATTAGGCAGGCTTTCAGGAATGATGCATAAGAATGTATAACAGTATGACCATGAGAGCCTTGAAGCAGCCTGACGCCCTATCTATCCGACAGAATTCATTACAAACTTAAGAACAGTCAGCCCGAGGAGTTGGCTTGTCTAAGTATCATTGAACATATCGATTTGAGAGGCTATCAAGGTCGCAACGGGCTCGCTATAGCTGGCTAAGATCAGGAATAGTAAGCCAACTTTTCATGAGTTGTATTATCAACTGTTGTTACTAAGAAACAGGCGGGGAAAATCAACCATATAGACGAAATACATATTGTGGAATGTACAACTTCAATTTGTTCCACCAATGGCAGTCTATTGTCATAACAAGTCACAAATTGACTTTCAATCAAAGTCACTTGGTTGCACATTACCCCTCCTAATCAAAATTGTACCTGGCTTTGGTAGGCCGTACGCAGTCTGAGCTCCTGAACGCCCAGTCACCAGATTTCATGTCTCCCATTACCATGGCACAGGAACTGTTAAGCAGCACGCCCCCACGGGTACCCAGCATTCAGGAGAACCCTTCACTTCACTGCACTCGTTCAATCACTTCAAGACAGTGGTCTTGAATATATATATATATATATATATATATATATATATATACATATATAGGAAGACACAAGTCTACCTGAGCATCAAAAGTAAGTTCTCTTCTGATTTCTACGAAAGCCTGGTGAGATAACTCCTGTCTCGTGTTTTTTTCCTTTTGCTCTCATCCAGAGACACAACTTCATAGGACTACGTGGGCCCTTCTCAAAGAATACGCCCCTCACAAACAAGAAACACAAAAACAAAGGCAGACACCATGTCCGAGCACCGGACTGAGACTGACAGATGGCCTTCCGCTCTCAGGTAAAAAGCCTAAAGCATAATTCTTTATGCCTCTACTCTCCTCCCCTTCTGCGTGAACTTTAGCATGTAATTCATGACTGCTCTTTCTTGGAAACACTTGGAACACTTACACATTCGAATTGCAATCTCTAGTGACAATCCCCATTCACTACCAACGCGGGAACCCTCGCCAGTCCACCGCCATCATCATCGTCATCGACGACATGCAGTTGAATCCCCCGAGAGACCTGGCTCAGAGCCAAAGATGTATGTATTGCCAGAGTTTGACAAAGGACCTGACCTCCTACCCCTGCTCCTGCTCCTTATCGTACGAAACACCCAGTACGCTTAGCATGCTGAAATTGCCCCCTCCTCCTCCTCCTCCTCCAAAGTGAGCGAAAAGACCCCCTGGGCAACCACGGCCAGCGGCGCACCACCGACGCCCAGTCCGACAAGGAAGCCCAGAGGAACAGGGACGCCAAGAAGCTCGAGTTCAAGCAGCGGGCGGCCCAGGAGGCGCTGGACCGCAAAGCCAAGAAGAAGGCCACGGACTGGGCCAGCTCGCTCGCAGGGCCGTCGGAGCAGCGCGACCCGGACGAGCCGGCGTCGGCGCCCTCGAGCTACGAGTACCAGGGGGACAACAGCAGCTCGTCGTCGGGCCGGCTGCGGCCGCCGGATGAGCAGGTGTGGTTTGCGCCGGGCCCAGAGCAGCTGGCGGAGCACCTGGAGGGGCTGGGGCGGTCCGGGTGGGAGTCGTCGGGGTCGGGTGGGGGGAGGACGCAGGTGACCTCGTCTTCGCAGCTGGAGCGGGAGGTGCTGGAGATGATGGGGTGGGATGTCCCGGGGGGTGAGGGTGGGGCGAGCCAGTCGGATTCGGCGGGTGGGCGGCATCCGTATTATGGTTATGGTGGTGGTGGTGGTGGTGGTGGTGGCTCTTCTGATCATTCTCGTCGGCAGCATCATCACGGGCATCATGGGCGCCGAGGATCGTCTCACAAAAGTGAACAGGAGGGAAGCTGTTGCATAATTTTGTAGATGGGTTTCCATGGTGAAGAAGCAAGGCTGTGGTAATAAACGGCAGACCTAGATGTGGCTTTGGTCGAGATACAATCAGAAGTGAAGTGTTGCCTGGTAATTATTAACACTTTGCAATTGGTTTGACTAATAGCAGTGATGACTGCCCGTTGCATGATACCGACGTTGCCATATCCTTACGAGTTTCGCATACCATATATAAACTTATAGTCATGCATATATGAAAGCCCGTCCAGTGTTGAAAGGCCCCCCCCCAGAGCTGCTGCTGTGTCACCCGACTTGTCATTCCGCAAAAGAGGACCTATGGGAAGACTTGTGAACATCTTTGGTATTATATGCCATTCATATATACATCGGTTTATGCACAAAGCTACCGTACAGTATGCACACGCCACAACTTCTGCCACTCCAGGACTCTGCCGTTGACTATCTGAGGTCCAAAGGCAATGATCATAACCATCCTTTTCAACCATACCCCCCAAGAACTCCAACAAAAGAAGAAAGGAAAAAGAGGAAGAGGAAACAAATACAAAGTTATCCCCCCTCATTTTTCAATGAAGCCTTGCGGCATTGAGTCTCTGCAGCCTAAGGTTGCGGTCATATTTAAACTCCCGATATGCCGAGTATGCACCAAACGACAGCTGAAAGAAGAGACAAAAACATAATGTCAGAAAGTGGGTACACAAAAATAGAGGCCCCCAGGAAAGATGGAAAGGGAAAGAAGGGAGGGGGGGGGGGGGTTCTTTTTCCATAACGTACCATGCCGGTAATCAGGACGAACAGCGGATATGCCTCCACAGGCGGGCTCATGGGATGGGCAGACAGGCGGGCCAGCATGCTGGGGGCCCTTGCGACCTGGTGGAAGAGTCTTGGTGTGGGACGCATGGTGGATTTATATGTAGAGAGAGAGAGAGAGATATATATATGATTGTATGTATTGGACAGGAGTCGTTGGATGTCGAGCAGAGAGGAGAAGAAGTGTGGTTCCGGCAGTAGATAGACTTGGAAGAACTCGATCAATTAATTGGTTGGCAAGTCCAATTAAGCCGTAAGTATATGTATGTACGTATGTCTCAGATTTGGATCTCGAAGAAAAGTGTGATGATGATTCGAAGGCGATACTTCTTGACCAGATCAACCACACGAAACCGAACCATTGCAGTGAAACATAGGAACTCTTTATACATTAGCCCATCCATCCAACCTCTCTCAATCATGCGACAACCTGTTCCTCATGGACAGGCCGTGGTGTGATCAGCCCAGCTTATTCCCGGCCAAGCATCCCACCGTGGCGTGATTTTTTGTCCTTTCTCAACCCGTCAGCCCCGCCAGCCTCGTCCCGCGCCCTGAACCCTCTCTTGCGCCGGGAAATGTAGGAAAGGGATCAGGAAAGAAGAAGAACCAAGGAAACTAGATCTAGATATCATATGTCTACCCTTTCTCTAAACCCCAGAAAACTTACCCCGGGTTTTGTTCGCGCGTCACCAGATTGTCGGGTCCTTTCAAAGCAAAACGTATGGGCTGGCCGGGTGCAGCCGCCCCGCCCGCGCATTCGTTCGTCAGTCACATGGCTGAGAGTGCTTGCTTGCTTGACCATCATCATTACACTCAAAATACTGTCCTTGATACTCAGCAAGCAGATCTTGGATCTTACCATCTTGTCTCAACCCCTGGCACAGCTGCCACGAGGAAACGGGACACGATCAACTCCAGCCACGGCACTCAACTCACTCACTCACTCATTTGCACTCTTAGAACAGCCCAGACGGACAATCAAGTCTCCAGGAGGAAAGGGGGAGGAGGGGGGTTAGGGGTATTTTTTTTTCTTTCTTTCCTTGTTTATTCATTCGACGACGTCAAAGAGGGGTCCCCTTTTTCAGAATCACCCGGGAAGACCTCATATCCTCCTCCCTCTAAACGCCAAAGTTCTGCCGGTAGTAGTAAAACACAAGAAAGCTTTGCTTGTGAAGTGTCATCGAATCCACCACTGCTTCCTTTTGCTTTTCCCATTATACCCAGGTGTCTTCCGCAACCAGCAGCCTACTCCCCCCCCTGATGGGACATATCTCGTCAAAAGCTCTTTTCCCCTCCTTCCTTTGCTTTCTTTTTCCCCCCCCTTTCTTTCTTTACCGCGCCACCGCCGAGTTCAGCACCTGCGTCCTGAAGAATCCTCCCTTTGTCCGCTCAATGACCTGCTGGTAGACGCTGCTGGGCGGGTGGTTCATGATGACGGTGCCCTCCTTGGAATCGATCTTGGCGTCCAGGCGCGTGTCCCGGATCAGGTTCACGATCCACTTCTCGCCGTCCTCGTTGTTGAGGCCCAGGCTGGCGCTCAGGCCCTTGATGTCGATGCGCGCGTGGATCTTGCAGTAGCTCTCAAAGATCAGGTGCCTCGCGTTGTCGACAAAGACATCGCCGCCCGCTGCCGACAGGAAGAAGTCGGCGCGGATCACCTCCTCGGCCCGGCTCAGCTGGCGCTGTGCCTCCTCAAAGTCAAAGTCGATAAACAGGGCGCGCACGAAGTCGGTCAGCGGGTCGGTGTACTCGTAGGCCTCCTGTCGCACGATGCGCACAATGTCCTTGAGCTGCTTCTGCTGCACACCCGAGTTCCGCGCGCGGCCCCGGCCGGTGATAACGGCGGCGGTGAGGTACCGCAGGATCCAGGGGCACGAGGTCTGGATGGTGTTGATATATTCGGGCCGAAAGAACATCTCGAGGAGCTGGTCGCGCGCGGCATCGCTGTTGAAGAGGGGGAAGAGCGCCCAGTGGATGAGCCAAGTGCGGTGCTGCAGCTGTGCTAGGGGGTTGTTGTAGAGCCTCTCGTCGATGCCCTCCCTCACCTTCTTCATCTCGTCCAGCGCTGCCTCCCAGTTGGTGCTCAGGATCTCCGACGCGAGCTTGCCCCACGTCGCCGCCTGCACCTTATCATTGTCCGTGGACAGGAGACGGAACTGGAACAGTAGGTCCGCCGCCGCACCGTAGTTTCCACAGCTGTACTGGAAGTTGCCAAAGTCGTAAAGCGCGTTGACCATCTCAATCGTAACCTGTCATAGCATCACTGACATCAGCATCACGTCACTCCTTCCCACATACCACACAAGCCCACACGTCGGCAGTGGACATTTGGAAGCGGTGCGGCCGGATATCAAAACTCTCTCTCTCTCTCCCATAGGTAGATAGACGTACATCATGCTCCTTCTTCAGGAACTCCAAGTTGGCAACCTTGTCGCTCCTCAGGTTTGCGATGACCTCCTCGGTCTGCAGCAGCTCGGTGAGCTTGTTGGTGCTGTCCTCAAAGTTCTCCAGGGTCTCGATGACCTTTTGCCTCTTGTCGGCGAACTCCTTTGGTGGGTCCTGCAGGCCCTCGAGGTCGCAGTACAGGGTGGCGACGTAGTCCGTCATGTTGGTCTTCTTGAGCAGCTCGTACTTGGCCTTGAGCAGCTCGCGCGTCTTGTCGGCGTTGCCATCATCGTTCTCCACCACGCTGCTGCCGAACTCGAGGAGGGGGAAGATGAGGTGGCGGTCCAGCTTGGTGACGAGCTTGGGCAGCAGGTCAAACTCCGACGTCGTGAGGTCTCCCATCGTGTGTATCGGTAGGTGGTTGTCGCGAAAGGTAGGTTAGGTAGGTAGGTAGGTAGGTAGGTTTTATGGACGAGGGTGTGGGTACCAGTCCTGAAAGGATAATTCGATGTCGAGGATGAGGGATGGTGGAGAAGGCTCGAGATCGAGGTTGAGGTCCAAGTCGAGATCGGTGGAGCCTAGGAGAGAAAGGAAGAAGAAGACGACGAAGAGGGGAGAGACGATGTGACTGAACTGCCTGACTACCTGGTGCAGGGTTCGTTTGGCCCAGTCGTCGGTGTTGAGGTTGGGGCTGTTGGTGGGCAAGAGAGAGACACACAAGGGGACTGGAACTGACTGGAGGAGGAGGCAGGGCAGGGCTAAAGGTTGAATGGGGAGGCTTTTGGCGGGGCTCGCTCAAAAATCTAGCATTGTTCTCTCCTCCCTCTGCGCGCTTCAAACTTCTGTTGCTGCCGTTTTCGTGTGGTCCCACCCAAGCCTCTTTTTCATTGGCCAGTCGCACTTTAGTTCACCCGTGGTCCCGATTTGTCCTGCCGCGGGACAGCTTACAAAGTGGCTCAGTAAGTACGTACCGGTACGTACAGGATGATCTTTGCCGGCAGCGGTCTCGGCAAGGTCCATGCATGCACGGCAGCGCCCTGCGAGCTTTCGATTTTCTTTCTGTGATGAGCGCCCCTCGTGTCTGCGAAACAGGCCAACACCACCTCGCGCTCAGGAAATTTAATCTCTCCACGAGCACTGCCTACCTCGGCCCAATTCCCTCCTTGTCCAAGCAGGTTGGGGAATAAGAGAACAAACAACATGATACACCATACACCAATTCGGGCAGCCACCGCGGCCGCGCCCAGCCGCCTGACCTCAACCCATGCCTTCCGGGCCTCGTTCTCCCCATGCTTCACCATCACGACCACGACCACGACGCGACATCTCACCACCGAGTCAACATCCACACCCCAAGCCTCGAGTGCTTCCCCACTGCCCCCCACATCAAAACCCCCAACAGCCGCAGCCGCGCCATCGTCCCAGCCGCCAAGGCGGCTCACCTACCTCGTCGAGCGCACGGCCTCCAAGAACCTCCCCGTATACGACGACGTCAGATCAGGCGGGACCAGGAAGCAGACTGTAATCAAGAAGATCGTGGGCAACGCGCAGGACCTCAAGAGCGAAATCATAGAGGAGCTGAGGCTCAAGAAGGCCGATGTCAAGGTCAACCCTGTGACGGGCCAGGTCGTGATCAAGGTGAGTGCGCGCAAGAGGATCGGCCTGTGTCTGTCAGGTCGCATGATGAGCGCCGTCCGGCATAACTTTGAAAGAATAACTACATGGAACTTTTTACTGATTGGTCATATATATATGTGTGTGTGTGTGTGTAGGGCTTCCATCACCAGACGGTCAAGAACTGGCTTGAGGCTCGAGGTTTCTAGTTGGCAGAGAAAGAGCTTAGGTGAAGTAAGAGATCAGCAGTCGCCGGATCTTTTCTTCTTCTTTTCTTTTCTGCGTGTCGGAAATACCAACGTATCAGCGCCGCAAAGGACAGGACGCTGCACAAACACCACACTATTATACGCATACATGCATCATACGCGGGGATATACCCAGGGCCGAGGTCAGGAGATCCAAGAGATGTTACCCCGTTCCAGCCGACGGCTGGCTCAAGTCAGGGAATGGAGGGCAGGTGCAGAGAGAAGACTCGTTGGTCAGTCCATTGCTACGAGCAGCTATGCCGGCTCGTGTGCGAGAGGAATGATCTAGCTTTTGTCATATAGGACACGTCTGGCTGGTTTTCAGAGGACATGGATGTGTAAGCTTCTTCCTTCACTCGCATGATTACAGAGAGCGTTGGAATTCATCGTCGACATGTCCGATAACCCCCCAAACAGATACATTCCACAAGGAATTGGTTGGTTCTGTCATCCTCACGCATGAAAACTGAAGCACCTTCGCATATCTAGCATAGCACAAACACACAAAATTGATTCGTCTAATCGATTCGCTCCGTTTCCAACCAAGACAACCTGCAACGACATGCCAATGTCCATTGCTAACCAAAATAGGGCGCAGCGCATATGCCCCCTCTGTTCAGATTTGGTTTTTCTTTCTTTCTTCTGTGCCCAAGAGCGACCTGCTAAATTCTAAAAAATAAAATGTTTTGAGCCAGAGTTGATTTTCATGACCTGTTCCAGTTTGGGACACCGGTGGGATGCTGCAGCATGTAAAACTCCTCGATCCTTTCTTCTTTTTGTGTCAAAAATTTTGTCACGAGCTCGTAGTCTCGCTTTTGACGAATTCATTTACAAGCTCTTCCTTTCTGCGCGGACCTTTCTTCACCTTTCCAGCGCTCCAAAGGCAACAATATCCTTCAGCAGCCCCTCCCTTGTGAGTTCCTGGCCGGTCATCTCTAGCGCACGCAATACTTTCTCGCTCTTAGGAATCACACCAGCTGGTATCGTGCCCGACGGGTTGGTGGGGTCGCGAGCCCTCTCCGAGAGCTTGCGCAGCATCGAAGTGGCCGTCACGGCGATGTAAAGCAGGTCGGGATCCTTCTTGGGATGGCTGCGTGGGTGGGCGCCCGGAGCGCGGATCGTCGGCCTTTCGAATTCCATGTAGAGGTCTCGGACGAGGAGGAAGAGGTTCTGCGCGAAGCCGTTGCCAGAGGAGAGCCAAGTGAACGTGATGCTAGGGTCGGTATCGGGGACCAGAGAGGCGAGAATCTCGCCAGCAAGCAAGCCCTGCATGAGGAAGGCCTTGCGCGCCTCAACCAGGGATGGCATGTCAGGGGCACGGGGATCGCGCGTCTGGTCGGGGATCGGCGACATTGCGAGGGCGAAGGTCCGGGTGATCAGCTCGGAAGGAGGGGACGTGGCTGCATCAAGAGCAAAGATGTTCTTGTAATGAGTCCTGTTGGGCTCATCGCGGGCAAAGAGCTTGGCCAGCGTGTCAATAGCATGAGGAAGGTAGGGATGCAGTACCGGGTCAAACGGAGCCAGATACATCTTGCCACCATCGGAAAGAAGGGGGTGGGGCGTCGGTGCGAAAGCAAGGATAAACTGAAGGAGGTAGTAGGCCTGCTCGCGGTCGGGTATCTCGATGTACGACGAGATGTTCGACAGGAAGATGACAACATCCTTCATAAAGTCGAGTGTGTCGGCGTGGGTCCTCAACAGCATGTTCCGGGTGCCCAGGTACCGGATCACCACACAGAAAAATTTGATCATCATCTCGTCTGCCAGGAGCTGCTGGCAGTGGTAGTTGAAGGACATGTTGCGGAGGATGGTGGTGATGCAGAGCAGCCGGTCGGTAGCCTGATCCAGTTCGTATTCCAGGGTGCCCATCGCGTGGACCTCCTTGATCGCCAGTCTCTCAAGGCGACAAGCTCTGCACACGTCCTCGTACGGGTTGATGACGATCTCGTCTGACAGCTCCTCGGTATGCTCGGCGAGCAGTTCGACCTGATCCTCAGCACACTCTATCAGGGTCTCCACCAGCTCTTCACACCTATGCAGGTCCAGATCGACCATGCCGGCAGGACCTGTCAGGGTGGCCAGCGTGTCCAGGGCCAGACGAACCTCGGCATGGATACCACTCTGCAGGCCCATGACGAGGGCGTGTACGTCAATGTTGCCAAGAGCAATGACCGGTGGTATATCGGGCTTCCAAGCCTCATACTCCTGTCCAATCTTGCCGGCAGCCTGCACGTTGAGCCCACCGTGTGTGAAGCTATCAGCCACGTATCGAGAGCAGGGCTGGTATTCCATCGGGTCCCTCGCGAATGGCGCCGTGAACGGCAGCAGCTTCCGCCCGTCTGCAAGCACGCCCTGAGCTTCAGGGTGTGCGCTGCCAGGTAACGACATGCTCCCGTGCTTGCTGGCAGGTGAAGGCAGGACAACCTCGTCGTGGCCAGGCGTCTGGGTCTTGGGCATACTGCTGCGGGGATGTACTTGTACTTGACCCCCAGGTGCTTGTGGTGTCGAGTAGCCATTAACGTTCGCTTGCATACCCCCGGAAGGTATCGGTTTCGAAGGCGACTGCATCTGCCCCTGCTGCATGCCCATGTGTTGTCCTGCCTGCATCATGCCCTGTTGCATCTGACCCGACAACATGGGTTTCTGACCGCCGGGTATATTGGCAGCGCTCTGCTGCTGTTGGTGCTGCGGCTGTTGCGGCTGGTGCGCTGGCGGCTGCTGCTGATGCTGCTGCTGCTGCTGCTGATGTTGTTGTTGTTGCTGCTGGTGCTGGTGGTGCTGCTGCTGCTGGTGGTGCTGGTGTTGCTGCTGGTGGTGCTGCTGCTGGTGCTGCTGTTGCTGTTGCTGCTGCTGTTGCTGGCTCCTAAGTGACCGATAGTGATCTTCAAATGCCCTGAGAGAGCGCTCGTAGATCATTTTGAACTGCTGGGGGGCCATGGGCATCTGGATGGGGCTGAACCCGAGCGCCTGCGATATCTGCGTCCAGGCGTTGCGCTGCGTGACAATATTGTAACCGCCGTGCTTGAAGACGATCTGGAACAGGCTCATGAGGTTGATAGGACGGTCGCCGAGCGAAGGATTTGGGTCGAATGGCAGCTGCTTCTGTTGCATGAACGTGGCGACCTGCTTCATGAAGTTGTCTGCCCCAGTCTGAGCTCGCATACCCTGCTGTGGCGTCATCCCAGGCTGTTGTGCGCGCATCGCAGGGTTGACGTTGGCAGGGTTGACGTTTGACGGCATTTGTCCATTAGACATCTGCTGTCGTGCCATGAAATTTCTCTGCTGCTGTTGCTGCTGCTGCTGCTGCTGTTGATGTTGATGTTGTTGTTGTTGCTGCTGCTGCTGCTGCTGCTGCTGCTGCTGCTGCTGCTGCTGTTGTTGTTGTTGTTGTTGATGATGCTGTTGTTGTTGCTGCTGCTGCTGCGTCATGTTCTGCCCATGCACCTGACCCTGCATCTGAGAGGGCATTTGCATACTCCCCATCTGTCCCTGTCGCTGCATCTGCTGCTGCATCTGATACATCATCTTCTGCTGTTCCATGGGAGTGCGAGGCTGGGCCATGCCCGGGGCGAACATCTGGTTGGGCATCTGGCCCATCTTGCCCATCTGTTGCATTTGCGCCATCTGGCTCATCTGCGGTCCTCCCATCTGGCCCATGCCTATCTGACCTGGTTGCTGCATCATGCCTGGCTGCATCTGGCCCACTTGTTGCGGCATCATCTGCCCGCCCATCGCGTTCGGGGTGGAGGGAGGTCGAGCGGGGGAAGGGCTCGGAGCGCTGAAGCTCGGGTGGTAGCCCTGCGGGTAACCACCCTGCTGCATGCCCGGCGGCATGTACGAATGTGGCTGAGGCGTGCTGGACTGTTCGGAGGGTACGGGTGATGCCTGCGGTGCAAACTGCTGTTGTTGGGCGGCGGGGGAGAAAGGGTGAGGCGATGTCGTGGACACGCGCTGCGGCACGCTGCCTGGTCGCATCGGGTTGTTACCCATGATGGGCGAGGGTGTCGCGTTTGCGGACCCGTTGGCCTGCAGGTGCGGGTATGGTGATGGCTGGCCCGAGCTAGGCTGCTGCATGGCGCCGGCTTGTTGATAGCTGGGGAAGTTGGCCTGCTGGGGGGTGTCGGCGCGTGATGTCGGCAGCATGCCAGGGTTCTGTCGCGGCGAGCTTGCGATGCTGTCCTCTCTCGGACGCGGCCGCTTCGAGGGGATGACGGGATTTGTCTGATACATCTGGTTGGGGAAGGACGGCGACGCGTTGCGCATTTGGCCATTCTGCATAGCCATCATCTGCGCCTGGGCATATTGCGCCTGGCTGAACTGGCCAGCACTCGAGTTGGCCATGAAGGCGGAGGGGTCCATCATTCCCGAGGCTTGGGCGGCATTCGGGTCGTTCATGTTGGGGAAGCCGTTGCCATTGTGGTTGGGGACAGCAGCCTCGTTCATGCCCCAGGATGACATGGCTGGAAGCGGGCGACTAATCGCGCAATGCGAAGGAAAAGGCGACGGCGGCGGCGGCGGCAGATGGGTAGGAGGGGAAGAGGACTCGAAGTGAGGGCGCGACAGCTACTGTCTGGAGATGACGATGGTGGTCGAGACTGAAAAAGAGGAGACGTCGTTGGCGGCTGAACCCATCTGGCTGGAGACGGCCTCGAATGGTGTGTCGTCAATTCAGGTCTGTGGGGAGAATAGAGACGATAGTTAGACGCAGCCAATCATCAAAATAGGACGGACACGAGGCATCAAGATGAAAATTAGCGCGAGAGTGGCCGCAGGTGATACGCGACGGGGTGTGGAAGGAGGTCAGTCGCGTCAATCCGGGTCGCGATGCGATGCGATGCGATGCGATGGGAACTGATTGCCGCAGCAAGCTTGCAGTGAGTGGGCAGGTTCAGTTGTCCTCACTGGGGGGGGCTGTGTTTGGGGGGGGCACGGCACGGATATGGAACACAGAACAGTGATCTGATCCGGTCCAGGCTGTGCCAGGGACTGCTTGCAGCGCTTGCCCACAGTGGGAGGGTGTGTGGCTGGATAGTGAGTGATTGTGCGGGTAGGGGGGCTCACTAGGGGGGGCAGAGGGGGGAAAGGATGGTCTGTGTGTTAGGGTGGAGCCCTGTAAAAAAGAAAAAAAAAAAAAGGGCCCCTTCAGTGAGTGGTTGCTGGCTGCAAATAACTGAAGGTTCAGAGACCACAGAGGCAGCCTATGAAAAACAAGGCCGACAGGGGGAGGGAATAACAGTGTAATAGATCAACCAACCAGAACAAAACAAAACAAAAACAGTTGTCGTCTTTTCCAAGGTCAGGATGCAAAAAAGGGGAGGATTCAAAGAGAAAGGAAGAAAAAATGAAGAAAAATAAATAAAAAGAAATAAAAGAATTCGAAAAATGAAATGAAAGAACAATAATAAAATATACGCAACAATACAGTACAAATTCGATCGAAAAAAAGTTGCAATACAAAGTATAGGACAAAAAAGAGAGAGAAAAGAAAGATTGGTATTACATGTGTTGCACCAGCAGAGCGCGTGGTGTGACGGTATGGTTCGGTGCGCTCGAGGTAGATAGATAGATAGTGAGGAGGGCAAGGTGAGAGGACAGTTTGTAGAGAGAGAGTCTGGCTCTCAGCGTGAGGGAGGGAAGAAGGGGGGGGGGGGTGGGGTTGGGGTCGGGGTAGGGGGGGGGGTGAGAGGGACAAAAGTAGACGAAAGGGAGGTGACTAGGAAGA
>JACWST010000098.1:0-74808 GCA_014850475.1 Cryphonectria naterciae
TTTTTTTTATTTTTTTTATTTTTTTTATTTTTTTTATTTTTTTTATTTTTTTTATTTTTATTTTTATTTTTTAAGATGCCTTGTTTCTTCCGCAGGTTTGCTTTCATCTGCTGGTGCTGGGGAGAGAGGGGGGTTGGTGTCTAGCTCTCTACGTCTCACACTCTCCGAGTCAAACATAATTACAATATATTTGCCTATAATTACCTAAGCGGAATCTCTGGACCAGAGTCTTCCATTCCCAAATCCCATAGCTCCCATAAGTGTTACCAGAACAAACGTCTGGGATCTAATGCTAGGACCAGCCAATATTGTATTCTCTAGTATAAGCAATATTGTCATTAGTGGCCAAAACCTATGGGCTATGTTTAGCTCTCTGAGCAGGAAACTTCCTCTGAGTCTCCAAGACCAAGATAACCTGCCGAGATGTGCACACTATTTCCATGTCTTCGTTACAGATTGCAACCTCGATGGCAGTTTTTACCAAGACAGGGCACAACGCCTCCTTCGATAGACTCCTTTCGAAATTATCTTTTATTATTTGTTCACTTGTAACACATGTTGTTGAGGACTAGCGAGATTCATCAATCATCCTGGGTTCATCCTGGACAGACAGCAATGAAAAGGGTGCCAAAGCTGGCATTATGGAAGAGAAGACATATTTGGCAGCCAAAGAGTCCTTGCTTTATATCAGGAATATGACTGCTGTAGCATCTTGAGTTCTTCGAAGATGGACTAGACTTTGACTGGGGATGAAGTCATGGTCAATTAAGAGACCTCACTTCTGCAAAATCTGTCAAAAAAAAAATCCTCGAACAGAAGCTGTGAGGAAGTGGATTATGACTGAACTAAAGACGCTATTCTCTATGCGAAGAGCCCATCAGCCTACAATCATGGACAAATATGGTTTGATAAATTGTCCCAAAATTGCCTCTTGACAGGGTCTTCATAAAAATAAAATTAAAAAATAAGCGGGTGGCAGGACTATGCAAAAAGTAATCACTCACTGACAATGTCAGGCGTGCGGTCCATGCGGCTGTCCGGTCTCTCCCGGGTCACTGGACATTCCCCAGCGTGGTCGGGAGGCTCACACGAAACCCCCGAGGGAACCCGTCAGCTGAGATGATCACACCCTCCTTTCGAAAGGGGTTTGTAACACAAGACGGAGATTGAAAAAAAATCTAAGAAGAAGAAAAAAAATGAAAAGAAAGTAAAAACGGTACCACAAACGAGTGAGCAAAGTAAACCATCATCGGGGCGATCCGCGACAGCAGAGGCACACATCGGAACTCGGTGTGTTGCGTGCATCAGGAACCAGGAACCGTGCATGAATGATCGGCGGTATTTCCCAGATCTATTATATCGCGACCAGCCCGCGCGCGTCTGCAACCGCGTCTGCGTCCAATAGTCCAAGGAGACAGAACAATAAAACCTACATGCAGGTCACACACACACACACACACACACATAGACAGCCTGTGTCGGAAGACGGGTGATGATCGCATTTCCGGTACCGAGCACAATGAAAAACCTTGGGGAAACATTTTGCGCGAGACGCTGGGAGTTCTGATTAGACGCTGCGGCACACCTTTGCCAGTCCCTGTGCTAAATGCGGTACCATGCACTAAATAAATTATATGCAATACCAAGGTGGTACCAGTCTTCTCTGGCTAAGAAGGTTTAATTGAGTTTAAGGCAAGACAATTGTCATTAAAGAATACCCACATTTATTCATCATGTGAGAGGTAGAGAGTCGGAACCACGGTGCATTGATGGTAATTTGACCGTCACCAAGCATGACTATGTCACGGTCAGCCCGGTCAGGGACTTGGCTAGACCGTGACGCCTTATCATATGTTTGTCTCTGCTGCTATCTTGCCGGTGTCCTGTAAGGCTTACCGCGAGCCCATAAATACCACATTCTTTCCGAATGGAGAATATAAATATTTCAGCACGCCATTCGATAGGAGACTCATCTCAGCGGTTTCCCTTGTCAGCTCAGGGAAGTTGAATCACAGTAAACATGGTGCAACTTACAACTCTCGTTATACTGGCAACGGCGTGGTGTCTCCAGGGTGGCCATGCCCTGCGGATACCATCTTCCGGCGATGAAGTCGTCAAAAGAAACGAGACAGGGAGCGAGGTCACACCTGACCAGATCGCTGCCTCCATCAATGCCATGAACAGAGCATGGTTCGTTCACCAGAAAATTCTTGGACAACTTGTGTGGGTAAATGCTGACGGAGAGATAGGTATAACGAGACAGATGGGCGATGGGTACGTAAAGCAGCATTTTCATAATGGCAGGCTCCAGTCCATGTTGTAGCACCGAGCCTCTTCAAGCAACCGCATTTATGTTGCTGAGGAACTTCCGATAAGAATACTGAGTTGATGAATGAATGAGGCTAATCTCCAGCACAGAACTCGACAACTGCTTGGTGGCTCACTGGAAACGCTCTTCAGGCTGTTTGTGACTACAGTAAGTTTACCTTTCGATCCAAGGTCCTTTCAACCTTCCCCTCCTTTTTCTTTTTTCGGCCACCTTTATGAGAGATATTGACGACTTTGACTAGTGTTCACCACCAAGGATGATCAGTATCTCTCTTTGGCAGAGGGAACCACTCAAAAACAGTCCGGTCCCCTCGCGTGGTGGCCCGAGGGAGGTGGTGATTTTCGCGCGGATAGCACCGATGACACGGGCTGGTGGGCTCTAGCCATGGTACGAATGTACGACATTACAGCCAACAGCACCTATCTGAAGTACGCAGAGTTGGACGAGGCCTATATCTACAGCTACTGGAATAGCACCTGCGGAGGAGGCGTGATATGGGACATTCCGGACCTGACGTACAAGAACGCCATCAGTAACGAGCTGTACATGAAACTGGCAGCCTCGTTGCACAACCGAGTCCCAGGAGATACGCAGTACTTGTCCAGGGCCCTGGAAGCCTGGGACTGGTTCAACCACTCCGGTATGATCAACTCGCAGCACCTGATCAACGATGGCCTAAATGACAGCTGTGTCAACAACAACGAGACCGAATGGACGTACAACCAAGGCGTGATCCTCGGCGCTCTATCAGAGATATATCTGGCGACCAAGGACTCCACATACATCGACGCAGCAAGGACCATCGCAGACGCTGTTATTGCAAGCGACATACTGTCACCAGGAGGCATCCTAACAGAATACGGATGCGAGCCTGAAGGCGACTGTGACGAGAACGAAAAGGCCTTCAAGGGGATCTTTACGCGGAATCTTGCCGAGCTCAATGTGCTGATCGCAGACAGGCCATACAGCTCATACCTTGCTGAGAACGCTCAGTCTGCTTGGACAAGAGATCGGAGCGGACATTCAGACTTGTTTGGACTATCGTGGGCTGGACCTTACTCGCCTGCATCTGTTGGCACACAGACATCTGTAATTAGCCTTTTGGTCGCAAACATCTGGCAGTGACAGTAGCCGTTTAGTAGAGATTCGCTAGTTTAAGATGATAGATACAAGCTCTTCGTAGCTTGGCCGAATACGCATATGTTCTCGTTACTAGCTATGCTATAAACTACTACTCATGACGACTTTTCTTCGTCAGAACAAGCCGAATTTTGAAGGGGGCTTCTGAAATCCATAATAATAATATGGTAACATGACTGGAGCGAAGCCCT
Source organism: Cryphonectria naterciae (assembly GCA_014850475.1). Lineage (NCBI taxonomy): Eukaryota > Fungi > Ascomycota > Sordariomycetes > Diaporthales > Cryphonectriaceae > Cryphonectria > Cryphonectria naterciae. The sequence continues at coordinate 3,661 of JACWST010000098.1, forward strand.
GGTGTTGAAGTCTAAGCTAACAGTGAAGAACCCACCACTGGCGTTGAAGATCGTTCCTTGACGTTATTATTTCTCAAAGTGGCATGACATGACGGCCAATGGGAAATGTCTTTTACCATCCGCGACCAGCAAGTCTGTCCTCCTTCTTCATGCTGTCACAGTTGATACCGACCATGGCCTCCCCAAGACCGGTGCTGCACTCAGCCAGCACCTTGGGCTCTTTGTAGTGCGTAGTCGCCTTGACAATAGCTTTGGCTCGCTTGGCTGCATCGCCCGACTTGAAGATGCCACTGCCAACAAAAACGCCATCACACCCAAGCTGCATCATCAGAGCGGCATCCGCAGGGGTGGCAACCCCTCCAGCAGCAAAGTTGACGACAGGAAGACGGCCCAGCTCGGCCGTCTGCCTCAACAGGGCCGCGTCGCAGCCCAGCTCCTTCGCCAGCGCCCGAATGCCAACCTCGCCCTCAGCAGCCAGCGCAGCTTTCGCCTTGGCAATATCGGCACTCACCGTGCGCATGTGCCTAACGGCCTCGACGACGTCGCCTGTGCCGGCCTCGCCCTTGGTGCGGATCATAGCGGCGCCCTCTGCGATGCGGCGGAGGGCCTCGCCCAGGTTGCGGCACCCACACACAAAGGGCACGCCGAAGCCGCCCTTCTCGACGTGGTAGGCGTTGTCTGCCGGGGTGAGCACCTCGGACTCGTCAATGTAGTCGACGCCCAGGGCCTCGAGGATCTGGCACTCGACAAAGTGGCCGATGCGGGCTTTGGCCATGACGGGGATCGTCACGGCGTCCTGGATCTCCTTGATGACGGCTGGGTCGGACATGCGCGCCACGCCGCCGTCCTTGCGGATGTCGGCGGGCACACGCTCCAGAGCCATGACGGCGCATGCACCGGCCTCCTCGGCGATGCGGGCTTGTTGTGCGTTGGTGACGTCCATGATCACGCCGCCCTTGAGCATCTGGGCGAGGCCGGCCTTGACGGCAAACGATGTCTTGGAGGACGAGTTGCCATTGTTGTTGCCATTGTTGGTAGTAGCCGGTGTGGCCAGGTTGACGGTCATGCGACTGGTTCCGTTGCTTGTCGCCATTGTGAGGAAAAGAACAACTTCTGTGGGAAGAATCTAGGTCCACCAGGGCTTGAGAATTGTTGCGTAAAATTGCAGAGCTGGTGTCTATCTGCTTTGGGAGGGAGTGAGGAAGTGAGTTGATGCCGAATGGTTAATATTTACCACTTGAGGTCGAAGGCGGGATCAAAACCTTTTATGCCGAAATTCGATGACTGATTGTAGTAGTCGTAGGGGATGGCCAAGAAGAGCTTCTAGAAGGCTTCGATACAAAAGAACCCTGAACCCTTTCTTCCCTTCTTTTCTTCTTCTTTCGAAATAGTATGCAAGGGCTAAGTAAGGGTGTGCTGTGTAACGCTGCACAAGGTTTTCTAGTCTCGCCACTATTTCCGCCGAGACCTTGGGTTGGAAAAATAATCAAGGGATGATTTGAGCCAGCATGCAAGCCAGATTAAAGGTCACGCTGTTGATCTTCAGAGGTCAGGACAGGGCACGAGTCGGAGGTCGTACCACAGTAAGACAAGAAAATGGTCGATCACATGCAGACTTGTTGATAGTTTGATATGTTACCGTCGTCTTCTTTGCGTTCTGAGTAAGAATGCTATACGCACGTGAGCACGTTTTATGCAATGCCCCGAGTAATCCAGAGACTGTTTGTGACTCAGTCAGATTTGTGCAAGTAACCCGATGTCGGTTTCCTTAGGGGAGGGGGAGGGGAAGGGAATATGTCTAGGACGTCATATGACTACAATATAATAAACGCCTCACGAGGGGAAAAAAAAAAAGGATTCTGAGCCATCGACTATTACCTAAGTACTGTACTTTCTAGCCTTGTTTGAATTTACATGTAATAATGGATTTGTTCGGGGTTCCGCGGCACCTTTTCTCACACCAAAGTTGCCTCACACACACACACACCATAACCTTGGAAGGAAACGAACCCTGACTCTTTGCTTTGCTTATTCCAGGAACTAAAAGTGAATCAATCAGCAAGCACCTCATTTGTCCGTTCTCCTATTACTTTTTTCTTCTTGTGGTACGCCTATTTATTGTCTGACTCGGTCGGCGACTTTGCTGCCAAACAAACACCAGATAATAACTATCAAATCACGCCGTGACGCTCTTGAATCATTACGAGCCCACGGTACTGTATTCTCTTCTGACTCGTCCTTTGCCTGAGCTAATTATAAGCTTGTCGTCAAAGCATTCCCTTCTATCCCTTTTCTTGAAATCTTTAGTCTACTCTTTCACTCACTCACCGCAAATCTTCAGATTGCAGACAAAGCCCAACCGATTATAGCCGCAGATGGCCGTCACTATTGGTGTCTTAGCCCTTCAAGGGGGTTTTCTCGAGCACCTATCACTCCTCCAGAGATCAGCACAGCACCTTGCCAGCGTACCAGAATACGCTGGGAAATTCACCTTTGAGCCCATCGAGGTCAGGAACCCTCAGGACCTCGCACGATGCGATGCCCTCGTCATCCCTGGCGGTGAGAGCACAACCATTGCCCTCATCGCAGCACAATCCGGGCTCCTCGAGCTCTTGAGAGATTTTGTCAAGTCAGTTTCTGGGCACAAGCATTCCTTCTCCTCCTTTTCCCCTCTTTACCTCCAACCAAAATTCTTCGCTGGTTTTGATCCGCAGGATCATCTTGTTGGATCACGCTAAATCAGGCGGTGCAGGACCTCTCAGAAGCCAACCTGGGGCACATGCGCAGGACTCATCCTCCTCGCAGAGCAAGCGAATGCTACCAAGAAGGGGGGCCAGGAGCTCATTGGCGGTCTGGACGTCCGGGTGCACCGGAACCACTTTGGTCGACAGATCGAGAGCTTCGTGGCCGACGTCCAGCTTCCCTTTCTTGAGCAGTCGGGGGCGCTCTCTGCGGCGGATTGCGCGGCTCCCTTTCCAGGGGTCTTCATCCGAGCGCCTATCGTGGAGCAGCTGCTGGTCAGTATGCAGTTGCGTCAGCAGGAGGAGGAGGGGGAGAAGACGATGGCGGTGACAGTAATCGACCCCGTGGAGCCAGGCATCGAGGTGTCGAGCGGGGACCCTGAGAAGGCCAAGGTCGAGATCCTGGGCGTACTGCCCGATCGGACCAAGAGAGTGAAGGGAGGACCGGTGGAGAACTCAATCGAGGTGCATGGAGGTGATCTCAACAACATCGTTGCTGTCAGACAGGGCAATGTCATGGGGACCAGCTTCCACCCGGAGCTGACGGACGATATTCGCATACATGTCTGGTGGCTCGAGCAGGTGCTGAAGACCGTATGAGCATTTTGCGAGACGCCCCACGCCATTTGGAAACTTTGTTCACAATGGCATGGGGCTTGAGAAGGATTCAAGGCGTTATAGACAATTACCCTGTTTGCATACCTAGACTCGTATTTTCCCACATATTAGATGATTGGCATCCAATAGACTCTGCAGCGATCTACGACACTGCATTAATCACTCAGAACGTTTGATTCCCACAGAAGAATAATTTGAAATGCAGGGAGCCTATCATCATTCACGACCTCCTGCATCTGAAGAGTTGATTGGAAGTGGTGACGTCCTGATCTCGCAACGCTGATATGTACATTCATAGGTATCTCTCATCCTAGCATTCACCTGGTCTTATCTCTGGATAATTATTTCATGACCGTCCTAGGATTGTCGGTTTGCACACTCGCCCACTGGCGATACGACACTCGGCCCAGGCCTGACGACACTCGAGGATAATTTTTTTTTTCCTTTTGTTTACCCGGTTTCAGCTCGCATATGGAGGCGAGGGAGGGACCGATCAGACAGCTCGCTGTCGCTATCTTTGGATTCCAAATCGCCGGATAGGTGGCGGTATATGTACACATATTTGTAAACAGCCTCAGCCTAGCTCAGTGCGCCCTATATCTTCAAGGGGGTCTTCGAGCGATTAGCTACGCTTTTTCTTCACCCGGCGTTAAATAAAACAAACAAACAAAGCCCTAGAATTTTCGGTCTGACAAAAGTCAGGGGTATAATCTGAGATAGACCTTGACCATGTCTGTGATGTGTTTTCAAGAGAAAAATCTTGACCGAGTGAGAGTGATGATCATCTCAATTTGAGACACAAAGATCTACGAGTCTCGGTGCCTACTGTGTTATGACATATTTACTTGACCGAGTCTGGAATATGGTGACCAAAAAACCCTTAGCTACTATGGAGAAGTACACCATAGCTTAACATTTCCCCAAATGAATTATGCCTGGAACTCCGAAAGACTGAGTCGACGCGACAACTGAGAGTCATATCGGACGTTTGCCTTAAATAAGACAAGACTGCTGATCTCATCAACTCGTGGGCACCTCAGAAACTCGTCCCCTGGTCATGGTTCACACGGCCACTCGTCGGCCGCCCCAGTCCATTCCGGATCGTATCCTCAACCTCCACCAACCTCTTAGGCAGCGCGATGCCCAGGCCGAAGAACACAAAAAGCGCCCACTTCCATCGGAACGGGTTGAATACCACGCAGAACGTGAACCACCACACCAGCTCGAGGTATGTGAAGAAGTCGAACGCTCCTGTCGGGCTCCTCGCCTTGAGCAGCTTGGTCATGTCGATCCAGCGCTCCATCCAGAAGGCGCTCGGCCGCGTGAGCGGGTCAACCAGGAACATCAGGAGGATGCGCGTGTATATGCCGATATGCCAGTTGCCGACAGAGCCTATTCCGGCCAGGTAGGTGCAGTTGATGGCTGAGACGGAGGGGTGTGTCGGTGGGAAGGTCTGCAGGTACCAGTTGGGCGCGCCGTACGGCTCCTCGAAGCTGTCCTGCGGGAGGAAGGACAGCGAGGGCCGCGAGAAGCCCGTAGCAAGGACGATGAGGTCCGCCTCGATAACATCCTCGCGGCCGGCGCCGCCTGCGGGCACACCTTTAGCCCGACGATTGACCTTGATGCCGTTCTCTTGGACTTCTTCAATGTCGCAACGGACCCATTCGGCCGTGCCGCTGCGGATCTTGTCCATTACATCAGAGTTGACCATGGGCGTATCCATGAACACACCCTTGTTGGCAGGAGCAATGTCCTCAAGATCGCGGTAGAAGAACTTTTTCAGCAGTGTCTCTGGGATCCACGAGAAAAGTGTCTCCTGGCCGAAGATGTTGAAAGCAAACAAGGTGTCGATGAAAGCATTCCTAGGGATGATCCACTTATCACTCCGGGCCAGAATGGAGATCTTGGAAGCCTCCTCCGCTGAAGCGAACTCGAGTGCCTCGACAGCGCTGGCTCCTCCACCGATGACCGCAATCTTCTTTCCCTGGGCCTTCTTTCCGGTCAGCTCGCTAGAGTGGTAGATCTGGCCGCGAAACTTGTCCATGCCCGGAATGTGCGGTCCTAGAACGCCATGTCAGTACCGTTCTGCCACAAGTGCTGTGCCTTGAACAGGTTTCACTCACGCTTGGCCTCCCCACAAGTGCCCACCGCAGCGATGAGACCGTCAAACCTCCCGTTGGACGGGTCGTTGATGATCCATCGTCCCTTCTCATCTTGATAGACCTTGTTGACCTTGGTATTGAATTTGGTTTTCTGGTCCAGGCCGTACCTCTTCCACAACTGATTGAGCTGGCTGAGAATCTGCTGTCTGTCGGGGTATCCGCGCTCCCATTGAACAGAAGGATGAAACCGGTACATCAGGGAATGGATCTGAAGGCTTGAGGTGTTGTTCACCCTCTGCACAAGCCCAAAAAAAGTCAGTCAATGACTTCTGAAAATGCCTTCAGGCACACAAGTGGGACTAAGAAGCAAACGACGTACGCTCCAAATGCCTCCGAGGTGGTCCTTGCCTCCAGCTTCAAAGATCTGGACATCGAATCCATGGCCTACACAATGAGCTGCAGCCGAAACCCCGGTGATTCCAGCACCGATGATGGCAACATTGGGCCTGGTCAACGGTTGGTTGGAGCTCGGAAGGTTGGGCGATAGGATCTTGTCGGTGACAAACTGGCCAATTTGGTAGGTGAAAAGGAAGGGATGGAGGATGGGATTCTCAACTCTCGATTCCGAAGGCATGGTGCAGAGAGCTCTTTCTGTTTGCTGTAAACTATGATATTATATAGTAGGAAAGAAAACCCACAAAGGGCGACCAGTATATCAATCCAGTGATCAACGCAAATCAATTGATTGAATAACGATGAAATACCGCTTGGAAATATTGTACCATGGAGGGAGCAGGACAGCTTATATTGGCTCTTTTGCCTTGATCTCCCCGAGTTTTGGCTTTTCTGATCCGAATTGCCTAACCACGACGTCATACTTGACGCCCCCACGCATGCGCGCTGATGCAATTGACATGTGAAGGCTGCAGCCCCTGAGAAACAGGAATTCGTTCACTCACAAGCTCGGACCCGAGAGAATTGACCAGGACCAAACACCCACCCAAAAGCCATGTCCACAACGACATTTATACAGCCTGTCTAATCCGTAGCACCACCTAGGTAAATAAACATATTGACCCGATCGCATGTGAAATTATTCGTTTCTCTTAGATCGTGGGAAGAACTGCATCATGGAGAACATAAGCTCATCTCGACAGCGATATACTTTTGGCATCGCCAAGGGACGGTTTCACGCGGAAAGGTGGATGACCATTGTCTTCGTATCTTGCCGTTTAGTATGAGCCAGAAGCGCCGACTTGAGCAATGCTTTATTTGCAAGTGACCTCGCCTCGTTCAGGATCTTCGACCCTTGCCTCTATCCCTGCGACCGCTGTCCAGAACCTTAAGCCGCTTCTGATATCTATCGCCCATATTATTATCGCCGCTGCCCCTGGGTCCATCGACGGTCTCGGGACCTCTCTTGCGACTCTTCTCCAGCAGCGCCCTCGTTCCACTGCCGCCATCCTTCTTCTTGGTCAACCTATTGATCCTGTCGACGCCCATGCTGAGATCCCTGAACTCTTCACCACCATAGTTCATGCGGCCCCTGCGGCTCTCCACTGTCGCTGCCTTTGCCCGGTCCTTCTTGTTGGCCAGAGGTAGTCGCACAAAGTTGCGCTCTTCGTAGTCGCGGCGCTCATCCTCCTCCTTCCGTTCGGATGCCGTCTTCATTCTCCGCCCAAACTGCACAATGTTTGTACCAATGCTGGGCTGTGCAAGAGGGGCACTGGACATCTCATCTGCGACGAACTCGTCCATCGTCGCCGATTTGATGGGGCCTCGCTCCCGCTTCTCCCGTCTCTCGGTTGTCGGCATGGCCGTGGGTGCGACCTTGGGAGGCCGGTATATACCATTGGCATCCTTCTTGGATTTCGCAGCGGATTGAATGGTAGATCGAGAGACGGCGCTCATACTGGGCCGGAAGGCCAGGTCAGCCACGTTGGCCCTGCTTTCTCCATCATCTTTGTCGTCCCCGTCGGAATCCTCGTCGCTTCCGGTGCTAGACTCTGAGCCGTGGTCGGAGTCTGCGGCAGCTTGTGCGGCCTTCTCGTTTCGCGCTGCATCGTCGGCCGCGCGCAGGACTTTTTCGATCTGGTAACGCAGTTTGTCTTCGAGGGGCCGAACGCCTTTCTCCAGGTAGAGCCTCAGCTCGACGAGCTTCTTGACGACTCCATCATCGACGCTTGACTTGTCGCCGCCTGAACCGTCTGCATCGCGCTGCTTTCCCTTCCGCAGTTTTACCAGGATTAGGAAGACCAAGTTCTGGAGGTAGGACAGGAGCAGCTCGTTCTTGACGTCGAGTAGTGATAGGCCGTCTTTTGGTGACTCGACTGAAGGTATCTTTGCAGAAGCCTCGAAGGTAGAAGAGAGAGACTGCATCAGAGAGTCCAGGAGGACTGGCAGTGTTGTTGCAGCCATGATATTGAGAGGATTGGGTTGTTGCAAGAAGAATGTGCACAGGGAGAATATTCTACTGTTACCGAAAATTGGTAGCTTTTTTATTTTTTATTTTTTATTTTTTAATATTGTTTTTACTAGGCTGCTCTGCCTGCCCCGGAGAAAACGCAAGGGTCTACCTAACTATTGGTTCAAATTCTAGGTGACTAAGCTGATATTTGTGAAACAAGCAGGCCTGCCAAGATTCCGACCCCCTGTGATTGGAATGCGACGGGCCGAGAGTGTGACGACTGTTCCCTTCCTACACATACGCGTGCTTACTTCCCTTTGTATTTCGGAAGTAGACAGCTGGCGCAATAAAAATAACTTCCCACGGCGCCGCCTCTAAAACCGGCGCCATCACCAATTGTAAAGGTGAAATCTCAAGTCTTTGCGATCAGCCATCCCGAATCTTCGACACGATAGATGTGATGCTTGACGGTGGCTGTCATTCCCTCAGCGTCTTCCAAAGAGCTATCTGATCAAGCTTCACACAAGCACCTATTGGACCCAAGCACGTTCGTCGCCACCCCACGCCGCCCCCTTCGGTTCCTCCTTGTGCGGAACGACGTTGCCCTGTCTGCAGGCAGCCGATGCAGACTGGTATACTGATCTACTTCCTCGTCATGTAGAAAAGCACACCCCAAAATGCAACTACCGAGCCAGACGTCGCCCTCGAGGGCGGCGTTCTTCGCATCCTTCCTCCTCCTCCCCCAGCTCACGTCCGCCTTCTACCTGCCCGGTGTCGCACCGACCTCCTACAAGAAAGGCGACAAGGTTCCTGTCTATGTTAACACCATCAAGCCCGTCGCCGCCCCTGGCGACCAGATGCTGCACTCTGTTGTGGCCTACGACTATTACCTGCCCATATTCAAGCTATGTCCACCCGAAGGAGGGCCGCAGCCAGTCAGTGAGAGTCTGGGAAGCATTCTCTTCGGCGACAGGATCATGACCTCGCCCTTTGAGCTCAAGATGGCCACCAACGAGTCCTGTAAAGCTCTGTGTAAGGTTCCATACACGCCGAGTGCGTCAAAATTCGTCAATGAGAAGATCGATCTGGGCTACAGCCTCAACTGGTTGGTGGATGGGCTTCCGGCTGGACAGGACATCACCGATGAGCTCACCGGGACAGACTTTTACAGTCCGGGTTTCTTGATTGGCGAGACAATAGAAGACAAGCAGATCTTCAACAACCACTACGACATCATCGTTGACTACCACGAAGTCGGCGGCAACCCCGATCAGCTGCGCGTGGTGGGCGTTCTTGTTCAACCTCGGTCGCTCGACTACGGCGACAAGGAACCTGACTGTGCCGACAAGACATACCCTAATGTCCACCTGTCTGCGGACGGCGAGACTGTTGTCAAGTTCTCATACGGGGTGTATTGGATCAAGTCACCAACGGCCTGGGCGACGCGATGGGATAAATACCTCCATGTCTTCGACCCCAAGATCCACTGGTTCTCCCTCGTCAACTCGGCCATCATCGTGGTCTTCCTGGTCATGACCGTCATGTCGGTCCTGGTGCGCACGCTCAAGAAGGATATTGCTAGGTACAATCGCCTGGACTCGATCAACCTCGAGGACCTGAATGGAACCTCAGTGGTCGAGGATGGAGTGCAGGAAGACTCGGGCTGGAAGCTGGTGCATGGCGACGTGTTTCGCACGCCCTCGCACCCTCTGCTGCTCTCTGTCCTGCTTGGAAACGGTGCGCAACTCTTCGTCATGACGGGCTTCACCATCTGTTTCGCGCTGTTGGGATTCCTGTCGCCCTCGAACCGTGGCGCGTTGGGCACGATTATGGTTCTGCTCTACACCCTCCTAGGTTTCGTCGGTGGCTACGTCTCAGCGCGTGTGTACAAGTCACTTGACGGCGAGAAGTGGAAGCTGAACATCGCCTTAACGCCACTACTCGTGCCGAGCATTGTCTTCTCCATCTTCTTCCTGCTCAACCTGTTCCTCTGGGCTAAGCAGTCCGCCGGCGCTGTACCTTTCACGACCATGCTCGTCCTGGTCCTCATCTGGTTTGTCATCTCGGTGCCTCTGTCTGGAGCTGGTTCCTGGGTAGGCTTCAAGTCGCCGGCCGTCGAGGCCCCCGTCCGCACCAACCAGATCCCGCGCCAGATTCCGCCCCCGACAACCTACCTCAAGCCGATCCCCAGCATGCTACTGGTGGGCATGCTGCCCTTCGGCGCCATCTTTGTCGAGCTGTACTTCATCATGAGCTCCATCTGGTTCAGCAAGATCTACTACATGTTTGGCTTCCTATTCTTGTGCTACGGCTTGATGATCATCACCTGTGCGGCCGTCACTGTTCTGATGGTATACTTCCTGCTCTGCGCAGAAAATTATCACTGGCAGTGGCGGTCTTTCCTGGCTGCAGGCATGTGCGCCGGTTATATTTTCCTCAACGCACTGGTTTACTGGGTCTCGAAGCTTTCTCTCGGTGGTCTGGTAGGCAGTGCGCTTTATATTGGCTACAGCGCCCTCATTTCTTTCCTATTCTTCATTTTGACTGGTGAGGTCTTTTTTGTTATATAAAATTTCCTGCTCATATTGTGCCGATGACTAACAGCGCCACAGGATCTATCGGCTTCTTTTCGAGTTGGTGGTTCGTGCGGAAGATCTACGGCTCTATCAAGATCGACTAAGGGTCAGGAACCTACATCGTAGCCACGGAAAAAAAGATGTGGTTCGGAACGGGTCGGGAGAAGCATCTGTTTATTGTTACGCTGTATCATCAACGCACATGATTCCTCTTCAAATAATCCTGCTTAGACCCGGTATTTCATTGAATTTGAATGACCGGACGGTGGGAGGGGTCAGGTGGGTTCGCAAAAGACAGCTCGGCGTCCAGGCTTAGGAATTGATTTTCAAAATCTTCATCAAATCGCTCACAATGCGTAGATGTTGCTGGGACTATGATCACCCAAGTCTAGAACACATAGGCTTTTCGCGGCTCACCCATCAATCATCCTCGTCATCATCCAAACCCATGAACTGGAATTGGCTCCGCCCAGGCTGTGCCGTCGTAGGACTTGGACCACCACCCCCGTATGACATGGCTCCCTGGCCAGTGACACTCCCCCTCCGCATAGCCTCCTGCGCCCGTTCCCGTTCGCGATGCCTCTCGCGCGCGATCCGCGCCTCCTCCTCGCGGAGCCTGCGCAGGTTCTCTTCCCGCTCTTGCATTTCCTTCTCTTCTTGCACCCGCCGCTGCTCCTCCTCGCGCTTCCTCCTGGCCTCCTCCTCCGCCGGGTCGTACCCCCGCGGATCGATTCCCTGCGCCATCAGCCCCTCGAGCGACGCAAGGGCGCTGCGCCGTATGGTGTGCTCTGTCGGCCACGGCTGGAACGTCTGGTCCGTCAGTGGATCGAGGAACCGGTTCCACTCCTCGGGCAGCGCAGTGCTGCTGGCCGCCTGCTGCTGCTGCTGCTGCTGTGCTGCTACCTGACCAGCAGCAGTAGCAGGTGACCGCGCCGCACCATTCGCCGCGGCAGGTGTCTGTGCTGCTGTCGTGTTGGGCGTGCCCGCCGCGTCGCCGGTGCTCGGCCCGCTATCCTCGCCACTCGCACCGGCAGCACCACCACCACCCGTCGCAGATGCTGCGGCAGTAGCAGCCGCCGCTGCAGAGGCGAGCACACTCGACGCCGGCATGGTGGTCTTGCTGATCCTGCTCGCGTACTGCAGAAGATCCTGCCAGCTAACATCGTAGCGTGGCCCGTCGGCGGGCAGGGTGGTGATGCTGGTAGAGCTCATATCGCGGCGGGTGGTCCAGAGGAGGCGCATCGTGTCGCGGATCTGGGCGTCGAGGGCGGAGGAGGCGGCTTTGAGGCTGGTGAGGAGGGTGTGGTTGGTCTGATGCGCCTGGAGCAGCTGCAGGCCCTCGGCCAGGGCACGGTCGGCAGCGGCAAGCTCGTGGCCTGCGGCGGACTGGGGCGTGTACTTTGCGACGGACTCGGTGAGGGTCACGAGGGCGCGCTCGACGCGCTCGAAGCGTGCGTCTAGGTAGGTGTCCATTGTGGGGGTTGCTTGGTAGGGCCAATGGAGCTTTACCGATGTCAGGGGCAGATGGGTTTTGTAGCGCCCCCGGCGCTTCTGAGAGAAAGGAAGGGGGGAAAGTAGAATCAATGCTGCATTTTGAGGCTGGGTTGGAAAGAAGTTCACATCGAAAAAAGTACTATGGTAGTAGTTGAAGGCTCTAGAGCTTGAAGCAGGGGTGGTTTGCTCCTATGATGTGCAGGGGACAGGGAAGGAAGCTAACAGGCTGCAGGGGTCCCAGAGAGCTGTACCATAGCACTGTCGGAAAGCCCAAAAATTCAGGCACTAAAAATTCCAATCCCGGCTGAACCCGGCCTGAGGAACTACCCAAGTCGCGCATCATGGTTTGGAGCCAGTAGCCATCACTACATTTCCAACCTTGCTGTCGACAAAGTCTAGGAGCTCCATCGCACCTGCTCACCACCCACCACATCAAGATGTTCCCTGTGAGCCATCTCTCCCTCCATTATCAAGCCTTGCAAACAATCAATTGGACCTTTCAACAGCCTCAACTCTCCTGAATACGCTGTAGCTGACAGTCTCTTCGATGCAGACTCAGATCCGCCGGGCAGAGCCCTACCCTCAGTACAAGAGCCCTTACGGCCCTAAGTAAGACTCCATGCTACCTTCCGATCGGCCGCGACAGGACCCGAACCTCCGAGAACTCCATACCCGATGTGCTCTCCGGCATAAACGAAGTTACAGCAGTCTCGATGTCTCTTCAGGGCGCGGTGGGGTCAAGGCCATGGGCTGACAGCGAGGGTTTCTTTTTTTCAGGTACAACTTCCAGCCACATGCTGCTGGAATTACAGGCAAGCAGGCCATCGGACTGTACGTGCTCACTGTTCCTATTCCCTGGGCACTACTTCATGAAGGCGGGACTGGAAAGTTGAAACTAGAGGATGAGGGTGAAAAGAAGCAGTGAGAATGCATGACGTTGGGATCGTGCTTCTCACCATGTTGCCTGTCAGAATACACAGAGCAAGGAAGATGGCAGATGATTCAGATGGCTCAAATGTTGACGGACCTATGCTGCTTCGAGCGTCATGGCCTGGTGACAAGTTATGGCGAGCAAGGCTGACACGAATATCTCTACAGGGGCGTGAAGACTGCAGGCCTCGGCGGTGTTGCCCTGTTTGCAGTCATCTTCTATGCTTCAGGCATCCCCAGGGTACAGCGTGACATCCTCCAGGTAGGCAGTCACTTCTCCATGAACGTGTGTGCGCTGTTCACACCAAGCTCACATGATCATACAGAAAGTTCCATTCATCGGCAGCTACTTCGTCAACGAGATCCCTCCAGAGGACAACGTAAGTGGTTCCATACCTTACTCTGAAGTTTTACGCCGTTTTTGAACTGTGGCAACTAACCATCATAGCCCTTCTAAACCTTTTTTGATGCTCTATTCGCATGGCACAGAAGTAGACTGGAGAGCACAAAGACAAGTGAGGAAATCAAAAGAAAGCATGCATGAAGTCTCGCATGCTAGGTCTTGTGTGCCTATATAGAAGAGTCCAAGAACTTTCACAATAGATTTGACCATCTGAAATGGTTGCTTCCCAGACCTACACCGATTTCTTCTTTGCCTCACGATCATGCATACCTCTTAGAGGCTGTCAATGTCCAAGTCCAGCCAGCTAAGATATCAATGTCAAGAACCCTGAATGTAGATCAACCTAGTATTCGATGACCTGCTCAGCTGGTTCACCAACGCAAGCCCTGCGAATGGTTGGCTCAAGCCTACTTCAAAGTTGTATTGATATGCACCTAACCCCCTGCGGTTGATGGGCCGTGCTAACCCTTGCTAACCCTGGAACCACGTCAATAAGTTGCATCAAAGAAAGGCTGTCCACATCAAGGAGACTGAACAGATCGCAAACAACACAGCTCCCACAATATGCACGCCAGGCTTGATCTGACAGATCTCGACATTTGACCACATTCGAGCAACAAAACGCGTCAGGGTTACAAAATTTGCATTTCATCAGCTTGGGAATTGGAGCGCAATGATATGACTGCCTGTTTTCGTCTTCCACCAGCTGGTCACTCCTCTCACTCCCCTCAAAGAGCCTCATGATGATGCGCCTTGTTGAGCTAGCACACAAGTTCGACCCAATTCTGGTCTGTGTTCTAGCCCTTGGATTACTGCAACTCCTCATAAGGGTTCAGTCCAACCAGCAGACTCACGGATGGACACTGTCGTTGGTGTGGCATCCTCTCTTGTACTTGGCCATCGCTGGTTTGTGCTGGCACGCTGTTGTGACGATATGGGTCCCAGAACCATATCTAGATGAGGTTTTCCACATCCCACAGGCACAAAAGTACTGTCAGGGAAGATTCCTAGAATGGGATGACAAGATCACCACTCCTCCTGGCCTGTGAGCAGTCCTACCCTCCCTGCATCGTGTATGCCCCAACCAGCTGCAAACAGTTCAATTCAGCTGACTGCTTTTCCCTTCTCCAGGTACATGCTCAGCTACGTCCTCCTACGCATGTGCTTCATCTTCAAGAACTGTTCTGCCGAAGCCCTGCGCCTCACCAACTGGCTCGCCATCATCTTCATGCCGTTTGTCGCGCTTCAGTGCCGCCGCTTGATCGAGGCTCGCCTGACTGAGCGCAACTCAGATGGTCGCAAGTCCCGCCCGTTTGAACTGAGCGTCTATGCCATTCACGCAGGGCTCAACATCGCGCTCTTCCCGCTTCTGTTCTTCTTCTCGGGACTGTACTACACGGACGTCTTTTCAACCTTTGTTGTGCTGCTAGCATACCAAAACCACCTGGGGCGGGTGGGTACTGGGCCATTCTCGCTGTGGAGTGATGCTCTTGTGGTCCTGCTGGGCGTCGGGGCACTGCTCATGAGGCAGACCAATGTCTTTTGGGTCGTTGTCTTCATGGGTGGCCTCGAGGCTGTCCACAGAGTCAAGCTGCTGCGCCCGCCCCCCACAAGCTTTGGGCACTCTGATCGGGAGACCAGGTTCAAGTTCTTTCTTTGGAGGTACTCTCAGGGAGAGGTGCATGACCCCCCACTGAACGAAGCTGGGCTCGAAGGTGAGCTCTTCTCCCTGAATAGGGGTGTCAGTATCGAGACCTGGTTGCTGACAACATTCTGGGGACAGATGTGTTCCTCTGCGGACTGAGCATTGGCATCGCTGTCTGTTGTAACATCTTTCGTGTGCTCAGGCAGATCTGGGCCCATATCGTAGTGGTGGTCCTCTTTGTAGGCTTTGTGGCATGGAATGGCAGTGTTGTGCTTGGTATGATATTCCTTAATCTCTCACATGTAAGGACACGTCGTTTCAGGAGGTGTGCTAATGCAGACTGTCTACACAGGTGACAAGTCCAACCACATCGCAACCATCCATCTGGCCCAGATGCTCTATATCTGGCCTCTGTTCGCCTTCTTCTCGGCACCACTACTCCTTCCCCGGATCCTGCAGCCAGTCTTAAGCTTCTTTGAGGAGTCACCATCCACTGCCCAAAGGACAGCCAAGCAGCCCACCTCCAACTCTGTCACAATCCTCCTAAACCTAGCGGCTTATGCCTCCCTAGCACCTCTGTTCCTAGCCATCGTTCAATACAACACCATCATCCACCCCTTCACCCTGGCAGACAATAGGCACTACATGTTCTACATCTTCAGATACAGCATTCTTCGTGCAGGCTGGGTACGCTATGCTTTGGTGCCAGCATACATCTCTTGTGCCCTCCTCTGCTGGAAGGTCCTGGGCGGCCTGAATCGTCCCTCACCCAGTCCAGCAGTCAAGGGCAAGGACAGAGACAAGGACAGAGACAAGGAGAAGAAAGCTGGCAGCAAGGAGGAGGAGGAAGAGGACCAAGCCAGCAGCCATGACAACACCCCCAACTCCCCACCAACATCCGTCCAACCCACCACCCACAACGCCGCCCACGATGACCTCTCAAACCCCACAACCACCTCCCACCTAGGCCCCTCCCTCTCGACGGCCCTCATCTGGCTCCTCACTACCGCCCTCTCCCTCATCACCGCCCCGCTCGTCGAGCCGCGGTACTTCATCCTCCCCTGGGTCTTCTGGCGCCTCCTCGTGCCGTCCTGGTCTGTGCCCCGCGGCCTGCAGAAGGGCTGGCCCCTCCGGTTCGGCGGGCGGTATGACGTGCGGCTGTGGGCCGAGACGGCGTGGTTTGTGCTGGTCAACGTGGTGACCATGTACATATTCATTACGAGGCCTTTCTTTTGGCGGAATGAGGACGGGTCGCTGGCAGATGGGGGACGGGTGCAAAGGTTCATGTGGTGATGGTGATGATGATGGGACGAGTGGATGAGTGGATATCGCGATAAAGAAGGTATTTTGCGTTCTTGGGATAGTGTGTTTGCGGTCATATCACACAGGGCGCAGGGACACTGTATTGTCCTTATGCCTCTCATTTCCATGTCAGATTACTACAGGGGGCCCGTGTTGTAGTCAGTCTATCAGGGGGCGGAAACAGGCAAAGGGGCAATGGTAAATAAATCGTCTGGCGTTAAAGAACCAAAATTGACAACTTGCATGACGACAAGCGATGGGTAGCAATCCAAAAATAAATGATGCTTTCCTTCATCTGACAAAGTGGTGGCTCTTGAGTGGTACTTATCTGCCATAAAAGCAAGGGACAGCCGACAAGATGTGGTGATACATGTCCTCTCCATATATCCAATGCCATATATATGCAAACAGAACCAAGATGATGGTGATATACACAATCGAGTATGCAACCTTCCTTTCCTTTCCGTCCCAATCCAGAACGCCAAACATCTCAATATCCATGCCTGTTCAACTCTTGCGGCCCATATCACCCAGCGGTCCTTGGCTAGCGCTGATTTTATCCCTCTCTGCTTTTTCATCTATCAGCCCGACCATGTATCATTGTTGCTGTTGTTGTTGGAAAACCTCTCATCGCCGGGGCTCATAAGCTCATCCGATCCAGGCTCAACCTGTCCCCGCTCTTGACCCTTCTCACTACACCTAGCTTGAAGAACTTTTCCTCGCCAGCAGCCGTTCTCCCGCCGATATACATCCTGTCGGCGCCCAGGACCTCCCGGAAGCCCTCAGAGCTGGAGTCGCTGCCGCGCCGCCGTGAATGCTGCGGGATGGGTATGCCCCTCGGCGAGTGTAGCCTGGCGGCGGCGGCGGCGGCGGCCTGTGCTGCGGTCCCGGAGGCCGCTGTGGATGTGGAGTGGCCGCGAGAGGAGCTGGAGGATGGGGTTGACACCGAGTAGGACGTGGTGGTTGTGGTAGACGTGGCAGTGGAGGAGGTTGTTGGCTGGGGTTTATTTGCCGAGGATGGGAGGGAGGAGGCTGGCTGTTGCCGGAAGGCTGCGAAGAAGCTGGAGAGGAAGAAGGGTCGCTGGGGCGCCATCGTGATGAAAAATGGCTGTGTGCGTGGGCGCACGTATATTATGGTAGGTGTCTTGAGGCGAAGTGCGGGATTTGTCGGATGGGAGACGAGAGTTCGTTCGCCTGTCCGAGAAACAGATGCTGAGGGCCAATACAGGCGAACAGCAGGCGTGATTATATTATATATATATATATATATATATGGGTATATTCCCGCAAACGGGACTGTATGAGTTTTAAGGTTTGACGATATCCTCAATCCGTCTAGGGTGCGTGTCGAGTAGGTAGTTGTGCGATTCGGGGGAGAAGGGGGTCGGATGTTCGTCGCTCGAAGGAGGAGGATCACACTTCTGATTCGGTATTGTGATATTATGATGTTTGTCCCACAGAGGGAAAGAAGAGCAGATACACCGCCCAGCCTGATAAAGCTTGTTGGACAGGGAGGGAGGGGAATGGATCGGTTGAGCCTCCCAAGTCTTCGGAACACTCAAGGTCGGAACCAATGTCGTCGATCCAACAACTGTGGAATTCGGTTGTATCGCGCGCAGACCGGCGTCGTATGCAGGTGGGAGACGAGGAGCAGGCCGAGGAAAAGGGCGAGAGGCGATGGTCTAGGGTAGGGTAGGGTAGGATGGCAGAGTTTTTGTCCTTGTTCTGATCTCGCAGGGTGACTTCGATCTAGAGGACTTGATGGTGTAAAGAACTAGAGATGGGGGTTGACGTACTGGCCCCCCCCCCCCCCCCCGCCGTACACGCTTGAGTACGACCACCTGCAGCCACTATACTCTGCAGTACGTACCTGCAAGCGTTACAACCCGGGGCAGTCCTTGGCCCATCTGGGTTCTCCTTCCCTCTCGGCCAATGTCGGAACGCGCATTTCGATCTTCGGCCAGGAGGAAGCAACGGGGTTGGCTGCTAGTGGCCGGGTACCTCCCTGTGTGGTGGGTCTCGTTTAGCGGGTGGGGGGGGGGGGCCTGCGGGGAAACAATGCTACTGAAGGCACTGAAGACCAGTGGAGGGATGGCAGCTTGATGGACGCCTGACGGGTCCCTTGACCCAGAGTGTCTGCGGGGTTATTGCTGTGGCATGGTGGGTTCTCGCGGGGAAGGGTGGGAAGAAGAATACGTACCATGGTACGGGGTGCTATGGTATGTACGTACTGTACTGCTACCTACTCTGTACTACAGTATGTTCTACAGGGCGTATACTGCACTGCAACACACTCTTAGGACCTGCCTACAGGCAGTGAGTGCATCATCGCTCACATTGATGCGGCTCTAGTATGGTAGCATAGCATCCATGACATTGCTGTACCACTACTCTCTTCAAGAAAAGTTTAAGAACCATTTCATGCCATGCATACTTTCCCTCACGAGTCAGCATCCTATACACCTTCGTTCGAGTCCAGGGGAATACGTCTAGGCCTTCTTTCTCCCTCTCTACAAGACAGGGGGATCACATCTGCATGCACCTCATCACAGTCGCGCCCCCAAAAAGGGTAGGCAGGGCGAACAGCAGGTGAGAACAATCAGGCCACTTCTGCTTACTACCACAACCTCACTGGAAATCGCAATCCCTGCATCCTCACCACCATCACGTCGTCTTGGCTTAGAGATTGGATGGCTCGGCTCGAACTGCCGCAGCGGCTACTCTAAGCGGACATGCGGCCTCGTCGAGAATGAGAGGAGTCGAGGCTAGCCTGATCCCTCGCGGGATATCTCCGCAGCCGCTGGACCATGCAGTATCGTTTGATACATGCCGAAGATGTTCGGCCCAATGGAAATACCTTCTCAGTGTGGTGTCCTAATCCCTTGTATTGGACCTCGAGCAGAAGAGGAGGAGGAGGAGGAGGTGGTGGTGGTGGTGGTCTTCGAATTGGAAAGTCCAGTCCAGACCTGATAGCTGGATTCTAACCACAAGGACTAGGTACAATTGCATGGGATTCCATGTCCTTTTTGTCCATCCTGCATCGTCAACTAAAGAGG
Organism: Cryphonectria naterciae; assembly: GCA_014850475.1. Lineage (NCBI taxonomy): Eukaryota > Fungi > Ascomycota > Sordariomycetes > Diaporthales > Cryphonectriaceae > Cryphonectria > Cryphonectria naterciae. The sequence continues at coordinate 22,935 of JACWST010000098.1, forward strand.
TGCAGTGCTCTATGTCCTAGACCATCTACAACCCTTGCTATGGAGAAATGGCTTACCGGGCCCATCTCTCGCTGGGCCTCGATCCACTGGGAACGAAGTGGCCTGCGTTTTGTTCTCTTACTACGTTCATGACGACTTTCAAAGACTCTTCCAAGGTAGGAAGTAAAAGGAAGGTTTTCGTTTTTAGTATCTCAGCGTCAAAATCATTCCCAAATACTCTGGAATGCTGTTCGTCGTATGCTAAGCTCAGTAGCCCCTATACTTGCCGGGCCACCTTGCATTGTTGCATTGAATCAGTGTCAAGCGATGCCATTACTCTTCTCACATCTTGCTATCTAGTGGCTTCGTCATATTGCTTCGGCCAGACAGCCTCCTCATACACATGTGTCCTGCTCTTGTGGCGATAATGGACGAGAGTAGAATGGAGTCTTGAGCTTCATGGAGGATGATAAGGTCAATACTGAGTTTTGTACTTGGGACATTTAGCAGTGGGCTTTGGTGCCCTGGCACGCAACGCAGCATGTTGCAAAGAATATTATTACCCAGCAAGAGGTCTGCTAACCTCATTCTAGTGCTAATCAAGTTGGTCAAAGCCAGCACTAATTACAGATCCAGACGTGTTTCCGAAAAGAACATAAAGTTATGCCAGCTGAAAAACCTTCTCCCGTTCGCAAACCCAAAAGCTAGAGCAGGTCAGCAAGGGCATTGCATCCTGTCGACACATCGATGAGCCCGCTCTGCGTGTTCGGTCAATAACTGCTTCCTCGATAAACCCTGGCACCTGAGTATCTTACCTGGTCCACACTGCCACTGGAGCAGCAGGCGGCAGTCTGTGAGCACTGGTTTCCCAGGATATCACTGAGGTCTTGGTGGGACCGGTAAGCTTCCCTGCAGACAAAATGAAAGGGAAAACGAGAAGAGAAAAAGTAAAATAAAAAAAGAACTCCGATACCTCGAGAGAAATGGGGAGGACTTAACGCACCACCTAGGATGGGGATCTTCGAGCACCCACTCAGCAGCCCCAGGCCGGCGTCGCCGTTGAGGATGCCCCCGAGAAGCCCGGAGAGAAGCCCGGAGGCCTCTGTGTTGGTGTCGCCAGACTCTGACTCTTGGTTGCAGCAGCTCAGGACGCTGTTGTCGCCACACGCCTGCTGGGCCTGGCCGAGGGTTGTACCGCTGGGGATGGTGCCAGAGCCAGAGCCTGAAGCCGAGCCTACACTGGAGCCCGGGGTCGATGGGGAGGAATGGGAGGAGGAGGACCCGTGTCTAGAGCTGGGTGAGCGCGATGGATAGCTAGAGGTGCCATCGGGAGTGGTGCCGACAGGGTCGCCGCTGATAGGAATGTACCCAGCAACAGCCGTAGTGGCAAATAGGGCGAAGGCGAGCTTGTACTGCATTTTGTTGAGAGATCGAGGACTGGTCCTGGAAAGAGTGGTCGAAGTTTATGGGTAATATACTGATAGGCCGTGGAGTGGAGAGGGCTGGTGCTGCTGGTGGTGGGAGGCATTTGAGCTGTCTTGAGGAGATCCAGGCTTATTATATAGATGGCAATGATGCTATCTTCGACTCTCAGGTACCTCTCATTGGCCTCTATAGACAAGTGTTCCCGTTCAGGGCTAGAACACAGAAGCCATACCGTCAAATAGTTCTTAGTAGATAGGTCATCATCGCCTCTCATCGATATTACGATCTTCATCATCATCACCATCATCATCATCATCATCATCTGATGGCTGAAGGTGGCAACTTCAGCTAGAAGTATCTCTTTCCAAGAAGGCAATACCCTCGAAGGCTTCGTGGGTGTGTGACCTAGAGCTCGGAAAGATTAGTTGACGACCCGAAACATGATCTGGTAGATTGGACGCCCAAGCTTCTTTGTCGGGTTCTTGTCTCTCGCTTCGTACTTTCTGGAGGGAGCACATAGAGAGACATTTACACATCCTCTGGTCTGCGGCCTATTTGAGTGTCGCTACAAAATTTCCATATCGGTCATTAGAATGAAGAAACTATTTTTTCAAAAGACACCAGACTCGATCGAGATACATCAGTAATTACGTTGGGCAAGATCTTGTTTAGCCACGGGCTGGATTTTGATCTAGATTTTTCTTATTCAGGTGCGAGGTCACGATCGAAACCACCCTTTTAAGTGACTTCTGCTATTTTCCACTGTCTTGGGGCTGAAGCTTGGGATGATGGAAAGCGTCCAGACGAGGAATGGCAGAAGATCTCACAAAATCCGCAGTCAAAGAACTCAGCAGTACGAAACGATGGCATCTGGTGCGCCCTACGAGGACAATGTACGAAACATCGCTGCCTGGTTTCACAGAGCTTGGCTGGATCTACCTGCATATCGAAGGCCAGTAATGCCTTTCTTGGCAGGTCGATAAATTAGATACTGCGGTCGGTTCGAAGTGACAGGCAGCCGACATTTGTCGTTCGCAACGCGTCATATTTTAAGGCAACAAAATAATTCCTCTCTTCTACTCAGATAGATGCCGCGGATACAGCCCAAGAAGAGATTGGTTCAGCTTACTGTCCGTGAGCACTTGTCGAATTGCCAGGTCACCTCGGCCAAACATCCTTCACACAGACAAACTACAAGGCTGGACCCGTTGGTTGTACGTAAACAGCACTCCCAGCAAATTTTCCCGAAAGGGACAGGCAAAATCAACTTAAACTTCCGTTGGGCTGATGCTATTTACTCTATGAATATAAAGAATCCACATGCCCGACTTCAAGTTTCCCTGACTTGACAACGAAAACATCACATGCAGCAAAGTCCGGGCATTACTACAGTTCTGCTATGTATTCACTTATTTGCCCTCCCCTATGGTGGGAGAAGGGTCATTTTTCGGTCTGCGTGGAAAAGACTTATTTGGATTTTCTCATCCCACTGGCAATGATTGCGCTGTCACTGTTCATCCTTTTTACCAGCGCTTTTATACGTCAACAACAGCGTATTCGAGAAAGTACTGTGCCCAACCCAGCAGTCGAAAGCGAGGACGAGATGGACCAGATATCGACATTGCTCAATGGAGATGTCCAACGGTGCAATACCACAACAACCCGGCGCGCTCAGTTTCTCGAAGCTGTTGTCCTTATCATCGACACCATCATCAGCTGCATTTTCGTTATGACTAGCGAGAAATCAGGATACGCCCTCGGGTTGCTGCTCCTGTCTCTGTTCTAGTGGCGCTCGTGGGAATGAGGCGCCTTGCTTGGCAACTACAAGCCCAAGCCCACTCCGAGGCAATTTACCATGTGCAATGGATTTGCTCCTTCCTCGTCACATCACCACATCTCGCTATTGAACCTAGCAGCACGACTTAGGTCTTCTCTTTGGCCCATTTTATACTGTTCAGCGGACTGATTTTGGTGTCTTGGTCCACTTCACACTTTCCACAGAATGTCAAGCATGCGGCTCTACACGAGACAGCCACCCGCATATCGCAATTATCCTTTTCATGGATGGGCGATCTTTTGTGGAAAGCTTTTAGGGCAGGACCGCTCTAGCAAATCGATCTATACCCTCTCAGCTCAAATCTCGCCGCTGCCGCCGCCATACCTGATTTGCGTGACAAGACGACCGCTTCGCTGTCTTTGCTCTTATGGCTTTTTCAATACCTTAAGCTCGACTTGCTTCAACAAGGCATTTTGGCTACGGTCACTGGTGTGGCTGTCTTTGTGCCTCCATTACTCATCAAGCTCATCCTCGAGTATCTTCAGTCTCCGAGCGATGCCTCAGCAAGCACACCGTGGCTCTACGTGTTTGGATTGCTTATAGCAAGTCTCGTCACTGGTGTATCACAATGCCAATGTGATAGGGTGGGCAGTCACGTTTCTTCCAAAGCAAGAACCATCCTCCTGGATGAGATCTACGCCAAGGTGCTCCGAAGACGGATGGAGAGGACGTTTTCAGGAGAGGAAAAGGCGGGAAAGGAAAGCCAACACACCTCCGACGGCACCATCTTCAATTTTGTGGCGGCAGATGTGCATTTCATCAGCTCTATGTGTGGCTTCCTCTACCTCGTCTGGGTGATATTCCCAGTCCAGATCACCATTGGGACTTGGCTTCTCTATCAGATCCTAGGGATCAGCGGCATACTCGGCATCGCCTTCATGGTCGCTCTGCTGCCTCTGAACATATCGTTGTCGAGGCGCCTAGGCGCGGTACAGGCCAAAGTACTGCAAGCTAGCGATGCCCGGATCCAGGCCAGCAATGAAGTCCTTAACACGATCCGTACGATCAAGTTTTATGCGTGGGAGGCTTTGTTTTGGAGAAAAGACGCGAGGAGATGAGGAGGATGCGCTCTCGCTTCATCTGGTGGTCGATCTCCCTGACAATCTTTTACTCGATTCCCTTTACAATCACGATCCTTACTTTTCTCTTTCATACTGTTGTCTTTGGCCAGACGCTTACGACGTCGATTGCTTTCCCGGCCTTGGCTACATTCGCAGTGGTGCGAATCCCTCTGAGTCGAAGTTCGGACCGTCCATCCACCCTTATCCTTATTTTCATAGCTAACTCTTCGTGCTTCTTTCAGTGGCCGACTCAATCACCTTTCTTATTCAAGCTCATTATGCGGGTCGACACGCTCAGCAGCATTGTCATTGTTATGGTTGGAGTTTTTGTCGTCTTGAGCGCCGGGTCGGTCGATGCTGGTGCTGCTGGTCTGATTCTGACGTATGCTGCGACGTTCATCGAGTACATGCAGTGGCTTGTGCAGATTTATGCGATGGTGCAGCAGGATTTGACATCTGTCGAGAGGATAGCTGAGTACATTTCCATTGTAAAGGAGGCTGCCGGTCCAGTGCAAGGGTATGATCATCATAATAGATCGCAGACTGTGCCGGAGAACTAGCAAACACAACAACAAGGCGGCGTGCAATTCCACCACTTAACCGCTCGCTATGACCAGCATTCCGAACCTGTTCTTCGCAGCATCAACCTGTACGCCAAGCCAGGCGAGATACTTGCCATAGTCGGACGCACAGGTGCCGGAAAGTCGTCGTTGGCACTGGCACTCCTGCGAGTCTTGGGGGCCGACCTGAACAACGGAGGACGAATCGAGATAGACGGAGTTGACATTGCCAATGTCAAGCTTTCCGAACTCCGAGGCCAGGCTGTCACCATAATCGCTCAGGGGCGATGCCGAGATAGAGGACGTACTGCGCTCCATGCAGCCACCACGACAGCAGCAGCAGCACCACCAACACCACCCTGGCAGCAGCAGCAGGAGCAGCATCAGCAGTCCTGACTTACTCCTCGACCTACTGCAGCCCGCAAACGCCCTCTCCCGCGGCCAGCGCCAGCTCCTGTGCGTCGCGCGTGCCCTGCTGAGGCGGTCCGGCGTTCTGATCCTCGACGAGGCCACAGCCAACGTTGACCACGCTGCAGACGCCGCCATCCAGACAGGCCTGAAAAGTCGGGTTGCTGCTGGGATGACGGTGATCACGATCGCCCATCGACTGTTGACAATCGCAGACTATGATCGCGTTGTAGTTCTCGATGCTGGGCGGGTGGTGGAGGAGGGTTCTGTTCGGGAGCTGCTTCGGCGGGATGGGAGGGAGGGAGTGTTTCGGCGGCTGTGCGAGGAGTCCTGGAATATGATGGAAATTTTGAGTGCAGCTAAATGATGGGGAGTGGAAGGGTCATTTTGAGTGGTTCATGGGTGAGCTGAGGATATTATATTGTGGTAAACATTTACTTTTGTGGGCTTATTATTGTTTGCATATAGAATAGATTAGTTACTTTACTCAACATCAGTTTCCTGAACCGTGAACGTATTTCTCTAATCTATTACATTTGGTCAAGACAATTATAAAGCTACGAGCGTTGAGCGCAAGTAATTTATATGGTCGCTTTGGTTAATGACCAAATTGGAGCATGTTTGTCCGTAACTCCTCCAGTCCCCGAGCTGCGTTCTAAATGCTGTTTCTAGTGATTCATCATCTATCCACTAATAACCCTCATGCTTCCTGAGCTTTGACGAAGGCCACAAAGGAAGAGCCATGTGGCAGTACGACGCCTACCTTGGACACAGCCCACAGTATAACGGCCAGCCCAACCCAGTGCAACAGGCCCCTCGCGAGAATAAATCTCTTAACCATCTTCATGTTCTTCTGGTCGTTCATCCTCGGGTATTCCTTGTTCTGTGGCACCTTGTTCCCCAGAAACCCACAGAGCGGCACCCACCCATCCTCCGCCACGAATTCCAGCACCTGTCGCCCCCTCTTGTTGGCCTCCTCCCTGACCCATTCGTTATGCCTCTCGTAGATCCACTCATCGCGAAAGGTACACCCCCATCGCTCCACGAACACGTCGTCCGTCGCCTTCATCATCCGCATCATCGCCCGGTCGCTCTGCACGAGGAACGTTGCCACCCAGAAGCCCCAGCTGTCGAAGAAGCGCAGCCCCTCCCCGAAGCTCCGGTGCCAGCTTGCAGCGCCGCCCTTGCGCGTGTTGAGGATGATGGCCGCGTCGGGGTACATGTCCATCAGGTCGTCCGCAAAGACGATGCTGGGGAAGTCGGCGACCGCCCCGAAGCCCGTGAAGAGGCGCGCGAGAATCTTGCGGCGCTTGGCGGTGTCTTGCTCAAGGATGGCGGCCGTGACAAGGTGCTGGCGCTCGGTGGAGGGTTGGACGTGCGCCATGTGCATGCATGGTGTGTAGCCTAGTGTTTCGAGGGCGGACTGGAGGGACGAGGTGGCACATCGGGGGAGGCCGAGGGCGAGGACGCGGGGGGAGAGAGCGGTGTTGATGTTCTGAGGGACGAGGGTTTCGTGAACGAAGCGAACCATGGTTACAACAAAACCAAAAAAAAAAAAAAAAAAAAAAAAAAGGAAAAAAAGGGGGGGGGGGGAGAAAGGGGGGGGGGGGGGGGGGGGAATCTTTCCCCAAAGGGAGAGACGACATACTTGAGAAAATATTGCAGGCCGGCCCTCCGCTTCTCCAGGAACCGGGGCCTGAACCTCGAGATGACGCTCTTGGGCGGCAGGACGGGGACGGCAGCCTCGAAGGCTGGGAAGGTCTGTATGAGCTGGTGCCGAAAGTCGTCGAATTCGGAGTAGCGTTTTCGTATATTCATGTATGGTCCCTGCTTGCCGGCGTCAGCGGTCAGAAGTCAGACACAGCAACCTCTCACACATAGGATTTTCCCATTCAATCTTCCTCCTTAAATAAAAACAAAAAACCCCCCTTAGTCAGAGTGGAAAAGGGATAGGGAGACTCACGCTCAACGTCTGCACCCGTATGTTCCACACCACAAACGCCCCAATGTTCGTCGCGCTGCCGTTCACGATGACGTAGTCCGTGACCTCGACGCTCTTGGCCCAGCACGCCTTGTTGCGGTCCCGCCCGTACGACGTCCGCGTCTCCTCAGAGCTCCGCTGCTGCTGCTGCTCCTGCTGCTGCGCGTCGTCTTCCGCCTCGTTGTCCTGCAGTGTGATCGCGCCGGGGCCCACGAGACTCTCCACGGAGAGGTTATGGCTGCGGCCGGAGTCCTGCTGCTGCCCGCCGTCGGCGTGGCGATGTGCCCAGTAGGGTGGTGTTGTGACAGGGGAGATTACCTTCCCTGCACTGGTATTGTGGTGATCCTGGTGGTCGGGTTCGGGGCGCGGGTCCAGTGGGGAGAGATCATGGTCGTCATCTTCGTCGTCGTCGTTGTCGTCGTCGTCGTCAAATAATGGCCGGGTGCCCTCCTGTCGTTGATGGTGTTGTTGCTGCTCCTTTTGAGCCTGCCCGACGACAGCACCATCACCATCCTTCACCACGCTCCCATTGGTGGATACAGCACCATTCTTCTGCTGCTGCTGATGGTTGTGGTGCGTGTAGTCCCCGTCGCCGCTGGTGCTCTCCTCCTCGCTGCCGTCATGCGACGGGTCGAACTCGGGGAATTGCTCGGTCGCGATGCTATCGTCGTCTTCCGCCGGGCGGTGCGCCACGTATCTGCTGTGACCGTTGCTCAGGCCACCAGCATTCGAGAAAGGCTGGTGGTGGAGGTGGTGGTGTTGCGGTTGAGTGGCCGTCGCCATGGAGCCATGTGAGGGAGGCCTCCAGGGGGGGAGAGGGGGAACCTCGAGAGGCGTCTTGGTCGTCTGGACTCCCGAATTGATCACTCGCCAATTGATCAGGATCGAGGTGATTTTTTAAGGGGGGGGGTTGAGGTTCTATGCTGTGCGTCGTGTGATGGGAAAACAATCGTCGGTAGTTTGTATTGGGACTTCAATCTGGCAACTTTGAAAGTCGGACAACAAGAGGTTAGGTTCGAGGGTTTTTGCGACGAGAGGATCGACAAGAAGACAGACTTGTTTGTTGAAGACAGAGCTAGCCTGTGAAGACGACGCCTGTGGGGCCGGGCAGCCGGTGAAAGATTCAAGGGCAAACTTTCAGAAGGGGGGGGGGCTTACGTATGCCAGGGGGGTGGGCGAACTATGCTCGGTGTACTCCGGGCACCGCTGAGGTGGAGTAATAGAAAGGTCCTGTTGGAATTGTTTTCGTTGGGATGGTTTCGAAAACGATGATCAGGGGGTGGTGGGAGGGGGCAAAGAAACGACTCTTGGTGAGGAGTACGAACGGGTGGGCTGATGATGAAGGTTGAACGGAAACCGGATCTGCCTCGAATGATGTGAGGGCGTGGTGTATCCAAGACAATGGATACGCTAACAAAAAGTATGTTCTACCACTGCCACCACTGCTCCCAGGCTATGACGAGGTGGTCGGCTTCCCAACAAGGGAGGGGTTCTCCCTGTCATCTTAGGGTTAGGGGTGTTTGGCCAGATATCCCATCACCCTGTGTAAGCAAGCACCACCTGAAAAGAAGTGATAGATACCTCGTAGATGATATGCAGTAGTCACCTTTCTAATGCTTGACACAATCTTGTGCTGGTCACAGCCATCATCCTGAGAGCCGTGCTTGGAATTGGTGAACGAAGGCCTCTTCTTCGACGAGGGGGGAGAATTCTGTATAACTTCCCAAAACGGAAAGTAAAATGGGCATTGCGAGAGACTGATTGGTCCTATGGGGCTGACAAGGATACAATTGCATCCATGCCCGTTTCCCCCGTCTTCCGACCACCAGTGCATCTCAGTGTTCTCCGGTGAATCGATGGAGACCTGCTCACTTGGGTTCCAACTGGCTGATTCTCCATGCTACGATGACGTGTTCCATGGCACTGTCCACTTCCCCAGCTCCCGTGGCCTACATCATACAGTCTGGTACCTAGTAGTGGACAGCGTCGTTTCACTGTGGAAGGGTTGTTCTTGGGAGATCGTGGTTCTCGATTCCAGCTCAACGCAGCGGGATCCGTTGTCCCTCTCCCACTATTGTGAGGAATTGACATTGTACCACTCCTCCTCCATCTCCAGATGCCACGGTCAGCATTTGGTCTCTGGGCCACGGTCGGGCCGTGTCGTTGCTAGAGAGCGACAGGGAGCCCATCTGAAGCTGATGAGAGAAAGCGAGAAGAAAAACCTCTGCCAAGCTGGCCATGATGGTGCTAACACGCTGGGTGCTGCTTGCTACCTGCATAAGGTTCGGGGACGGATTTTTCCAACTACAAGTCTCTGCAGGCATCTTCTCCACGCCTCGCCCTACTGCTCGGGCATCCTCGGCATCCAGGGAGGCACTCGTATATGTAGACTTTGCCTTTACCAAGTCACAGCCCTATAAATCCTTCCAGTCATAGCCAATGAGGTCCTGGTTGCCTCGGCCGTTGGATTCTGTGATGAAACCTCCTCAGGCCTTCTCAAGATCTTTGCCGGGCAGCGCGGGGCCTGGGTGCAGATACCCAACATGATGTGTCATCGAGAGCGTTCTCGTTGGAGTGATACATGTGCCTCTTGGGTTTTCTTCTCTTTATTGTCGATAGTGATCGAGAGCCGTCATTCAGGGCATGCGAAAGTGGTGATGTGTCTAGCATCGGTTGTCCTGATGCCAGAAAGTTTTCCTTCTTTTTTCCTTCTACTTCTCCCCGCTGAAAGCAACCTCGCCAGAGTACTTTTTAAGTACTACTGTGTAAGCAGTCAGTAAGCAGTGTCTGGACTCTGACAAGCTAGAATTTCATGACCCCAGGTGACAAAACCCCCTGCTCATGAGGGGCGTGCGGCAGACGGGAGTGGCCTTTCAAGCCAAGCAATCTAATCGATGGTCAGTTCGTTCTGCAGCAGCTCTCTCAGGAGCGAGCGGCACGCGTGGAGAGGATCTGCTGCCTCATTTCGAGTGAAATGACCTCAGGGTAACATCTAAGTATTGCCGCGCCAGAAGATTGTGGTGGAGCTTAGGTGCTGTACCATTCGCTTATGGGGTTCAAATGGAACCGCCCAGGTGCTGGAGAGCAGTCTGGCAGGCGTGGCAGGGTACAACATTACTGTAAAAATTAAATAAGATGGGAGACTGCATCCTGAGCGACAACGCAACAATTGCGGGGGTTTTCTTTTCACCCTCTACCTGCCAGCCTGCATTGGATTTATGCTCAAGCATGAGATGAGAACCAAATCAAGCCACCTCACCTGATGAAGGGGGGGAAGCCAGTCTTCGGCAATGGCCCGAAGGCGATGAAGGGAAGGATGGGTGGACGGGTGGGAGATGTTTCTGTCTGGGGAGGTGTGAGAGAGGATTATGAACCCTGAACCATAGCTGCATGGTAAGCCCACAGATGATCGGTCCAGGGATCCCCCCCCCCCCCACAGCGAGGTTGGACCAGGACAGCCAGTTCATTCCAGAGGGCCAATCTCGAATTTACCTCAGTTTTTTTTTTCATCCCAAGTTTACACATGCACACACACGAGAACTCTTGGTTGCATTTATCCCACCACGAAAACAGTATACGAGCTCGACTAAACCTTTTTCTTTCTTCCTCTCTTTTTACCATCAGAGGTGTGGCGAGTGTGGAGCCATTCTGTGGGGATATTCCTTCCTTCTCATGGCTGGTCTCACAGCTGCGGAACCTCGAGGCTGCCTGCTGGGTAGCAGCAGCACGTTAAGCCGCTTGGCTGGCTGGCTGGCTGGGCCGCCTGGCGGGCTGGGAAGGTCCTGCGGCTCAAAATATTAGCTTCTTTCTCTTCCCGCCGCTGGCGATTCATTATGCCCCGTGGCCCCTAAAAGGGTTGCGAGGATGCAAAGGAAGCATGTGGAGGCAGACGCGGGATGTTCTGTTAGCTGCTTGGGCCTAATGCACCGAAGCCCGCCGGCCCCCCCGCCCTCTGGCTGCAGGACAGGGTTGTCGCAGACGCCCGTGACTCTGAATACGAAGGAGGCGGCCCATGGATCCCCATCACGGATTCACAAAGTCCCCCTCCTTGTCGCCGCCAGCGAGGTGCCTGGGAAGGAGAGGCGTGGCCGGGACCCTGTCTCTCCGGTTGCCACGAAGGGACATCTGACAACCTGTCGCTCTGTCGGGTGATCATGGTGTCCTCGTAAACTGTGAGGCCAGAAGCAGGGACAAAAGTAAGAAAACAGGTGGAGACCACCAAAGACGAGATTTCCACCGGCACGATCACGACAATTTATGCTGCAGTGTGACCTCTGCGCCCCCCGCTACGGCGATTCTCTACAGTACTATTCTGGTTCCGTGTCTGCTCGCCGAGCACCCGCCGGCCAGGGATGAAAGCTCGAGATAAGCAGCCAAGCAGGGCTGCTGGCACAGGAGGCAAGAATCAAAATCAATAATCAATAATCAAAAGAAATTGCCAGGCTACTGTGGCCCGTGAGGGAGAGAGAGAGGGCACAGGATGCACGGCGCCACCTGCGTGCTACCGTTGTGTGGTCGGTGCTCTTGGAGGAAGATTGCTCACTGATCCATCCGCGATACCTGTCATCCTCGCTTGTCCAGATAAGGGATCCCCAATATTTGTCTCATGGGGGCAACTCATCACCGGTGTGGTCCTACATTGTTTGTTCTCTTCTGGTCTCCTTTTCGTAGACGGAACTTGGTCGACTGGACCCTCAAACTGGGACGAGCGGGCCTCTTTCTCTTATCAACTACCACCACTCTCTTGGTCCTCTCTCCACTCTCGACGAGGACGGGAGGAGGTCGACGGACCACCAGCAGTGTTGTTCTTCTGCACCTACTACTATGGCTTGTACACACCGGGGTCAAGCTCCTTTTCTCAGGTGCCGAGGGGAGATCCCATCCTCGACCGCTTTTCTCCAGCCAATTGGCCTGTTTGATTGGGTCACCGCCCACCGGAATATTGAGGGGAGGAGGGAACGGGGGGTTCCAGATTGGATCCCTGCCCGAGCTGCATTCTGCTCCGGGGATGCGAGGTTGAGGCTTGAGGCTAACCTGGATTAAGGTTGTACTCAACTCTACTACGGTACATTTTCTCGTGGACCCTTGAAGATCCTAAAGACATAGGGACAGGGGGTAGGTAGGTAGTGAGATGGTGGATGGAGGAGAGGCTTGTCCGGCCTGTTGCTCCATCATGTCTGTCCCCCTTCTCGTACGAGATCTGATCTCTTCATAAAATGTCCTCCTCCTTTCGATAGGGCCCTCTTCTGAGACCTGCGCCCCTTCCCGTTTCTTCTTCTTTTTTTTTTTCTTCCCCTCGCTTTCTTGTTCTGCTGTTGGCTTTCGCTCGCTGAAAAGTAATTATACACTTGAGTGGCTGTCGCTCGCTCTCTTGCAAGACCTTTTGAATTGTTGCTTTCTCCCCGTACAAGGCTTCTCTTTGGTTGTAACGCACTACTTGTCTCGTCGTTGCTTCCTCAACTTGTAAGTCGTCCCCCCCCCCCCTCTCTCTCTCATCACCCTTTATCCACGTGGTTGTTCTCGGTAGGGGGGCAAGTGCTCTCTTGACCTATCACCTATGTATGGATGGACCCTCCGAGGTGTACACGGGTCAACAGATATCGTGGTCGGCCAGAATCTCATCTTACGGCTCAGGCAGCTAACCTCTACGAACAGTTATAATTTTCCCTTTAATAATCATCATAAAATCACCACAAAGGATCATCAAGATGCCTTCATTCAAGACAGCCGTTCTGGCCGTAGCAACGGCCTTCGCCGCCAGCGTCAGGGCAGACTACTACGTTGTGCCAAGCAGCGTCCCTCTCGCCACCAGAGGTAAGTGATCTTTCTCGCAGATCTTCTCTCCGTCTATCCACAGATGACTAATAGACCCGTTCTGCAGAGGAGTGGTGCACCAGCGAGATCGCCGAGTGCCCTAGTATCTGTGAAGACATGGGCTCTGGAGGAGCAACAGTCAACACCTGCAACTCGGTAAGTTGTTTCCCCCCCCCCCCCCCCACCCCTTCTTCCTCTCTAAGACGGTACTGAACTCACCCACGCCATGACTAACCTGCCCCCTCTCTCTCACAACAGACAACCCTGAGTTACGGCTGCCTCTGCGATGACAACACCACCCCCAACGTTTCCGAGTACTCCCTGACACTGCCCTACTTCGTCTGCACCGAGTGGGGCAACCAGTGCGTCACGGCATGCGGCACCAACAACACCTGCTCATCCAACTGCCGACAGGACCACCCCTGCGGTGCGCTCGACCCCAAGACCAACAAGACCAACTCGACGACGACCGCGAGCGCCTCCTCGACCAGCTCAACCAGCTCCTCGGGCAGCGACGCCGTGTACTCCAGCATGAACGGCAAGAGCGCCGCGGGCCCCCCCGCGTTCGAGATGGCCAGGTTGTACAGCACGATGGCTGTGCTGGGCCTGTTCTGCGTGGGCTTCGGCTACCTGCTCTGAGGGGTTCCCCGCACACACCTGGTCAAGCAAGGTTTTGGGGGGGGGGGTGCAAGAAAGTGCAATAATGGAGTCCGGTTCGAGGGCCGGTCAGTGGAGCCGTGACACGTGGTGTGAGAGGTGACAACGGATGTCCGGTGTGTCAGAGAGATGCTGTCTCACCCCACTAGGAGGAAGCTTGAGAGCAGGGTTGATTCATGTGTTCAATGTTCAACCGGGTAAGCACGTTCCTGGCGAGAGAACGGAGCTGTCCCGGCGTCGGTCGAGCTGTGAAAAGAAAGAAGGAAAAAGGGCCCACGAAGCCGCAACAAACACGCACAGTACCGGGTGCGTCTAATATCTGACTCTGGGAGCGTCATCACATTGCATTATTGGTAAGCCAGGCTTTCTGGGATCATTTGGCGTTTCTGTGCTTTTTGGGATAAGCAAGGCCACTGGCGCTTACAAGCATTCATTACCACAACGTACGTCGGGCAAAAATGTGTTCTGCATCGGCATGGTTGAAGGAGACAAACGTATGACGGATGAGTTCTAGCAGAGCATTGAATTGAAAGAAGTGAATTGATGAACGCAGCTAAGGTTATGAGGACAATCTGACTCACGAGCTGCATGTTCTTCGTAGTGTCTTCTAGAATATGAAATGTGGTTCCGCGTTCTGGAGGCAATGCTCACGTACTGGAGCAGACGACTACCCGGGCCCCGAGGAGGTTCGCTGCCCCGCTGCTTGGGGAGCCGTGGGCCCGTAAGTCGAATACAATTAATAATAATTTCAACCGAATAAAGAATGAGCATGTGAGTTTAGTCAGGATGCAAAACTTGCTCCTCGTATTTCTCATCACGAGATTCCGCTGCATCCCCGACCTGAGCATCGCTCTCCTTATCCCGACCTCGCTTTGCTACTATGCACCTTGGCCTGGTCTTAGATGCTCGAGGGGACAGGTGCACAACGCTCTTTGTCAAGGAACCATAGCGTGGAAGTATGTGTCCTTGATGAAGTGTACCGTGTCTCACTAGCTGTTTCTTCTTTCTCGCCTTTTTTTTTTAAATCTTTTTTCATTTCTTATAGAATTTGTTTCGGAATTCCAGCTTCTGCCGGCGACTGCTTGCATCTCTAGCTTGCGAGGTCTTTTGTAGTCCGGCTCTTCATCTTAGGTGGTGGGCTCGCCCAGGGCGTGTGTCTCGTAGAAAGTCCCCCGTAGGGTCCTTCTAGCTCCCAAGATTTCGATTTCGAGGTGTTTGCCACAGGGAGAGACGTCACGAGGGTGCCTGTTAACTTGGCTTGACGAGTTATATTCCCGTTTCATTGTTATACAACCGAGAGACTCAAGGAACTATGGGGGAATTGTCCCACTTGTGGACAATATTCTTAGGTGCGGAGGCGTGGACATCAAAACGGTAGGCAGTGAACTATTGGAAAGAGAAAATCTGAAACACGGTAGAGTATTGGGGCAAACGACTAAAAAAAAAAAGAAGTAGAAGAAAAAAGACACGGTCCATAGGGCTGAAGGATTCTAGAAATATTCTTTGGGCCCAGGCCATTTTCCTATGGTATACTCAAGAAAGGAGGAGATGACGATTGCGGATGGCATGTGAAGGTTCGGGATATCCCTGCGAGCTCGTCATCTGCACACACACCCTCCCACCACCCCCCGCCTTTGCGTCTGATCTCTCCCTAAGAAGGTATCATAAATCATAGTAAATAGATCCAAGAGAGTCACACCCTGCCTTATGCTCTCCTTCCCGAAATGGCTATTTATTCATTACACACGAGACAATTGTCCCTGCATGTTGAAATTTACGAGAGTCGTTCGGTACAAGTGCCAGTGTGCCTCGGCTTTTCCGTGTCACCCAATCCCCCAGCACTTGCACTGTAAGATGCAAAAACAATATACACTAAACAGCAGCAGCTCTCGGCCCACATGCTCGTTCTGGGGACGGCCTATGGTGGGTTCTCCAGTGCTAAGGCCGGTGCTGTCCGCTAAGGGCCAGAGCCAATAGCCGCTGCTGGTACACGGCAGAACTGGGGCCTAGTGTCACCTGTAAATGTGCGTCGACCTCGACTTGCCTAATGCACAGGGGGGGACCTGCAGAGCCTGCTGCTACCACTGTGGACTTTCCCTCCTTTCCGATTCTTCTTTTCTTTCCCCTTTCCAAGATTCTCAACTGCCTCTCCAACCCTCAACGAGGAGCAGCAGTCCATAACAGAAGCATGCTGCCGAGATCATAGAGATAACTCTTTCTTTCTACTTCTCCTTCCTGTCTTTCTTCTTCTCCCTCCTTGCTCTGGAGGGGCTTCCGACCAAGCCGCCATGGCTCCCAGTAGCAGTAAGTGCTGACCTCACCCCTTTTTTGTAACTCTTCCGACTTGTACCCCACCATGCACTCACTATACCTACCCGTCTCCCAGCAATCCCAAAACAACCTGCTCCTCCTCCTCGTCGCCCGACAGCTGACCTGACCTGCCTCGCGATGGATACACCGAGTCTGTGTCAACACATTGAAAAAGGCAGAGAGCTAACGTGGTCCTCCATGTCCTCATAGAAGAAGCCGCCGCCGAGTGCGTCTCGGAAGATGCCCTGGTCCACCTCAAGTCGTATAAGTACTCGGCCGTCGACAAGTCACCCGTCTCCCATTATATACTACGCCCATACGTACGTCCCTCCTCTCTCCAACACCCACACACACCTGAGCGAAACCGACAGTCATGCCCCCTCGCGGTCCATCGACCCCCGCTTCGAGCTCGAAATTACTGTACCATTGTTCCGTCGACTAACAACATGACGGGGAGGAGAGAGTAGTGGAACTGGGCTGCGAGTCTGCTGCCAGTATGGCTCGCGCCGAACATGGTCACCCTGATCGGCTTCTTCTTTATTCTGGGCAACGTCGGGCTTCTCGTCTTGTTCGTGCCTGACCTGATAGGGCCTGTACGTCTGCTTCCCATTCCTCCTCTGAAGCGTGCAGCTTCGGGCCCTTATAGCCCGGAACCCCTCATCTCTCCCGGAAATAGACAACACCCGCAGCTAACCGCCGGTTGCACCTCTTTTGCTCCAGGGACCGTCTTGGCTCTACCTCAGCTTCGCGTTTGGCCTCTTCATGTACCAGACCATGGACAATATCGACGGGAAACAGGCACGGCGCACCGGCACCTCGTCCGGGCTCGGCGAGCTCTTTGACCACGGCATCGACTCGCTCAACTGCACCCTCGCCTCCCTCCTCGAGACCGCCGCTATGGGCCTCGGCACCTCCAAGACGGGCGTCTTCACCGCGCTGTGCCCCTGCATCCCCATGTTCTTCTCTACCTGGGAGACCTACCACAGCCACACCCTGTACCTGGGCTACATCAACGGCCCGACCGAGGGTCTGCTGATCGCGGCTTCCATCATGGCCATGTCAGGTATCTGCGGCCCACAGATCTGGACGACACCCGTCGTCAAGGTGCTCGGCGAGCGGTACACCTTTGGCTATGCAGAGCAGCTGGGTGACCTGGCCGTGCGCGACGTCTGGGCCCTCACCATCGTCGGCGGCCTGTTCGTCCACGTGCCGGGGTGCATCAAGCACGTCGTGGAGGCGCGCAGGCGACAGAACCTCCCCATCGCGCCGGTCTTCCTGGAATGGACGCCCTTTGCTGTTTATTTCTTCTCCATCGGCCTGTGGCTGTACAGCCCCTTCTCCACGCTGCGCCGCGAGAACCACCTGGTCCTGTTCTGCCTGACCATGAGCTTCGTCTTCGGCCGCATGACCACCAAGATGATCCTCGCCCACCTGACGCGCCAGCCTTTCCCCTACTGGACCGTCATGCTGTTCCCGCTTGTCGGCGGTGCTGTGCTGGGGAACCTACCGCGCCTGGGCCTGCCCCAGGTGGCCCCCCAGGTCGAGCTGGCATACCTATACGGGTACTTCTTCTTCGCCATGGTTGTGTATTTCCGCTGGGCGTTCCTGGTCACAGGGTCCATCTGTGATTACCTAGGTATCAACGCGTTGACGATCCCGCACCAGAAGACCGTAGAGAACAAGAAGAGGGAGGACGACGAGAGGAGGGCCAAGAAGGGTCTGTCGGCAAACGGCACAACTGCGAACGGGAAGAAGACGCAGTAACACATACACAAGCCAATGAGGCGCGCCACTGATGCATGCCGGACCCCGAGCGAGAGGTCCGAAGGAAGACGTAGAACTCCAGAGATAATACCATGCGACGTATTCAACATCCAGCGTCGACACTACCGCGGTAATTATTCTCTGCTCGCCACTTCTGCCACAGCAGGCGAGCGCCAAAAATAAAAAGAAATCGGGAATGGCTAGCAGATTGGGCTACATACTTCTTATGTAGACAGCTCGGATCACGGCCAGGATATTAAGATGCCTTTTCTTTTTCAAGCAGTAATATCATTATGCATTGAGGTCGGCGTTGAGGGCAGGTCTGAGAAAAAGAAAAAAGAAAATAGCGGTAGTCCACTTGTTTGGCATTAATACAGTACAAATGCATATTCAGCTTTTTTTTTTTTTCCCTCTTCCCCGAGAAGACAAGATGATTGGACATAAATATACAACTTGATCCTACTCTTAGTGTTTTCTGTATCCACTCATCACAAAAGCATCCTGCAAGGTCAGCTGCTAAGGTATATTGAGCAAGTGATAGAAAGGAAATAGTGATGAAATCAAGAAGGCAAGACGAGACCATTGGAGATGTGTAGAGATATACTCAATGAGAGTGATCATTCCTCTTAGCTATCGTATTCGTATAGGAGGTCCTTGAGCCCCGATGACTCTGTGAACAAAAAGAGACAAAATGGAAAGTCGAGAATTATTTGGCAAGAAGTGCGATGATACAACTTTGCTAAGGTCCTTCAGAAACTTCTGTAGTGCCCCTGATGTGGAGATAATTGCCAGCTTCGAAAGGGTACAGCATCTTTCTCGTGTATCAAGTTTTATCTTTTCGGTGGTTGATTACTTCCTTTCCCACACGGGTCTGGCGAATCTTGATCTTCTCTTGTTCTCTGGCCTATTTTGTTATATATATGTCTTGAAGCTTGCTACATACTTTAAAGTGCACTTACGTTAAGTACTTGTGTAATCGTGTGCTGCCCCATCAAGAGCGGACAGCACATTTCCGGGGTATGAATGGGTTATCAATGCGTTTTGTTTTCATGTCCGTTCACGTTTTGGTATTACACCGAGTGTGGCAAAAGTTGTACTGTAGCTTCAGGCTTGCTTCTTCTGCTCTGCGTGATAATTACCAATTGTCTGTACAAAAGCTATATCAACCACTCCTACCACTATTACCCGAGAGTCAACAAGTTGACAACCTTGGAAGTTACAAAGATCTGAGAGCAGAGATTGATCAGGGGCACTTGAGTAAGTACTTAAGTAGATAAGTCAGGTGTCACTTCAGCAGGCCCGTGGGATCGTAAATGGCTCATTACTGCTAACGACTTGTCCACAATCCAGTCTCGACTTATTAAACGATTTGCAATTGACCATGGCATTGCAATCAGGACTGATTTGTTGTGGATCTTGGTGCTCCCGAACTTTCCGGGCACATCGTAATCGCGCGTGAATTTGAAGAGGCGCGAGCCCATGAGATCTGGTTTGCCCATATCTGCTTTCAACATTGTTCGCACGTCTATTTTTTTCTTTTCTTTTTCTTTCTTTCTTTTTTGGGTACCTAGATGAATTATAACAATGTACTCTTCAAATTACACAGATTCAACCAGAGAGGCCTGAGCCATATATCATCTTGTCTACTACCGGACCTACAATGTTCATGAGTGAGTTGTGTTTTTGTCTAAAGAGTCTCTCAACGTCAACAACTTGAAAGCCACGCCCTTTTGATACAGGTTAGTGTCAAAACCGCGCAAGTGGGGAGCGATTGACACGACGCCGGACCCACGACTTATGAGCTCGGGTTGAAGAATGTAGTCGCGAGGAGCGATGTTGACCTAGATGCATGTTTTCATTTTGTAGGGATCTTGGGTTACGTCGCTGTCGGCTTCCACAAGACATGTCATGCAACTACATCAACTTTTCTTCTGTGCATGTTCCAGAGCTCGTTCTGGATCCAGACCGAAGATCATCACTCTACACTCAAGTCATTATCCATGAATCGTTTTCCGCAGTGAAAGGAGCCGACAGCGTTGGTTAAATCACGCAGGAAGGAAAAGGGGGGAAAAAAGGGAGAGAATTCCTGTTATGGGAAGATGTAATAAAGGGGAATTAATTACAGACTAAAACTCTGCATACACTGTGGTCTGGACTTGTTCTTCCATATGAAGATGTTGGTGGAAAGGCTGAGCTCGTTCATTCATCAGCAGCAGCCTTCCCTTACTTTCTCCGGAGTGGTCGTTGTTTCGCAATGTCGAATGCCGAGAACACACCGAGGACTGATCGGACTGGGTTTACTACTACTTGTACCTATGATATAATACTATGTAGCAAAGCTTATTTCAGCAATACCCGCAAATGTGGAGGGCGGGAACGATCTTCTGGGTGGTGGGGCTTTTTTGAGCCTGATGCGTAGTGGGAGCCTTGGCCTCTTGATGTCAAAATGTGCAACAAATGTTTTTGTCGCGTCTTCGGCCTTTTGTTGCACATGGCACAGTACTCGAAGCTTCATTTGGAAGTTGAGACTGGCGAGGTGCTTGGGTTCATCCCCCCCCCCCCCCCCACCACAAACCAACAATATATCCAATGCTATCGTTTCGTCATCCAGAAATCCAAGTCCATTGCTGAGGGCGAAGAGTGAGTATGCAGAACCATGGTCTCGGCTTTCTCTCGCTGAGTGGTAGATTCCTTCGAGTAGCAAGGCTGAAGCTTCACCTCCTCAGCACCGAGAATGCTCTCCCCGGTCTCTGCGGTCTCATATCTTTCCACAACCTTCCGAGCTCTCTGGAACATACCGGCTCGGGTATTGCCGCGCAGAATAGTAAAGACGTCTGCGGAGAAAATCCACTTCAGTGGATACTATTCTAGTCTCCTGAACAGAATTCCATCGGCAAACCGGAAACGGCCAGTGAAGGAATCTTCTACTAGGTACGGCTTCACAATTTACTGGCCCTCCAGCCTCACGAGGACCCATCCCTGTTTGCCACCGTTATAGCAACTCCCGAGTGGTCACCGTTATGACATCTTGACTCGGTGGGCCTCGCGGTCCAAGACAAAATTGGAGCTTGAGGCTCGCTTTTATGTCAGTTCTGATGAAAGCGAGCTGAGCAGTGTAGTGGAATATATATGTATATATGTATATATATATATATATATAATGAATTCAATCGACGTCACTTTGTATCCATCGTCGTTATCAATGGCAAGTTACCAATTCTCCTTCCATCTACTTTTCAATACATGATCATACTCTTGCGGCTTGACCAAAGAGATCACTACTAGATTACAATTACGATCATGGCTACACAACAAGAGCATCAGGAATGTCCTGAGCCAACGTCTCCAACACATCTAGTGAGGACCGAAACCGTAAGGAGTCTCGAGGAGATGGGCCTCTCCTCAGTCTCCGAAAGAATAGATGTCAACTATCCAGAGCTGGGACGCCCAGAACATCCCGTCTTTCCCGAAGAATATACTTTTGAGTCGCCCACAGGCCTCGTGCCCGAGGAGGCCCTCGAGCAGATCCGGTCCAGACCAAGGCCGGATTCTGAGCATACTGCGTATGATCATGATGCAGCGACGCCGCCGCCGAGAACGGCAGACGATCTCGAGAAGCAGAACACAGCAGAGTTTGTCACCTTCACCATTCAGGACCCAGAGAACCCGCACCACTGGTCCAGGCTGTACAAGTGGTATGTGACCATGGTGGCCGCCATGGTCGTGGTGTGCGTGGCCTACGGCTCGTCCATCGTCACGGGTGGCCTGGGCCTGATCGAGGACAAGTACAACGTCTCCGAGGAGGTAGCCATCCTCACCTGCTCCATCATGGTGTGCGGCTTCGCGGTCGGCCCTCTCCTCTGGTCGCCTCTCTCCGAGATCATCGGCCGCCGACCCGTCTACATCATCTCCTTCGCCCTGTACACCATCTTCCAGATCCCCTGCGCCCTGTCGCCCAACATCGGCGGCCTTCTCGCCTGTCGTTTTCTCAGCGGCGTCTTCTCCAGCTCGGGCCTCTCCCTCGCAGGCGGCACCATCGCCGACATCTGGGACATCCAGGACCGCGGCAACGCTATTGCTTATTTTGCCGCCGCCCCCTACTGCGGCCCCGTGCTGGGGCCCATCGTGTGCGGCTGGATCAACGTGGCCACACAGCGGCTCGACCTATTCTTCTGGGTCAACATGGCCTTCTCCGGCGTGACCATGATCGCCGTGGGTCTCATCCCGGAGACCTACGCGCCCGTGCTCCTCAAGCGGCGGGCCGCAAGACTCAGGAAGGAGACGGGCGACCCAAACATCATCACGGAGCAAGAGAGGGCCAGGCTCTCGCTCGCAGAGGTCGTCAAGACCAGCCTGGTCCGCCCGCTGGTCATGATCCTGACGGAGCCCGTGCTGGACCTGATGTGCATGTACATTGTGCTCATCTACGCTATGCTGTACGCCTTCTTCTTCGCCTACCCTGTCATCTTTGGCGACCTGTACGGCTACAACGACGGCCAGATCGGCCTCATGTTCATCCCTATTCTGATCGGTGCCGGGTTTGCCCTCGCGGCCACCCCCTACTGCGAGAAGATGTTCCGGGCTGTCTGTGCCCGCCGCGAACCAACCCCAGAGGACCGCCTCCTGGGCGCGTGTATCGGGGCGCCGTTTATTCCCATCTCGCTGTTCATCCTGGGCGCGACGTCGTGGCGCTGGGTCATCTGGGTCGGCCCCGCCTCCTCCGGCATCGCGTTTGGGTTTGGCATGGTGCTGTGCTACTACTCGGTCAATAATTATATTATCGACTCGTATTCAAAGTACGCCGCCTCGGCCCTGGCTGCCAAGGTATTTCTGCGCTCCGGGGGCGGCGCTGCGTTCCCGCTGTTTACTACGCAGATGTATCACCGGCTTGGGCTGCTATGGGCCTCGTTTCTCTTGGCGTTTATTGGGGTGGCTATGTTTTTTATTCCCTTTGGGTTTTACTTTTACGGGGCGAGGTTGCGGGCGAGGTTGAGCAAGTCTTGAGAGGAATTGCGAATGAGGCGTTGGTTATTGTTACATGAGCATGACATTGGGGAAAAGGAAGCATGAGAAGATAATGAATAGAATAGACGGTAGTATTGCATGGTAGAGAAAACGTTGAATACTTTTAATATCATGATAAACATTATGTGTGGGTGTTGGCCGTCTGTAGTTGATAGTGTTCAGTTCGCTCAAGACAAGGCTGAACAAGTTGAAGAAGGCATTCATCACATAATATGTGATGTGTGTATCTTGTCAGGGCCAGTTCTTGTGTCTTCTTGGTAACTTCTTTCTGTTTTAGATATGCTATGAGTACTTGCAAGACCGACCCTGTATTGATATCATTCTGTTTCTTTTTCCTTTTTGTACCCAACAACTCCCAAAACTCCCCATGTTGACACTGAAATAGAAAACATTTCGTCTCTCAGCCACGTCACCACTCTGAATCCCCCCTTTGATTTCCTTCCTCTAGAATAGTGCCTAGGTCCGCCCGTTATTGGCGGATGGTACCATACCCAACACTCCCTTTGGATGCCCGCGAGCTGACCCTCACAAGAGGCGAGAAACCATCCTCATCCACACCCGGAACCGCATCCTCCCTCTCAACACCCACCACATCAGCCGCATCTCCCGCAATGATGGCCCTGCCATTATCATCACAGTAAACATTATCCTCCTCGTCCGTCTCCAGCGAGATCTCATCGTCCTCCACCTCCTCCTCATCCGTATCGTCTGACCTCGGCCCAGCACTCTCCACAATCATCCAAGTCGGAATCGCCTGGCCCAGCGCCACAAGCGCCAGGAACCAAAACGCCGGCACCACAGATCCCCTCTTGACCCCCCACGAGAAGATGGCGCCTGCGCTGGTGGGGCCCACGGCCCTCCCAATGCCGGAGAAGGTGGTGGCGAAGCCATTGAGGGTGCCGAGGATGCGCATGGTTGGGGCGGAGTTGGTGAGGAGGATGGTGATGCAGGGGAAGCCGACGATGCCAGCGAAGCCTTTGACGAGCAGGAGGGCGAGGAGGGAGGCGTACTGGATGGTGGGAGAGCGGATGAGGGCTGTGTAGGGGACGATCATGTAGAAGATGGGGTAGAGGATTGCTAGAGGGCTGTTGTTAGTATTTTGTAATTTTTTTTGCTTCTTCTTTCCCTTCTTCAAAGGGAGTAAGTGGGGTTGTCTTGGGACTTACTGCCGGCCTTGAAGCAATTCAAAGCACCAAAGCGAGAACAAATGACCGGAAACACAAAAAACTGAATAATACCACAGGCAATGCCATACACGGTGAAAAGAGTCCCAATCTCGCTCGAGTTCAGCCCAAACCCGCCCGAGAAGTGAAAAGGCAGCCCCACGACATCCTCGTCTGGATTCTGGCGCGGATAGTCGAGGAAGGCAGGGAGAACCTGGTCAAAGGCCACCGCGTGCAGAGCTAAAAACGTGTAGGCGATGATGTTGATGGTGACCTGGGGCGTGAAGATCTCGTGCATCGTGGGTGGCGGTGTTGCCTTGCTGTTCTTGCTCGACCTGCTGCTGTTGATGCTGCTGCTGCTGCCTGCCCTCTTCACGACCACCGCGGCGGACTTGGGGAGCAAGGGAGCTGAGGCCTCCGTGTCTATAAAAGAGGCTCGGTGGCGGCGGCGGTGAGTTGCGCGGCGTGGCTTGCGCTTGAGGGAACGAGAGATCTTCTCGCCCAGGTCGAGGCCCCAGTCCTTGTCGTGGCGTTTCGTCTCGAGGGTCTCGTGGAGGTAAAGAAAAGCGACCACGACGGAGAAGAGGAAAAAGATGCAGGCCACGAGGTTAGGCAGGAGAAAGGGGTACTTGTTGAACAACCAGCTATTGCCGAAGAGGGCCGGGTACTGCTGGGCAGGTCTGGCGAAGAAACCACCAAAGGAGGGACCGAACACGGACCCTATGCTCCAGACCAGAGGCATCAGGGAGAATGCTCGGGGCTGGAGTTCTTTCCAGGGGACCATCTCTGCCACCATGGTTCGTATTATGCCAACTGCAAAGAATGTTAATTACTTGTCTGTCAAGAGTACGTTGGAGGGAGCAAAGAGAACACAGAAAGGAAACAACCATACCATTTCCATTGCCCAGGCCCATCAGGAACCGTGCTGCAAAGGCCTGCACCAGGCTTGTCGACGTGCCCCAGAGCAGGAAACAAAACATGACGTTGATCAGGCCCATTAGGATGGTAGGTTTCCGGCCGATCTTGTCCGAGAGTCGACCCCACGGGACAGCACACAGGCTCTGGGATACCGAGAAGGTAGACCCGACCATGCCCGCCCACCTCGCCACCTCGTTGTGGGGGACGCCGAAGCTCTTAATCATCTCAGGTAGGTAGGGGAACACCGAGGTTAGGGCCAGAGGCTCTGCGAACCTGACGACGGCTAGAAGAGAGTGACGAGACACACAAAAAAATCTGTTAGCAATACGCGCGTTGAGAAGAGTGTTGGTACCTTGGGGCAAAAATTGTTTTTGTTTGTTCTGCTTCCTGTCCAAGCAAACTGCATTGCATCTTGCCGTCCTGTGCGTACTGTGTAGGTCCAAAAGATTCTCGCCCATATGTCCCGAGCTCGTCATCGTAGCATCATCATTTCATCTGCGTCCTCGTGTGTAAGACTGATCACCCCAACAATATCATATACCACTCACCTTGGACACACACACACACACACACACACACACACACACACAAACCCGCCCCCACCTGGGGAAGTTCCGGCCACTATAGCAGAGAACCACCAGCAGCAAGATACGTACGGACTGACAAGTCCGGCACAACACACAGTGCTTCACTTGAGGCATGGCGGCAAGAAGAACAAGCACAACAGGGAACATGCCCCACGCAAGGAAGAAAAAGCGATTTCCCCACGGGAAGGAGACAGTAATTAAACAGGCTGGAGGCTCATATGGTGACTTGCTTACCCAGGATGGCGAGTTGCTCGGCGGGCAGTTTGGGTCCATTATGCGCCGAGGGAGACATCTTGAAGAGGAGAGAGGGGGGTGGGAGTTTTCACTGGGCCGTGACGGAGGGAGACAAGAGGGGATATGTCTATTGCGCGCGATTTGTAGCTAGAAATCTCGTTCGCCCTGCTGTGTATGGACACTTGAAGCAAGTTCCCTTTTTCTTTTCCTCTTCTGTTTGTCTTCCCAACCAAAAAAGATTTCTTGAAAGAAAAAAATTGGTCCTGATGACGACGGCTTGGTTCGGCAGCGCGCCGACTTGAGCGGGATGGATGATGGGAGGCTGGGCGGACTGGATGGGATCAGCTCAAAAAAAAACGCCTCTATAGGTAGTGATAAGTGAGAGAGGCTTGAACCTGCTTGACAATGCAAGACGAACAAGAAAACAAGAGTTAGGGAGAAAGACAAGAAGGAAGCAAAGGAAACAGCAATGCGTCCTGGAAACAAAAACGGTACTTTCTAGAGGAGGAAGAAAAAAGTAGAAAGAAGGAAAGAGAAAGGAATAGATCCGAGTCACGGATTTTCAAAGAGGGTAACATTCGTAGTCACCGGGCCGCCTGGTGGGTCGCCCGGGCCCCAAATGATGGTGGGCTCCTCCAGCAGCGACCAAACAGCATCTCCAGATTGTCACTTACATAACACTATAGTAGATTGCGGAGGCAGGGACAAGAAGAACAGAAGTAAAGAAGAGGAAGGGGGGGAAAGAAAACCAGCCATGGGCGCTAATGATGACCAGAGGGCGGTCGAGACGGCCGGTACTCGCCCTCGCCGCTGCGGTTCGGAGATCACAAGAACAAGAAGCAGTTTTACGATGAGGTCCTGGCCGTCGATCCCCAAGATCCGCCTGCACGACGGTGGACCCGGGGCCTGCAGGAGGACGCAGGCACGCAGGTTCAAGTTTTTTCCCTACCCCTCTCCCTCCTTGTGCCTGTGTAAAAGAGAGGAGTCCCCTCCACAGTTGTTGCATGGCCCAGACCCAGCCCTCGGTACGACATCGTCCTCTTGCTGGCGAGATAGAGAGAAGAAGGAAAAGCCACGAACAAGACAGCACTGACATTTCTGTGCCGGGACCAACATGACTTTTTGTTTGTTTCTTTGGGAGACAGTGTGTGTTTGCTGATTGATTCATGATGTTAGACGTGACTTGTTTGTGTTCACGCAGCAACATGACTCTTTCCAACAAGTGTGTGCTGCAGATAGACGGTGACATTGCATTATCTCGGTGCTTCTGATGATGGCTGGTCTGTCACACCGACATGGTTGGGTGGTTCCGCTGTCGGCGGACTCCTGGAGGATCTGGGCGAGAGAGGAGAGGGGGAGGGACGGCAAGGGAGTTGCTTATGCGCCTGGCCTCCCGCCGCCGATGCTACATAGTAGTCGCACGGCTCTGCGCCATGCGCCCTTTCACACAACGGGATGACGTCTCTCCCACCACCTCCGGCTGCTTTTTTGATCCCAGATAAACGCCTGTCGGACAAAAGAAAAGAAGGGAAAAAAATCAGCTGGTCTGGAACCGAGGGGACCACGGCGATAATGATTGAATGTATGTACGTTTTAGCCCTCTCAGGCAAGGCGTCTATGTCGAGATGGCTGCGCCCATGTCGCAATAGTGGACGCTCATTTGCTCAGCCGCCCATCGCAGCACGCTTACCACCTTGCAAGGCCCCGCGAGCGGAGGGGTGCAGTACTACGTTGTAGGCCGGCAGGCAGGCAAAATGTGGCGCTCCTGGTCTGGTCCACGGTCACGAGGAGGTGCGTAGTGGTGGTGGAGAAGAAGGAGGCGGTGTCAGAAACAGTTCAGTTGTCTGGTTTGTTTTTTGGTCCGTATCGACGATCTGGTGGACAATGGTGGTTGTACTCATCCAACATATGACAATGGCTGTGACGGGATCAGAGAGGGGATTTTATTAATACAGTATGTGAGACATTTGGGGTTGGGTCCCACTCAGGACGGGCCTCCTTCGGCCCACACGACGCGCCCGCTGACTCCACCAGCCTTGGCCTGTACTGGAGATGTAATTAATGCCATAGCATCAACGCATGTACAGTACAGAGACACAATGTGAAGAGACATGAAGAGGGAATACAGAACACAGAAAGAAGAAGAAAATGGGATACGATACTTATGCTGTAAATGCACAAGGACATATATGTGGTTATATGCCTTGATGATTGTTAACACCAAAAGTGATAATAATGTAAGCAGATTCCTCCTGTTCTCTTTGGATAATAGGCACAGTTCAGGTATTCCCATCCATGGTCATGATTGCTCCGCCTCGTGCAGAGGCATATTCCGAATTTCTACAACTCATGCCCAACTCGTGATGTGGCAACAGCCTCATAGCTCTAGCTCAATTAACCAGGTAGAAAATCATACACTGAAAAAGGAAAAGGAGGGCAAAAAAGAAAAGAAAAAAATAAGGTAAGGTAAGAGAAAAGGGGGGGGGGGAGGCTTGGACCGGGCCGGTGCTTCGGATAGAGTATTCATCATCTCAGAAAACCCAGGACGTCCTGAGAACTTGGACTTCGGAAACATGAGTTCTGGGAACTGTTACTTACTCTAAGTATTCAAGGCTGATACAGAAAGTACCCCGGATCATGTAGGGTCTCATATTCTACTTCCCTGGTTAGCCACCTGTAGTTAATATGGCCATGGTGCTTGAGATGCTGCCATTTAGTAAATGTGCCAAATTAAGCACTTTATGTGCGGCAGCCAAAGGACTGGCCACTCCCAGTGAGTGACTGGAAATACACGAAAAGTCTATATAGCTGTCGGTAAGCCAGTCTCCCCACACTTTATCTCTATATCACACCTAGCTTTTTCGGGAATTCCTCTTCAGTTATTACTGGCCAGCTGCAGAAGTGACGCTTAATCAAGTGTAGAATGCCTTTCCAAGAATTGCCATGTGATGGCCTATAATTAATACCAAATCCACATTGATGCGTTGAGAGAATCTTAAAAGTAGTAAGCTATTCGATCCTGACTTACACACTATGAAGCAATATTTTCGTGCGCTCATATAATTATTTCAGAAAACTGTTTCGCATTTACAAAGAGTACAATTGCTCCATCCGATCCAGTTTAAGAATACAATATTTTAAACAAAATCACCAAGGCACCAGAGCCCCATCGACATTTAACATACCACTCTTCTCAAAAAACTCATCTTTCCCCCCGCGCACGACATCCACAAGGGTAGCGGCCGGCTGAGAAGGGTCGCGCGCCCCCATGCTTATCCGCATCTCGCGTCCCTTGGCGCCCGTCAGGTTCGACACACAGAAGCCCGGGTCGAAGGCGAGCACCCGGCACCCCCACTCGGACCAGTGCCTGCGGTGGATGGCGCTCAGCATGTTGAGGGCGGTCTTGCTCATGCGGTAGGGGTCGCCGCGGAGATTGGCGTGCTCGAAGTCGGGGAGGAGCTTTTGGGTGATGGAGCCCTGGCCGCTGGAGACGTAGATGAGGTAGGGCTTGGTTGACTTTTTCAGGAGGGGCTCTAGGGTCTCGGAGCTGTGGTAGGTGGGTATTATTAAGTTTTTTTTTTTTTTTTGGTTAGTGGATATTTGACCGTGTGGGTCGTCAGACGAAAAGTAAGTAGGGGGTTTATAATAGTGAACGTACAGGAGCATTGTTCCGAAGACGTTGGTCTCGAAGGTCTTGCGGAGCTGTTCGAGGAGGTCTATCTGCTGGTACACAATGATGCCCGCATTGTTGATCAGGACTGTTACGCGTTAGAATATGATTATTTTTGAATAAAAAGGAATCAGAGAGGAAAGGAAAGGAAAAGAGTGCATACCATCCAGCTTTCCGAACTGTGTCTCGATGTGATCCTTGAGGGCATGAATAGACTTCTCGTCGCTGACATCGATCTGGACCACAGAGATGGGGCCCTTCAGAGAGTCACCATGCACAGACTTCATATCCTCGAGGGCTTTCTGTCCTTTCTCCACGCTGCGACTGCCCATCAGGACGTGGTAGTCGGCTGACTCCTTGGACAGCAGGGCTACAGTCTCATAGCCAATGCCGCTATTACCACCTAAGATAAGATGCATGTATTAGTCTGATATATCGTGAGAGATTCGAAGGTTATTGTCTATTTACCAGTGACGAGGATGATTGTCTTTGACGACATCGTGAATGAAAATTTCAAAGGTAATAGGTTAGACAGTTTCACTGACAGACAGGATGACTGATGTCTTTTAGCTGCTCTCTTTAGCAATGGAACAGTTGTAGAGTGATTCTATGACTGATATTATATTATCAACAAGGTGATGTACGAGAGGTTTCTGTATGTCAATGTATACATACAAATCAATACGCTTCCTGGAGGCTGGAGGTATCGGTGTTCTGGGACGGAATTAATATGTAGCGCGGACGGTCTAAACTCCGCAGTAACCATTCATTCTCTCCCAAAATTTTGACATAGGCGTAAATCTCACAGATTAAATTCCCTATGACACACCGAACGGACAGTCTACGGGGGAACATTTCGTGTATTTGTCCGACGAGTGATTCTGGTCCCACGAAGAAGTATGCAAAAGTTGGATTGCCAAGTAGGAGGTCGGAGCATCCGGAATGCCCGAGGGCCGGGGCCGTACCATGTCTGCTCACCACCGGGAAACCCGTTGCCGGTGATGTCAAAAAAAACGTAACGTTCCGGTGGATCAGTGCCCTGGAAGTCGACAGCACAGCAGCGACCGTGCTTGTCTTATCGTAAAGCACGTTTGAGAGGGGAAGGACACTGTACCCGATGCATTAGTCTTTCTCTCTCTCCTCTCTCTCCTCTCTTCCTATCAAACCAGTATTTTTGCTTGCATGCAGTAAGTGATAATAGCTGGTCTATAAATTTCAAAAGCACATTGTAAAGCAGAGAATTAGGGGATAAAAAAAAAAAATCGAGGCAGGTCAATCATCAACCATCAATTCATCTTGTCCTTGTAAGTCTTTTCCCTCCCTTCCTTCGTCCTTTGCTTTGCCACTCTCGCGCAATGCTTGACGCAAAATCCCTCCTTCCCACCGGTGCCACCGTTAAATGCCGATGGTGCGTTACACAAAAACAACTTCCCCCAGGTCATCCTTTCCGTCATTGCTTACCTACCCACACCCCCTACTTGTTCACTCAAAACGACCCGACGAATCTGACTTACTTCTCGTCCCCCCTGGCCCCCCAAAATCAAAAGCAGGCAGCAAGGGGACCCGGAATATGGTCCACGCCGACGAGAAGGAGAAGATGGCCGACGAGCGCACACCCCTCATCGCCACGGTGAGGACTGCGCCGCCCCGCCAGCGGTATGGGCACCATGTCCTCCGCCGGTTCTGCACCGTCGCACTGTCGTGCAGCCTGCTCGCCCTCTTTGCCACTTTCCTGTTTGTCTTTGGGTTTGGGGTTCCTCTGGGGCGGGACCACGATGGCCGTGAGCCTGATCGTGACACGTCCTGGTGGTCGTGGCCTGGTTCTCATGAGCGCAAGCTGAGCTATGGGGCGCTGAAGGAGGTGCTGCTCGAGACGCCTAGCAGCGAGAAGGCGGCCGAGTGGCAGCGTTATTATACTGCTGGGGCTCATTTGGCGGGGCAGAATTACTCTCAGGTAAGATGATGAGTTTTTTGGATCATACCGTAATTTGTAATATGGAACAAACCAAAACCAAAACAAAAACCAAAAAAAACAACACATATTATCGGTCTTTGGTCCCATGGTAACTCACCACTTGCAAAAATCAGGCACTCTGGACAAGGGAGAGATGGGAAGAATGGGGCATCTCATCCACCATCGTGGACTACGACATCTACCTCAACCGTCCCGTCGACCACCGCCTAGCCATTCTGGCCAGGTCGGAGGACGAAGCCACGTCGACAGCAAACTGGACGGTCTCCTTCGAGGCCTCTTTGACCGAAGACATCCTCGAAGACGACCCAACTACGGGCTTCGACACCCGGATCCCGACCTTCCACGGCTACTCGGCCAGCGGCAACGTGACCGGCCGCTTCGTGTACGCCAACTACGGGACATACCAGGACTACGAGGACCTCCTGCGGGCTGGGATCGACCTCGAGGGCAAAGTCGTCCTCGCCCGGTACGGCGGCATCTTCCGTGGCCTGAAGGTGAAGCGCGCGCAGGAGCTCGGCGCCGTGGGTGTCGTCCTCTTTACGGACCCTGGGGATGATGGCGAAGTCACGGAGGAGAAGGGGGTCGAGAAGTATCCCAAGGGGCCTGCTCGCCAGCCTAGCAGTGTGCAGCGGGGGAGCACGCAGTTTTTGAGCTTTGCACCTGGTGACCCGTAGGTTTGAGACTCTTCTTGATGTCTTTTTGAGAGAGAGAGAGAACACAAGTACTGACTCTGCTTTCAATCCAGGACGACTCCTGGCTACCCGTCCAAACCCGGTGCCCCTCGTGGACCTACGGAGCCATACATTCCCAGCATTCCTTCTATTCCCATCTCCTATGAGGATGCCTTGCCCATCCTGAAGGCCCTCAACGGCCACGGTCCAACCGCCAAGGACTTCAACAAGTACTGGACTGCCGACTTGGGTCTCGAGTACAAGGGCG
Organism: Cryphonectria naterciae; assembly: GCA_014850475.1. NCBI lineage: Eukaryota > Fungi > Ascomycota > Sordariomycetes > Diaporthales > Cryphonectriaceae > Cryphonectria > Cryphonectria naterciae. The sequence goes on from JACWST010000098.1 coordinate 55,242, forward strand.
TTCAGTACAACATTGGCCCTTCTCCCGAGGATGTCGTCCTCCACCTCTACAACGAGCAGGACTATATCATCACACCAAACTGGGATGTGATTGGCATCATCAATGGGTCTATTGCGGATGAGGTCGTCATCGTGGGCAACCACCGCGAGTAGGTTTCTTTCCCTCGACCTTCCTTCCTTCTATAATAAAATAGTCTGCTGACTTGTTTAACCCTTCAATATAGTGCCTGGATCGTTGGAGGCGCAGGTGACCCCAACAGCGGCTCCGCCGTCCTGAACGAAGTCATCCGCAGCTTCGGCCAGGCCCTTCAGAAGGGGTGGAAGCCCCTGCGCACCATCGTCTTCGCCTCGTGGGACGGCGAGGAGTACGGCCTGCTGGGCTCTACCGAGTGGGTCGAGGAATACCTGCCCTGGCTCTCGCACGCCAACGTGGCCTACCTGAACCTGGACGTCAGCGTGCGCGGCCAGAAGTTCCACGCCTCGGCGGCTCCTCTGCTCGACAACCTCCTCTACGACATCACCGCCCAGGTGCAGTCGCCCAACCAGACGGTGCAGGGCCAGACCGTGTACGACACCTGGGACAAGAAGATCTCCACGATGGGCAGCGGGAGCGACTTTACTGCGTTCCAGGACTTTGCCGGGATCCCTTCTCTCGATATGGGATTCACTGCGGGGCCCGAGGATCCTGTCTATCACTACCACTCCAACTACGACAGCTTTCACTGGATGGAAACGTACGGCGACCCGGGTTTCGTCTACCACCGCACCATGGCGCAGATCCTGGGCCTGATGACGGCCAAGCTCGCAGACGAACCCCTCCTCTCGTTCGAGGCCGCCAAGTACGCAGCAGCCCTCGACACCTATATTGCCAAGGTGGAGGCCAAGCTCGAGGCTGCTGCTCTGTCTCTTTTCTCCTTCTCGTCATCGTCGTCGTCGTCGTCGTCGTCGTCTTCCTCTTCTGATGAGCCGACAGACAAGTCCGAGATGGTGACCCTCCGCGGCACCGTCCTCGGCTCAAAAGTAGTAGGCGACCCGACGGTGTTCCGCCGCAGCCTGGCGCGTCTGCACGAGGCTGTGGCGGGCCTGCTCGCCGAGGCCACCAAGCTCGACGCCAAGAGGGTCGAGCTGCAGCGCGAGGTGGAGGAGGAGATCCCCTGGTGGAGGTGGCCCACCAAGCTGAGGCTCGCCTATGAGGTGCGCAAGGTGAACACCAAGTATAAGTATCTGGAGAGGGACTTTTTGTACCCGGAGGGACTGGACGGGCGGCCATGGTTCAAGCATGTTGTTTTTGCGCCGGGGCTCTGGACGGGGTATTCTGGGGGTGAGTTTTTCCTTTTTTTCTCTTTTTTTTCTTTTTCTTCTCCCTATCCTGATTTCCCCTTTGCTTTCTTGAAGTAACGCTGACTTTTTTCTGTAGCTGTCTTTCCTGGGCTGGTGGAGAGTATTGATGCGAAGGACTATGCCAATGCAGTGCGGTGGACGGAGATTATTGAAGAGTGTATCCAGACGGCGACGGCCAACATCAAGGTCGGGCACCATGGTTGAAGAGGAAAAGGAAAAGGGGAGTATTTCTCTCCCTTTCTTCTTCTTCTTCATCTTCTCTCTTCTCGTTATTGGAGAAATTGAGGTCGTGTGTATGATACGATACTCCAAGTTTAATAAAGTTTAGACTGTATGAGGAGGAGGAGGAGGAGGAGGAGGAGGAGGAGGAGGAGGAGGAATGATCAGACTGTTGATGGTGTAGGAATGTTCAATAAAAAGTTTGGTCCACCTATACCGGTAATGGAGGATCAACCCTACGAGCCTATAGATTCCATGAGCACTCACTTCAGTTGTCATACAATTCATTCCCAGTGCCCTGTTTATGGACTCAAGTACGTGTTCAATATATTTATCTTTTTATCTCGTCCATTCTAAGCTCACAACCATATTCAGACTCTCAATCTCACTCCTTATGAACAAGGCTGAGAGTCTTGTTGGGCAATATTTACGTACCTTTTCCTCCCTCCCCCACCAACAATGTCTCAATATCGAGGCCTCTCCAATCATGCATCCCTTGCCTAACCAAAGCACTCATATCCATACCAAAATATTGGAGAATCCTCATAGTTTGTTCGATCAAGGCTGTTGATTGGTGCGGCGCGTCCCCGCAATCTCCTCAACTTCATGCATCCATCCTCATAATTATCATCATGATGACTATTATGAAATGATTCGATCATTCATTATTCTTCCCATCAGCCAAAAACTCATGATTTCTATCAGATCACATCTATAGAATTCAATATTCTATTTCTGCCTCCTTGAATCCTCCGTCTTGGCTCTTTATATAATCACTCGTTCGATGTCTTGCTAAGGGAGCCAGCTTTATACACCAAACCGCCATGGCAGACCGAGCATCATCCTCCTCCTCCTCATATCCCTCCGGCACCGCCCACACCACCCCGCGCCGACCCCCGCCACCATCAGCCCGCTCATCAGGCCTCTTCAACAACCACCGCGACGACCAAGATGACCCAACCACACCCACTGCCGCTGCTGCCGCCACCACCGCCCGCAGCAGCGATACCGGCGAGTTCCCATTCCCTTCCATCCGCTATCCTTCCAGCAGCAGCAACAATGCCAACATGCGCTCCGTTGGCTCACGCCTGTCGCTGCTGGAGCAGTTTGCCACCACGCGGCAGGAGTACGACTTCGGGTTCGACGACGCCGCGTCCTTTGTCACGCGCAGCGAGGGCGGCGACGTTGACGGTGATGACGGCTATGGAAGGGATGCAGGTGAGGACGACACGCTGAGGGGGGACGGGGCCGGGAGTAGTAGCCAGGACAGCGTTGTCATCGTCGAGCCGGCGCCTGCTGGTACTGCTGTGTCGGCGCCAGACGACGAAGGTAGCAGTGGTGGTGGTGGTGGTGGTGGTGGTGATGATGATGATGAGGAGGAGGAGGAGGAGGAGGAGGGGACGAGAAGGAGGGTGGTAGTGGCGGTGCGGCGGACGCATCGCGAGCTGCTGTGTCTGCCGCCGGAGGAGGCGCTCTCGAGGAATGAGATCAGGCGCGCGTATTTCCGGCTGTGCGATATCCTGCGGTCGCGGGAGGTGCCGGTACGGTGTCGTGGGGCGGCGGAGAGGTGGCTTGGTGATGTGCAGACTGCGTTTGAGGACCTGATCGGGGCGAATGGGAAGGAGGATTATGACCTGGACGAGGCGAGTGTAGAGGGCAGTAGTGATGAACTCGACGACGACGAAGAGGGACGAGAGGGTGGCGAGGAAAAGAGCACGGCTGCCACAAGGATGGACCCTCGGTGTCTCAGGAGGATACGCCAGCAGCAGGAGCAGAGCTCAACAGAAATCGGCATCCAGCTATACAAGACTCGCCTCCTCCCATCACCCAGACCAAGACCAAACCGGCCTCGCCCGATTCTCCCAGCCGCCCTATCCGTAACGCGCACCACAACCACCGCCCTTCCTTCCATCAGCCGCTTCCTTGAACCACAGTCCCGAAGGCTATGGAACGCGCTCAAGGGCCCATCGACCAGAGGAGGAGGAAGAAGAAGAAGAAGGGGAAAGCAGGACGACCAGCTTGTGCTCTATTGTGCCCCCACCACAGTCACCACAGCAGCATCCCTCCTCGCCTCCTCGAACCTCAGGCCTATTCCCGCCTCCTCCTCCTTCGGCCCCGCCGCTGTAGTAGGGCTCGGCCGCAGCCAGAACATCATCAACAACAACAACATCATACCGGACCATCTCGCCAAGGATCGGCCGGTGGAGTGGTACTCGACGTTTTCCGCGCCGCTCCTCAGCGTCAGGTTGCGACAAGAGCTCTTCCTCCGCGAGCCGGGCCTGTCAGAAGCCGCGCTGCGGGGGTTTGTTCCAGACGCCGTCGTCGAGGTCGAGACGGATGCGCTGAACGCCGCGTCTCTGACGGTTCGGGCCGCCAGCACCTTCCGCCCTGTTGCTGTTGCAGGAGGCTCGGAGGGGGAGCCGCTGCGCGTCGAGGCGAGCGTGTCGTCCAGCCGATCCCCGCTGTCCAGAGGCTACGCGCCACGTCTTGGGCTCGCAGCCCACAAACGTCTGCCTCGCCTTGGCGTCACGACCTTTGCCACTGTAGACAGTGGGACCTCGGCCCTCTGGGAAATGCCGCCTTCTTCTTCTTCTTCTTCTTCTTCTTCTTCCTCCCACTGGCGCTCACGGAGGAGTCTCGAGGACGGCGGCGTCTCGCTGCAGGGCTTCATGGGCCAGCTGTCGAGGCTGCTCGGGCAAGGGATCATTCCGTACAGCCCACCCATGGCAGAGGTCGGATTCAGGTTCGACGGCGGCGACGGCGGCGGCGGCTGCTCTTCTGATGACACCTTGGGACTGGAGACCGGCCGTGCCTTCACGAGACAGGCGAGAAGTGGGCTGCGGCGTCTGCACGATGACATGGATTTGGATGCGCTTGCTGGGGAGAGGAGGAGGAGGAGGAGGGGAAGGGGATCATGGACGGTCTCGAATGCAGTGATGGCAGGAGGAGGCGCCGCTGGCTACATCCGATACAGCAGAGATCTCTTTCTTGCATCATCATCAACAGCAGTAGCAGCAGCGGCGGCGGCGGCAGCATCTCAGGCCTCGACATGGTGGTGGAAGAAACACCTACGCCTCCGCATGGAGACAGAACTCACGACCCAGATATCAAGCACCCACACGAGGAAGTCAGGGCTCGCCCACCTCGCCGTCCGCTGCGTCAACAGGATCGGGCGCTCGTCAAAGCTAGGCCTCGAGCTTGGTGTCAGCACCGCCAGCGCCAGCATCACCTTGTCCCTGTACCTATCCCGGCGCAATGACAGGCTCGTTCTCCCCCTCGTGCTCTTCCGTGACGATTACTACTCCTCGGCCGTCCACCACCACCATCCCTACCCATCGTCAACCTATATCGAGCGCCTCTTCTGGGCGGCTCTTGTACCCGCCGTGGGCCTCATGGTGGTCAACCACGTCCTCAAATTATCCTCATCCTCATCCTCATCCTCATCCAGTCGCGACACCGACAGGAAAAAGACAGACCCCCATACCGCTGCTGTTCTACTAAGAAGAGCCGCCCGCCGCGGCGCCGAGGCAGACGAGCTCGCCACCGTCCTCGCGGGCCCTGTCCAGCACCGGCAGCAGATCCGGCGCGCGCGAGGCGGGCTTGTGATCCTCAGCGCCAAGTATGGCGTTCTGCGACGCGACGCGATGCCGTCTACAGCAGTGCTTGACCCCGGCCGGGCGAGGGCGGAAGAAGGGGAGGCGGAGGAGGTTATTGCGGACGTCACCGTGGCTGTAGCTGCGCTGGTGGACGACAGTGAAGAGAATACCAGTAATAATAATGATGATCGTGACGACGGAGGCAGGCTGTATATCCCTGCAGGCCTGCGAAAGAGCAGGTTGTTGGGCTTTTGGGATCCGCGGCCGGGGAGGACCAAGGGCTTGGTGGTGAGATATGTTTTTAGGGGGGAGGAGGGGGTTAAAGTGGTTATGGGACGTCAAGAGTTGAGGTTGCCTTGAGAAGGAAGGAAGAGGAAGTTGGATGGGGGTTTAAAATTTGTGATCAATCTTGTTTTATTGATATCATTCATACGCTGTGATTTCTATGTGAAATGTTCGGAATGGGCAGATGGATATCGGCACGAGTTTTATGTTCCCACGTTGTTACTTACCCGTTTGAAGGACCTCGCCCCCAAGACGCTGAAATAGGTAATTGTCATGTATATGTGATTACATTTCAAGTACAAGGGATTCAGACTACTTGCTCTAATAACTTAAAACGTATACAATATGTTTATAACTTGGTCTTCTTGTTGGGTCAAAGTCATTGGATTGCATAGATTGAACCAAGCTTCGGAACTCGAGAAGCATATTTCATCCAGAATAATCAACTTCAGCGCGAACGCTTGAAGTGACTATGCTGGATGGATGATTGACTACGCAGCCTGCCAGGCCAACGCAACCACCTCATCATCGTCCCCATCCTCTCCCCCGCGGTGTAGATAGATCTGTACCAGCGCACCTGTCTTCCCGTCCTCCCAGGCCGTCGCGAGCCAGTATGACTTCTTCATTGTCTCCTCAACCTTGGGTCTCAGCGGGCCCAGGCTCCATTCATAGTCCTCCCAGGGATCTTGATCGCCCCAGTCGCCCCACGTCTGCTCGGTCCTGCTCAGGTCTGGCAGCGTCGTGCTGCCGTCGTACACATTGATCGAGTAGCCATTGTTCAAGACGGTGACGGGATCCTTGTCGTCTTGGTCCCCACCGCTGCCAAAGACAAACCGCTCCAGGAAGCAGTCCCCGCACACCCGCGTCACGGCGGCCATCTCGGCGGCGGGCAGCCAGTTCCAGCTCTTCCAGTGGTGCATGCTCAGCACCCGCCGCCCGCTCTCGTAGAAGCCTGCCGGGTCCCCGATGAGGTCGACCTGCCACAAGCCGTCCACGCGCGTGAGGCGAGCCGCGCTGTGGGCGTGCACGCAGCCCATGATCTGCATGTCCCCGCCGCGGTCGCTGAGGCACGCGTCGAGGTGCGGTTCGAGCTCGTGCGCGAGGGCGAGCGAAAGGAAGATGCCTGCGCCGCCGAACGCGCCGAGGACCCCCATCTGTAGGAGCGTGGCGTGCTCGGTGAGCTGGCCGAGGTACTGGGGCCTCGTGTGGTTGTGCGCGGCGAGGACGGTCGACAGTGCGTGGAGGGAGGGGAAGAAGGTGTCGTCGTCGAGAATGCCGAGCCAGTGGGCCGCCGGGGCGGCCGCGAGCATGTCGCGGATGAGGAGCATGTGCGACTGCTCGGTGGTGTGGCGCTCGTCGTGTCTGTGGACCAGCTTGAGGGCCACCCCGGAGGATGCGTACTCGTCCTCGAGGGCGGAGAAGTTGAGGCCGGGCAGGTCCTGCGCGTTGTCGGTGACGAGACCGATCAGAGTGGCGCCCGACTCGGTGAGCCAGTGCGTAAATGTAGGTCTCGAGTCTCGCAGGCGGGCGTAGGTGGTTGCCACACCAAAGACGAGATGAGTGTACTGTCCATTGTTTCTCGGGCCTGGTGATGGCACCGGCAGCTCGATAGGGTCGTCGCAAGATAACTCACCGATCTCCAGGGGACACTCATCACTCAGGTTCAGGGCCTTCGTGGTTGTGACCAGAGGGGAGCTGATGTTTGCGACCGCGTCTCTGTTTATAGTATCAGAGAATACAGGCTGGATGCACCTTGTCGAGTATCTGATGGTGTTGCTGAGGCCCAACTGTCGGAGGTGGTCCAGGGCGGACTGACAGCTCATCGCGATATCCTCCTCTGACTGCTGTAGACGATGTGGATCATGGCTCGAGTTCTGAGTACCGAGCTGAGAATGTGGTGATGATACCGGGTGCACCAGACTGTAGACCTTGGAGGTAACGGCCTCCCGATCAGGTAGAACATCCAGGTAAGAGACTGAACCAGCGATGAGCACCAGGGCAGCGAGTAGGCTCCAGTGATGGCGTCGGCCCATCCTGCCAGTCAGTAGCGGTGTAAATGACACCATGGCGAGGTGTATGATGTATCGCGAGAGGAACCAAAGTAGGAGCACAAGGGAGTGATCGAGTATGTCGTCCAAAACAACAGCTGCAGGATGTAGCAGATGTAGCTGCCGTCTAAATAAAAGGTGAGGTTGAGGCCATATCGTGACAACCTAAGTGGGGAAGGATGGACCTCGTTGAGCAGGATCAGACTTTGTCAGAGGATATTTAATGAGGGCGGGTCCAGCTTCGAAGGACGTTCGATGTATGAATGTCGCAGCACCGTGTTCTCGACCAAACACGGCCGTCAGCTGGTTGGATGAAAGAGGAGAGCATTTGCGTTTCCCGTACTTGAGATTGTTGTGTTTTTGTGAAGAAGGACAGAAAAGAGCCATGGCGAAAAGGACAATACACAACATCCAGGCGTGTGGAGTATCGCAGCCGCGTGCGTGCGACGCAAACTTTCCATGACCCAGACCCGCCTCGAATGGTAAACATGGTGCAATAGGCGGGACATGGCCACTCAGAACAAGGAGATTAGAAGCAGATCTTGCAGTTGATTAAGGGGTGGATATGTAAAAATATGCCCTGTAATGAAGAGATAGTCCAGTGGCCCTGTCACAGGCTTACATAAACTCATTCCTAGACGCTGGTCTGGAGATGATTGGTGAGGACGACGACGACGACGACGACGACGACGACGACGACGACGACGACGGTGATGATGATGATGTTGTTGTTGTCCTCGTTCGTATTAAGTAAGTACGTAGTCGTTGCTCCTAGGCTGGACTTTCCCTGACTGTCGTTGGAATAAGCTAAGTGCAGTAGGGGCTCCACAGCGCTGCTGTCAGGCAGGTGCGAGGGGCTTGGCTGCAGTGACACCCTGGGCAAGCACGAGTTGCTTACTTAAGCATTCTCCCCAGAAACTCAGCCCTCCTTCTATCTCCGACTCTTTCTTAGGAATTCTCCTTTCACGACACTCACTCACTTCCTGTCTTCAGAAATTCAGCTCACTAAGCTTTCTTAGACGTACATAAATATTTTCACCCCATAGCATTCTTTCTTCAGCTCTCTCTTATTCATTTTTATTTCCATCTTCACACCGTTGTGTTTATTACTACTGCTCCTCTTCCTCCTCTTCCTATCTCTTTCCTACTACTACCACCACTGCTCAGTCGTTCGCCATGATGGGCCTTCAGCCCAGGGTGGGCAACGACCAGCTGGATGCCATACCAGGTGTGACCGTCGCCCTCGCCAACCAAGCCTGCGCAACCTGCAAGAGACAAAAACGCAAATGCGACAAGAGGCTCCCGGCCTGCTCCAGATGCGCCTCTCTTCAGCGCGCCTGCGACTACTCGGACGGTGCGGTGGCCGCTGCGGCACCCTCGGCTGAGGACTTTGCCGCGCTGCAGATGAAGCTGATGGAGATCGAGGCAAGGCTCAAGTCGGCCGCTCCTGGGCCCGGGCCCTACCCCGGCAGCCAGCAGGCCATCCTCACCCCGGCCGCGTCGAGCACGAACACGGGAGGTGCTGGGTCGAGTCCTGAGAATAACAACAGCGCGGCTGGGCCGGCGACGGCGCCCTCCCCTTGGACGGGTGATTTCGCAAGGATGATGCCACCACCGGCGACGAATAGGTTCCCTGGTGTCTTCTTTCTCGATATCGACGTGTATCATGACGCCAGGATCACTCCTCCAAAACCAAATGTTGATATCCCTGCTGTAAGTATAGAAGTGCAGGCTTCTCTTGCTCAGTGCTGCTGGAGTTGTCTCTTTGTCTCGCCTTTCGATACTACCACGTTGACTGGATCGTTCTCTTTTATTTTTTATTTATTTATTTTTATAATGCATTTTATAGTAGCGTCCTCGTGGGACTGCGTCTTGATCAACCCCGCCTTGTCTCTGCCTTTTCATTCTCAGGAGGAAAGGTGAAGAGGGCAGGACATCCAGCCCTCTCCTCTAGTATATCCATTTCTTCTATTATTATTATTTTTTGGCTATCTTCTTTCAAGACATGATGGCCTTTTGTGATTCTTTGAGGTCAGTCTCCAAGTTGGATTGATTTTCTGGTTTCTGACTGGTTGAGCGACTGGTTAGTAGCGGGACCATCCATATCTAGGAGACCTGTTTGATTCTCAAAGGGAGAATTTGTCGAATCTGTAATCCCTATTTTGGCTTCACGCCCACTGAATTTTTGTTTGTCTCTTTTCTCAGATGCCTGGTTCCAGTGCTGATCATTTACCCAGGAGGTCCTCGAGATCCTCGACTCGAGCGAAGTCATCGAGCACGCCGCCTCGGTCTACTTTACCACAGTTCACAAGTGGTTCTCCTTCATCTCCAGAAAGCGCATGAACCTGGGCATCTCCCTCGCAGACGGCGGGCCTGATCTCGCCATGCTCTTCCTCGCTATGAGGCTCATCACCATCACCCCACCGCCCGAGCTGGCCTCTGCCGCCGACATGCCCATCTACAGGACTGCCAAGCAGTTTGTGGCCCTGCTCGAGTCGGCCGGGACGGTGTCGCTGCTGTACCTCCAGGCCATGATCCTCGTCGCCCTGTACGAGTACAGCCATGCCATCTATCCTCAAGCCTGGATGACGGTGGGCAACTGTGTGCGCTACGCGGCAATGTTAGGGCTGCCATCCTATAGCGAGGCTGCAGCCATTCTCGGATCATGTGTAAGTTCAACCACACACACTCTCTCTCTCTCTTCCCGCCGACGAGAGAGAAAGGGGAAAGAAAGAAAGAAAAAGAAGAAAAAAAAAGATACTCTTGCTCACTCCTTTTCTCAAGACAACATGGACTGAGGTTGAGGAACGCCGCCGCACCTGGTGGGCAACCCACATCCTAGACCGCCTGGTCTCCCTCGGCTCCAAACGCCCCTTCGCGGGCGACCCAACCCCGCCGCCCGACGCAGAGAGCCTCCCCGTCGACGACCTCGCCTGGGACGCAGGCGACATGGCCCGCTGCTTCCAGCGACCCGTGTCTACCCCTTTCTCCGACGCCTCCGCCGGCCCCTTTGCCCGCCTCGCCCAGGCCGCCGTCCTCATCTCCCATGCCATGGCCCACTGCAAGCGCGCCGTCGGCCGATACAACCAGTTCCACGGCAGAGACTACGTCTGCAGCGGGGTGGGCACCACCGCAGGGGACGTGGGCTTCGCCGACGACGGGCGCCCGCTGAACATCCGCGAGGCCACCATCGTCGTCTCCGACCTCGACGCCCTCTGCCGCGCCATCGGGAGAGACATGGACGCAGCAGGCGCGACCCCCGGCACGGATGCCTATTTCGGCTACATCACAGCCCGCTGCGCCGCCTGGTCCACGGCCGTCATGGTGCTGGACATGTACGCGTGTCCCGAACACATGCGGCCAGGCACAGTAGCGGCAGAGGCCGGCGCCGGCGGCGGCGGGGGGCCCAGCGGTCCCCCCCAGAGGAACGTGGCCGAGATGGCGATGCAGGTCGAGGCCATCAACGGGCTCAAGCTGGCGGGGACGAACGTGCGGGGCGTGGCGGTGGACCTGGTGCGGCTGATGCGCGAGGATGAGGAGCGGAGGCGGCGCGGGCCTTGGGGGGAGCTGAGCTGGACAAGCTACTCTGCGCACGGCCAGCTCTTTGACCTCAGCGGCGGCGGCGGCGGCGAGAAGGATGGGGAAGATGGCAGTAGAGGAGGAGGAGGAGCAGGAAGCGCGAGGATGGTGGACAGGATCAGCCCGTTGCTTCTAGACACGGCATACTGCGGCATGTCGATTTCCTACTGGCTGTGGAGCGAGAACGGGGATCCGGATATGAAGGAAGGGTTTGACATCATGAAGGAGTGTGTGGAGAGGCTCGGGCAGCGGTGGAAGTCGGCCGGGGTATATCTGGAGATTGTGCAGAGGCAAACGGAGGCATTGTTACGTCTTGGTTCTTCTTCCAATGGGCCTGGGTAGGGAAAAGGAGGAAGAAAATTGTCCTTGGCACTTCTATTATTCATTCCGCTTTTTTTTTCTTCTTTCTTTCTTTCTTCTTTCTAATTCTTCACACAGCGCAAGCCTGTTGTGTGTTCTTAGAACTTGTACACCTGGTCCTTGCTGTAGCCCAGCTCGGCGAGGTACCCCGTCAGGTCGCCCTGGTCCTGGGGGCTGACCTTGGGTCCCGAGATGGCCTTGTACATGGGCGGCGGACCACACACAAAGACCTTGATGTTGCCCGACTTGGGCTCGGGCAGCACCGTCTTGAGCAGCTCCTTGGTGATGTACCCATTGCCGCCCTTCCACTCCTGCGGCGGCTTGTCGAGCGTGTAGAAGGCACGGAACCGCTGCGGGTACGTGTTCTCGAGCTCGTGGAACTCCTTCTTGAGCAGGATGTCCTCCTCGCTCACGTTGGCGAACACGAGCGTCACCTTGGTCTTGTCGTCGGGGTTCTTGAAGATGGCGCGGCAGAGCTGGTACATGGGCGTGATGCCCGTGCCGCCCGCCACCAGGGCAATGTGCTCGTGCTTGTTGGGCGTCCACGGGTACTTGGGCAGAGGGCCCTTGAAGTCGAGGCGCTGGCCGGGGACCATGTCGTGCAGGTGGGTGGACATTGGGCCGCCTTCGTATTTCTTGATGATCAGGTCGAGGAATCCCTTGGCATCTTGATTTCATCCACGTCAGCCAGCCAGTCAGTCGGCACATCTCATACACGCGCTCCCTTCCTTGTTCAAGAAAGAAAGAAAGAAAGAAAGAAGGGTAAAAAAACCCACCCTCATCCGAGACAGGCGTATAAGGCCTCAGCACAGCCTTCTTGTCTCCATCAGGCTTATACTTGGTCAGGATAGCGCTGGCAACATCCAGCCCCGACACCATATCATCCTCGGGCAGCTTGAAGCGGAACTTCTTGGTATTGTGGTTGACAATCTCCACGTCGTCCAACTTCAGCGACACGAAGCCCTGGTCGCCGCCCGTCAGGGCCTTCTTGACGCCGCCGCCGGGCAGAGCATCCTTGACCTTGGCCTCGGCCTTTTGCGCGGCGCCTGGGTTCTGCGAGTAGTAGTAGTAGCCGCCGGCAGCTACGGCGCCGCCGCCCAGAACGTAGAGGAGCGTGTTGTTGCTGCTGCTGGAAGAGGGGGGTTGCGAGGCATAACGGCGGGTTTGCTAGGAAGAGGTTATAAGAGAGAATATGTCAAAGGGTGTGGCCGGCCATTTTCGCTTCGCAACTTGTACGTACGTGCTTCAGAGGCTGCGCCGACTGGCACGCCCGGAATGCTGATCGCGCAAACATCTTTGTTTTTCTTTCTTTTTTCCTTCTTCAGCAATGCAAGGTGAGTAGGAAAGATGAAGAAGCCAATCAATTGGCCTCGAGGAAGAGCAGATGGGTCTGTAGTGTGCCCTGGCGGTTTTAATTGCAGCCGCCTTGTTCTCGTACGATGATGTTGGAAGGGTGGTGGGTTGGGCTTTGAAATGCAGGTTGGAGAGCTCGCGCAATACTTTGGAGAAATCCGCCGAGCTCAGGATGCCTGTGACGTAACCTCGAATCACGTCAGCATCGAGGAAGCCCCCCCCCCCCTCTTCCTTCCTCGGATGCTTCTTATATAAAACCTAAGTCATGACTTTTCCAAATACGAAGAAACAAATCCAAAATATAAATTATCATATAATAATGATAAATTATTATTTCTTTAATTTTTTTTTTAAAATTTTTTATTAAAAAAAACCCCCCCAGGTGTCAGGGCGGAGTGAAAGGGTTGGGAAGGAAAAGAAATAAATGTCTGGAGAAAATAAATCGACACCCTTAAGAACATTGAGAAATGCTACACATAGCAAAGCTACCCGACTTCAAATTGTCATATTCATCAATGAACTCATGGAAAAGATTGACCATGAATAGATAAGATGGCCTTGGGGAACAGCGTGGCCACAGTGGAATGCAGACCCTTCTTCACACACACTTCTGCAGAAATAGACACAGGAATTGCTTCAAAACTGCCGTTGACAGCTGAGAAACCGGCAGTGTATGTATTCAGTATTCATTCAGCCATTGCTTCTGAAGATTCCACCCAGCACAGCTTGCCATATTGACCCCCTCCCTTCACCCATATCAGAAAAAGAAAATCAATATTGCACGCTTAGCGGTGATGATGCGCCTCCCTTTTCGTCCATGACTCCTCCACTCTTCATCCCCGTGAGAGAGGATTAAATGTCCTCAACCATCAGACAGCCGCCCAGTCATGCTCATATAGCAGCAGCCCGCACTCCATATGTAAGATCCCCCCCCCCCCCTTTCCTTTGTGAGGAGGGCAAGGGTCGCTCGTGGTTCCAAAAGAAAGAAAGAAAACCTTTGGCTACTGCCAGAGATACAGAGAGACAGCCGACAACAAACCCTGCTGCTCAAAAGGTTTCCAAGCGAGAAAAAAAAATTGTCTTTCCAATGTCAAGTCCAGTTTGGTTGGAAGTCGGCCGCGGTGTGATGATCAGAGACGTCTGCCCGTGCTGAACGAACCCGAGCACGATAATAAAAAAAATAAATATGTTTCCTTTCTGACGTAAAAGCAATGCTTCGTCCTGTCAGGTCGTTACAATTACAGCAGGCCGCATGAAGATTCCACTTGTGTATGTGACGCGTATAATAAAGAATCTCCCCTGGCCCTAACTCATATTTTCCCCTGCGCAGCGATATGTTGGTCATGGGCCCGACTCTATCCTGTTCCCGCCAGGTGACGACGACGCCGACGATGACGACGGCGACGACGACTGCATCATCTTTGCGTCCGAAAGTGTCCGGCCGGACTCATATTTCTTGGGCGGGATCTCGTCGCCAGCCTGGCTGCCGCGCCGCAGCAGGACGCCAGTCTCCTGGTGTGTAGAGAGCGTTGGTGTGTTCGCCTGGCTGCCGCCGCGCTGACCGTGGTAGTGTACGACCTGGGGAGGGGCCTGTCCAGCCTGGTGGCCCAGGAGGTGTTGGGGGTATGGATCAAGGTCCTTGCTGGAAGTAGAGAACGTTGAGACGACTGGCTGATGGTAACCATTGGCAGTGGAGGAGGTACTTGCAGTTGGTGTGTGACCAGAGTCCGTATGTTCAGATTGTGTTGGCGTGCCCACGTCGCCGGGGCTCCCGGAAGCTGGTTCGGCCTGCCCCGTCAGGCTCGTCATGCCGCCCTCGATGTCCCTGAGGAGCCGTACGTACTCCTCAGGCACGAGCCCGCTCTCCTGCGTCTTGGGGTCCTCTGCCACCAGCCACCCCTGGCCGTGCCGGTACGACACCCATATGATCTGGCCCTCGACCAGGGGCAGCTCGTTCTCGTTCTCCCGCGCAAAGTCGAACAGCGCGACGGCCTTGCCGTGCATCTCCTCGTCGGGCGAGGTGATGGTGAACTGGTAGTCCTTGGAGTACCGCGACTGGTCCTCCTCGTCGTATCCGGGCGAGTCGTCGTCGCTCAGCTCGTCGGGCTCGGCATGGTACCTGCCGCCGCCGCCGCCGTTGGGCTCGACGTACTGTCTCGGCTGGAGCTCGGCTACCCCGCCGTATGAGTGCCTGGCCTGGTTGGGCGGATAGGTGACATATTCACCGCCTGGTCCGTTCGCCTCCTCCCCCTGGTTCACGTAGTATCGCTCGCTGCCGTCTCCGCCGGTGCCCACGTAGTAACCCCTCTCCTGGTCGTAATTCTCCGAGCGCATTACGTGCGAGTCGCCCTGGTCACGGCTGCTGCGCCGTCGGCTGGAGGCGAAGGCGGCGCCTGACGATTTGTGTTTTCGGTGCCTGGAGCTGACGACGGGGCTGTGGAGGTCCTCGTCCTCGCTCCACGGGGGGCCGTCGCCCAGGTAGATGGGTGCGAGGTTGTCGACCTTGCTCAGGCTCGCCCAGGCGCTGCTGTCCCAGCTCATGGGCCCGTCCCAGCCCGCAGGATCGGAGAGGCGCCGCGACTCGCTGGCGGGGGTGGTCATGCCCGACGGCGGCTGTGAGGGTTCTGGAGGGGGCCCATAGTGCATCGGGTGCGCCTGGGGGTATGCGAAATCCCGCACGAGGGTATAGGCCAGGCTCGACGGGAACATGGGGAAGGCGTGCGAGGTCGGTCGCGAGTGGAAGGGCATCGAGGTCACAGAGTACTGCGACAGCCTGTTCTTGGAGGCTTGTGACATGGAGACAGGCCGAGGGGCCGCCGTCCTCTTCTGCTGGGGCGAGTTTGTTATGAGCGGCGGCAGGGGGGGATGGTTCGGGTTCGAGGTCGGCGAAGAGATTGCGGGCGGAGAGGTCGCTGGTGACGAGGTCGCTGGCATGGTGGTTGACATGGTTGGCGAAGACGGTGAGGTTGGGGCGTTCCGAAAGTCGCGTGCGATGTCGCAGAGGCAATCGCGCCCAGATCGTGAGCAAGGTTTCCTGGCCGTACCCGCAACTGGTTCCACCGTCCGTCTCAAAAAGCGAACTGCTCCGAGTAGTTGGTAGAGGGAGAGAGAGAGAGGAGAAGTGGGGGGGGGGGTTGAATCGGAGCGCCTCGTGGCGGGATGGGATTTTGGTAGAGGACAATTCGATTGACAGCAGCAGCAATAGGACACCGGGTATGCAAGTGGTCTGTCGTCTTTTTTTGTGGAGGAGCAAGAGGAGGGTTCGATGGATCTGGGTCAGCAAAGAGAGGAATTTGTGCAGAGATCAGCCTCGCGGAGCCGCAAGGTCTGGGAAGGCGGTGCAAGAGAATTTGTGTGTTGCGTTGCAAGGAGTCAGTTCGATCCCAGGCTTGTGTGTGGAGACGTGAGGACGATTCGATTCGGATCAACAGGGTGAGAGTCTGGGTTTGGGTTGAGGATGGAAAAGAGAGGGTCACTTTTGGCTGCGACCACCTTGCCTGACAACAAAAAAGAACCCCCCCTCCCCCCCCAACAGTCACCACCAGACCACCTGTAGGCAGGGCCCTGAGGGTCGGCCTTTTGTCGCTGACGAGTGTGTTAGCGCAGGGTATGCAGCCAAAGCAGAAAGGGCAGGGCAGGACAGGGCGGGCGGGCGGGCTCGGTATTACCACGTAGACTGGGTGGACAAGGCTAAAATAAAAGGCGAAGAAGCTAGACGCCGCGGCTCAGCGGCAGTGGATGCCAACTGAATGAAAGGGAAGCATGCAGCAGGCAGTAAAGAGTAGTGGTTCTATGTAGTACATGCGATGTAGTCCTGGCTGAGAGATTGTATACATGCGGGTGCCTCTGAAGCTTCTTCGATGCTCACCAGGTTATTATTGTCGCTGTGTATGAGGTTGAGTTTCTAACATGCGATCACGAGAAGGGGGCCTGATGGGTCGTGGGCTTAGAGGGGAACACAACGAGTCCTTCACACATTTACACGAGAAAGCTTTGGGGGTGGCAGAGTGGCAGTGGTGGTGGCAGCGAAAGAAAGAGTCCAGGGCGTCAAAGTTAGTTGGGTGGGAGAGAAGCCGCCTAAACGGCACGCCCTGTACAGAACGGGGGGCTCCACCGCCCAGAGGAGGGCCCATACCCTCCTGCCAGCGACATACTGTAGGATCCTCTCTTGTCTGCCTAGGCCCGCCCTCGACCTCGACCTCGACCTCGACCTCGAACTCGACGCACATTAAACCAGACCCACCAGCTCTTGTCAGCTTTTAAACACGCTTCTGGACCTCTCAACTATAGCGGCAGCGCTTATTTGCCTGCTTGCTTGCGACAACGACGAATCCTTAGAGAACCCATCAGTGCACCTGCGACTTGTACGAGGCAGACCATATATTCTTATCACTCCGACATGCTCCCGCTGAGTTACCTCACCTAGCAGGACGATCTTCTACTGTGTACAAGATGGAAGATCGACGGGGGCCTTGCTGGTCCTCTACTGTATCATAAGTAGCCTCTTCCTACAATCGCTGTAATGCTTCAACGTCATAAAACAGGAACGAAGATAAGGACCACCCCCGTACACGTATAGCACTGGCTCGTCTCGAGGACGTCTGAACAAGTGATTCTAAGAGACTCATCATGGGTCTTCCATAGTTCTAGGCGCAAAGAACTTGCGCGGAACATGGATCATAGTATATATCGTCCAGATCTTTGACAGCTTTCCCTGCCCCCCCACATGGCTGCCCGGACGTCTGAAATATGGTCGTTCCCTCTTGCGGATTCATATCGGCTCTATAGCTAGTCTACAATCGAGCCAGATGAGATTTGCCAAAACGTCATTTCCGACGTACCCGGCTCATCAATGATGATCTAATGTAGATGTGGTTTTCTCTTTTATTTTTATTTCCTATTCTTGGAGCTGTTGTCCCCTTTCCCCCCTTGAAAGGGGAGGTTTTCTGTATCCGCCGTGTCGTAGTAAAGCTGCTTCGTACGTACTATGTAGTTGCTGTCCCCACCTGAAACGCACCCCAAACCAATGGAATTTGAGCTGCCAGGCCCGCTTTGTTTGCCTGCCGACAACACCCAAGCTACAAGCCTTTCCAAGTGTGGGCAGCCTCAAGCTTGCAAACTTTCCTCCCCGAAAACTTGCCAAACCCACCAGATAGAATAGCACAACAATCACGACAGTGTGGTTGTTGGCCCGCGACAACACTTAGCAACGGATGAAGTGAGAGCTTCCAAGACATGACCCGTCTCTTGACGGGTGTCTGAGACCAGCATCGATCGCAACCTCAACGTTGCAAACCCGCTCCCTCACTGTGTGCTTGTTGGTAAGTCAAATCCCCCCTCCTTCCCACCCCCAAGCAAAACCTTGGACCAAACGTCCGCGTTACCTGATGAATTTTCATATTGGAGCTGTCTGATCTCTTGATGACTCTTTTTACTATTACGCTATTTTATATCTGATCGCACGCCATCTTCTTTTGTCCTTGCAGTTGTATCCACTGTTCTGAGAGTCGTGAATTTCTGCTGACCCCGATTCAGTCCCCGACAGTCTGATCCCCCCCAGCTCGCGAGTTTAGTCTGCTGCAGCTCGAGACGAGATCATGGCGGCAATCGAGGCCACAAACGGAGCCGCAGCTGCTCCCGCAGTGCAGAATGGCGCCGGCCAAGGATCAGACTTCAAGCTGCGCTTCTGCACAGTCTGCGCCAGCAATCAGAACAGGTATGCATGCTTTTTTTCCTTGTTTTCTTTTTCTTTTTTTACCCGCCATCTCTATCGACAGCTCTCTACCAACGTGCAATCTCCCTGGTGTATTGTGGAGCCCCTCTTGCTGACCGCGCCCTCCAGATCCATGGAAGGCCATCTCCGCCTCGCCCAGGCGGGCTTTCCCGTGATCTCCTTTGGTACCGGATCCCTCGTTCGCCTCCCCGGGCCCACCATCACCCAGCCCAATACCTACCACTTCGACAAGACCTCCTATGACAGCATGTACAGGGAGCTCGAGGCCAAAGACCCCCGCCTGTACCGCGCCAACGGCCTGCTCACCATGCTGGACCGCAACCGCGGCATAAAATGGGGCCCGGAGAGATGGCAGGACTGGCAGATCGGGGCGCCCCGGGCAGGGCAGAACTACTACCAGGGCTACGAGGGCACGGAGACGGGCATCGTGGACGTGGTCATCACCTGTGAGGAGAGATGCTGGGACGGGGTGGTGGAGGACCTGCTCGCGAGGGGCAGCCCGCTGAACCGGCCGGTCCACGTCATCAATGTCGATATCAAAGACAATCACGAGGAGGCGGCGGTCGGCGGGCGGGGGATCGTGGACCTGGCGACGTCCCTGAACAAGGTCGCGGCCGAGGAGAGGGAAGCGGTCGGTGCTGCGGCTTTTGACGGCGGCAGCGTTGCCGCCAGAGCCGGCTTCGACGAGAGAGTCCCAGACGTTATTGCGGACTGGCAGGAGAGATGGCCTAACCTGCCCGCCACCTGGACGCTGTCGTGGTTCTGAAAGGGACAGTCGTGCTAGAACACATCGGCCGGACTTGATTTTATATCGGCTGGTGTTCTATAAGAATGCCGCTGGCCAAGCAAAAGTATGAACTTGGACGGACGTTTGGAGAGCTGCCTCGAGCTCGGCGATGGGCTCTTGCATTTCTCTCCTTTTTTTTTCTTTTTTTTTTTTTTTTTTTTTTTTTTTTTTCTTCCTCCCCCCCTGGTTTAACTTCTATTAAAACTTTTTTTTTCTTCTATCTTTTCCTTATAGCAGAATACTTCTTTTATTTTTTTCTTTTTTTT
>JACWST010000098.1:74818-120287 GCA_014850475.1 Cryphonectria naterciae
GGGGGTCGCGGTGGGTCGCTCCTTGTTCTTTTTTTTTTTTTTTTTTTTTTTTTTTTTTTCTGTCTTGCCCCCCCCCCCCCCTTGAAGGCACCAATTATACCCATTGGTTTTGTCCGGACTCTGAAAGTCGAGATGACGCATCTTTGTGACAGCACCAATACTCTCTGAATCGCAATACGAATGAAATCACAACAGACACCCTGTCTCTCTGAAAGCTCGCTCGTAAATCGAAGTGAGTTCGCATGCACGCCTGGTACGCGGTAACTTAGTCCATATTGGTATACCTGCCCTTGGCCAGCAAGGTTCCGCATCATTTTCCTAACATGGGCATATCCGAGCATCCATACCATATACTATGACCTCGGAAAACTCGGGACACTGTATCTGTATACTTACTTAAATACCTTGGGGGGTGGGGAAGGGGGGGGGGTTAATTGCCAGGCTGGATAGGAGGGTATGTATAAACATCTCCGAATCAGTGTGCTGGCATAAACGGGATGGAGTTGATATGCCTGTTAAAAATAGAAAACTCACAAAACTCAATCAAGAAAGTGTCCCGTCTCCACGGGTTCTTCTCCTTCTGCCCTACGGGCCCTGTCTGTTTTCCTTCTCCCCCCCCCCCCTCCCCTTCCTTCTTCCTTTCTTCACAAGCCGACTGGGCTCTCAGAACTTCAGAGCCAAAGGGCCCAGACCCAGTCAGCTGTCCACTGGCGTTTTGGCGTTGCGCCTAAGATCGGACGAACGAAAACAAGTCTTGTCTGGGCGAATGCGATGCACGGCAATGCGACCTGACACTCTGCCGTACCAAAGAAAGAAAGGGGAGGGGGAGAAGAGAAAGCAAAAAAAACAAGCTTCAATCGTCCCAACGGCTGTCACCGCGAGAGTTCCGTCGTCCCATCTACTGGGTACAACAAAGTATGCTTGCTAGGGTGTGGCTGCAGCAACAGAACAGGGCTCCCATACTCGCGTAAGGCGAAGCGGGGGGGGGGGACGCGACTTGAGGCTGCTCAGCCTCAAAGGTGTTGGGTCCCCCCTCCCCCTCTCACCCATGGCCAAAGGTCCGAGATTGCAATCTGCTCTTCAAGTCTAGTAGTGTCGGAGCTGATGCTCTAAATGCCGACGAAATCAAGAAGAAGGGGGGAAAAGAGGAAGAAGAACAAGAAGAAGAGAGAGAGAGAGAGAGAGAGAGAGCCCCGCCTCCTAGATGCACTATTAGGGCCCACGGTGGCGCCAGGTCCCCCCCATCTACTTTCGATATTTAGTACAAGCCGCAGGAGCGGGAGCGAGCTTGGCGAGGTTGAGCACAGAAGATTTCCCTTCCCGCCCGTTGAGGAGAAACGACCCGGATCGTAGACGGTCGGCTGGGATGATGATGATCTTTTTCTTTATTCTGTTTCTTTTTCCTTCTCGCAATTAGGGCTGAGGACGAGCCATGTCGAGTAATGATAGACACGACGATTACGTGGATGTCGTGCAACAGGAACCAAGCGACACACGCGATACTCTTTTGTCACTTCGAGAAGGGGGGAGGGGGGGGGCCAGATCGGAACCTGATATCTCATTTTACCATCGTGGCCCTTCTTTTCTTTCTTCCTTCCTTAGTGATGGTAAACACACCTCCTCCATATTCCCATCCCCCTCGCTCATCTGTCTTTGGGCCCTTCCCCCCCCTGCTCTTTTTCTCCTCGGGGCCCGGGGCGGTCGAGACCATGTGATCGACAGGTACGGATATACTGCTAGACACCGACGGTCGTTTCCGAGCGGAATTGATGATTGAGGACTGGTTTTTGGTTGTTGTTTTTTCTTTGGTTTTTTTTTCTTCTTTTTTTGTTCAAGAGGGGATGTCGCCATGGGAGGCAGCCTGTGGGCTTTTTGGCCTCAGATCTCTCTCTCTCTCTCTCTCTTTTCTGTCTTCTCTCTTGATCCTCGCTCGACCAGGTTGAACGGATTGTGGAAGAAATCCACGTTCATCCGAGCCATCCGGTGATGCTTTCCCTTCTTCGTCTCCTTGTCCTTCTGCTCCTGCTCCTCCTCCTCCTCCTCCTTGTCATAAGCGCTTTGGGAGAGGGGAGGGGGGGTGGGTGGCAAGCCACACAGGCGCCGTGACAGGTGTTCCAATATTTTCCAGAAGAAGCCAATCTCTGGGAGGAGACGGAGGGATGGCCCATCCCCCCACTGCTGCCCTGTGGATATTATGAGAAGCCCCACACCAGGGACCGGACCTGGGTCAGGGGGTGGGGTCAGCTAGGCCACAGGCTAGGATCACTGGAGATTGGAGAGGGTTAGGGAGGGGGTGGTCTTATTGGCCAGGGACTTTGTCACGGTGCAGGGCCATACCCCTTGAGGGCAGACGGCTCTCCTCTACTAAAGGTGCTCCTTCCAGAAAGCGACAAATGAGAAGTGCGCAACAGATCAAATAGTAGAAATGCTTTTTTTTTTTTTTTTTACGCTTGGGGGGAAGGGGGGGGGAGCTTTCTGCTAACTGCTCTGTGTGCTTGTACTACGGAAATTGGGTGGGTGGATGGGTGGGCGGGTGTGTGCTCAACAGGCTGGCAGATAGCGACTGAAGATTGGGCCTGAACCAGCACCCACGCGAAGTGACGTTATTTTTTTTTTCCCCTTCTTTCCTTCTCCAAATAGTCGGAACAGGCCTGGTCAAATGAGGAGACGCAACGGACCGGGTATTACAAGAGTACATTTTCTCGGCGTGGTGCCTGCCAGTCTGGCACATGTCGAAAGTGGCCTAGCCAGGGGTACGCAGCAAGGGCCGTACCTGCATGTGGTAACCGGTAACCACCATGTGCCTACTAGAGAGAGTGTCGTGTGTTATTGCCATCCATAGGACTACGTATGTCAATTAATGAAAACTGGTTGGTCGGTACAGGAGGAGTCAAGTCCAGTGTGGGATGGATGTACAGTATGCATGTACCAGAATAGTATGTATGTATGTACTTTGCCCTACAGTACAACCCAGACAGGCATTTGCCCAAATTGAATACCCCATCTAGATGCATCTTTGCTATGCAGTCTGGAACATGGGCTGCTGTACTACTTACTGATCGATGCCTTAGTGCATGCTCGTCACTTTCTTCCTTGCTTTGAACCCGCTGGGGCCTGACCGACAATCTTGATCTTGTCCCTCAAACCCCATCGGATATTTTCCTACTCCTCATCCTGCTCCTCCTTTTTCTTTTTCTTTTCTTTTCTTCTGGTCTGTTTTTTTCCCCCCTCCTACCTACTCACCCTCCTGAAAATACCTTGCGCCCGCCCTCCCGACCCCCTCCTCCACCCATCCTTCATGCAGACCTCTCTTTTGTCTTTCTTGTACGGATAGGTAGTAGTTGATGCGTGTGGAATGGTATCCTGTGCGGTCACTCACTTGCTCGCTTCACCCACACTCCCCTCCTCTCCATCTCCTCCTCCTCCTCCTCCACCTTGACCCCAACTACGACGTTTGACGCTTCCTCCCCAGTCACTCGGGTCTTTTTCCCCCCTCTTCTTTCTTCTACTTTACTCATTCCCTCGCCTTGCAGACTAGGCTCGCTTCTTCCTGTTTCCAGGACAGCCTGTGTCATTGTTCTTCGATTCAAGCCGAGTCACTTCGAGTTCGCCGGGGGCAGAATACTACAACAACTTACTACTACTACCGCCACCACCTACGAGAACGATACGATACCCACGCATTACTTCCTCCTACTTAGTACCTTCTTCTATGCCCTCTTTTTCTTTCTTTCTTTCTTTTTAATTCCTAATATCTCGACTCCGACGCAACGGTACTGCTGCTGTCCAACAAACTTCCTGTTTGTCAACAACCCCGGCCCCATCGGATCCTCCTTCGAACCAACTTGAGACTGCATCATCTCGCTGCTGAGGACCCGCCTCTTGGAGCCCTTGGCACTCTGGTCCGTGATCGCCTACATTGTCGCGACCGAGAATCCTTTCAAAACCGCTTCGATTCTCCCTCAAGAAAGTCTTTCTTTGTTCACCTGTGTCGACTCGACTTCCAACCTCCCCCCGCATTCCACAACGTCTCGGCGGCCGCTCGTTAATCGACACTGACTCGTTGGGCGATCCGCCCACCCAGGAGAGGGAAGGATCAATTGATCTCAGGCGTGACTGCGAGGGAACAAGCCGAAAAGCAAGGTGGCGAGATCATTGACAGCTGATCTGATCTGATCTGATCTGGTTGGACCTTGTCCTCGAGCACTCTTTCTTTCTTCGAGGGAAGGCAGCGGCTAGAAGAACCAACTGTCTTACCGCATAAGGCGCCATAAGGGTTCATTCTTCCCCTATTACCTTTGGAACCCGGCCCCCCCCCCCCCTGCAGCGTCCACTTCAGCCCTTCTTCGACAGGCCGCAAGCGACCCCTCCCGCATTAAAGAAAAAAAGACTCCCATACACCTCCACGGAGCCCCTACCCAGACCATTTGGCCGGTTTCAACGTTTCACATTTTCCAGACAAACCTGCACGCACGTCACAGGCTGCCAGCCCGTCTTCATCTTCAGGGCTGCGTGGGCGATTGGCAACCAAAAACAGCAAAAGGGGCCCCTACTAGCCAGCGCACACATTTATCGACAGCGTCTCGTCCTGCGCGACCAAACCCACCCAGACCAGCTTCTCCAATCGTTGTACCCGCCCGACAACGCCGTCCACTGACGACCGCCACGTGCGAATTTGCCCTTTGGACGACGCAGGGCCACAGACAAGGGGTCGGACCGAACCACCCCCTTCCCCCAACCTTGTCCTTCGTTCGCGCGCCACTTGTTGTAGCCCTCTGGGCCGCATACTCAGGCCCCAGTTTGACGCCGCAGCAGCCCGCCAGTCGCCGCTTGGCTACCTGCCCACCCCGTGTGTGAAAGAATGCTTGCCGCGCGCGCCAACCCTCCTTTATCACCTGTGTCGACGACAGGAACCATTTGGCCGACGGGGATGCAGAACGATGGTCCCTACCCAACCCAGAGCCCTATGCAAGGCCTCAATTCTCTGTTAGAACAGGGTCAACTAGCATCACCACCCTACTCAGGAGGCGGAAACGGCCCCATGAACGGCGGGTTCCCACCAGGGCCCAGGAGCGGCGGCGGCCCCTCGCCGCCTCCCTCGGTCGGGCGCTCAAGCACAGCCACGGACATCTACGCGAGGAGCGAGGGCGGCCGCAGCAGGAGAGAGCCGGATACAGAGGCAATCCTGGGCGAGCACTACGTCGCGCTCAAGCGTTATCTCTCGCAGACATCACGCGACGGCAAGCCGACGCCCCCTCAGAACAAGGCCCGCGACAAGCTGCAGCGCCTGACCTCGGTCCAGTTCTACGAGCTCAGTACTGATGTCTTCGACGAGCTGCTGCGGAGACAGGCCTTCAGCAGAAGACCGCCCAATGCGCCCCCGAGCGTCGGGCCCCCGCCCTACCTCCTCCCGGAGGAGACCTTCCACCCCAAGCGCAACCAGGCGCGCCAGAAGCTCTCGTCCCTCGGGCCCCCCAGGTTCCGCGACCTCGCCACAGACGTCTTCTGCGAGCTGGAGCGGAGGTTCCCCCGTTTTGTCGCGGGCGACATCCCGCGTCTGTCGAGCCCGGTGTCGACACGAGCCCCCAGTCGGCCCGGGACCGCCATGAGCGGTTTCCCCCCTCGTGGACCCAGCCGCCGACAGCCCAGCAACGCTTCCTCCATCCGCGGCGCCCTCCAAGACGCCTATGATATCCCCCCCTCCCCCGGCATGCCGCCTAGCAACTACGACCGACCTCAGCCTAAGCAATCTCAGCAGAACACGATAATACCAAATAAGAGTACCATGGTAGAAGAGGATGACGATGGTTTTGACGACGCACAAGATCCTTATGCCGCGAACAACATGGGCAAGGGCGGCGGCAGCTCATCAGAAGTGAGTCAAGAGCTTTTCTTTTTTTTTTTTTTTTTTTTTTGTTGTTGTTGTTGTTGTTGCCCACTGATTACTACCACTTGATCCTGGAGACTAACCACACCTACGCCTTTTTTTTTATCATCAGAAGGACAAGCAGATTATCTCCGACTACGAGGACCAGGTGCGGGAGCTGCAGGAGAAGCTCAACAGCATGGAGGATGACATGAGAAAGAAGGACGACGAGATGAGTGGGGTTCTGGATCAGGAACGGTCCAGGTCGAATGCTGCGGATGCAGAAAAGCAGGAGTGGTCAAACATGCGCCTGGACCTGGAGAGCAGGCTCACAGAGGCCCAGAGCCTGAACGATGCGCTCAGGGATGAGCTCGACCGGCTGCGAGACGAGCATGCCAGCGAGACCCGCCAGCTGCGCGAGGACATGGAGGCCGCGGCCGCAAGCGCAGGGTCGTCGGGACGCGCAGACCCTGAGCTCGAGCGAGAGAACGAGGAACTGCGGGCGGCCCTGGACGAGCAGCGCGAGACGACAGCCCAGGTCCGACGGGAGGCGCAGGAGTTCCTGCGCGAGATGAAGCAGCTCTCGGAGCAGAGCGGCTCGTCATGGGCCAAGCAGGGCGAGCTGGAGAAGACGATCGAGACGCTCGAGCAGGAGGTCCGTGACTGGCGCAACCGCTACGCAAGGGCAAAGACGCAGCTCCGCGGCATGCGGAGCTCGTCTGTGAGCCTGCCCTCGGGCAACGACGCAGGCCAGTTCGTCCGCGACCAGAGCTTCACGGATGGCGCCGGCGTCGTCAAGGACCTGCACGTCACAAAGTTCCAGGTCGCCATCGACGAGCTGCTCCGCCGAGCGCGCGTGGAGCAGCCCGACACGGTCATTGATGCCATGAAGAGGGTTGTCATGAGCGTGCGGCGGATCGCAAAGGACCTGGACGCCAAGCCGGCCGCCGACGAGCAGTCGCGGAAGCAGCGGAAGCAGCTCAAGGGCCGTGTGTCCTCGGCTGCCAACAGCATGATCACCTCCTCCAAGACCTTTGCCACGTCGGCCGGTATCGCCCCTATCTCCCTGCTCGACGCCGCAGCTTCCAACCTCGTCACTGCCATGGTGGAGCTCCTCCGGTTCGTCAAGATCCGGGTCACGCCCGACGGCGAGCTCGAGGAGGATGATGACGGGACCGTGACCCCGGTCGAGTCTGCCGGCTTCTTCTCGCCGCGCACTGCCAAGTCGCAGTCTATCCAGAGTGCCTACCAGGCGGACCCCTACCCACAAGACCTGCCACCTCCGCCTCCCTTCCAGGGCCTCGGGCGGAGGAGCAGCATAGACTCCTCGGCCTACAGCCCCATCAACTCCCCTCGCGAATCGGTCGAGCCCTACAACAAGGTGAATGGCAACGGCTACGCGCCCACCTCTAACGGATACGGATCGCGCCAGGCCGACTCCAACGCGGAAGATCTCAAGGTGAGCAAACATTCTAGCTAAACCCCTTCCCCCTCCCCCCCCCCACCGGGGGGAGCCGCCAGTCCACTACTATACTATCGAGTCGATTTTATTTTCTGACACAACAGCTGGACAGGTGTATCTTGACGATCAGACCGCCAACCTGGTGCAGACCATCCAAGGCCTTGTGGGATCGATCCGTGGCGCCGCCGATATGAACCAGATCGACCCGCAGATCCGCACCATCGTCGACACCGTCGGGCGGGTCATCAACGAGACGGAGCAGTCCGGCCGTGGTGACATGCTCGGACGTCTCTACGACAGCCAGCAGCGACTGATGGAGGCCGGCGAGCGGGGTCATGACCTCGCCGCCGACGGAAAGGGCGAGGGCGACCGCGAGTGGCGCATGTGGACGCAGACACTGCCTCCCATCGCCTTTGAGATTGCTCGCGAGACCAAGGAGCTCGTGCAGAGGATCGACCAGCTCATCACGGCCAGCGTCGACTTCTCTTAGGAGTGGAATTGCGAGGTCTAGTAGCCCTCAACTTCTTTCTTTTTCTTATCCTTGTTTTATTTCCCCCCCCCCCCTTCTGAGGGGCCTGGCGTATGAACAGCAAGGAAGCTTACTATGCGATGCTTTGTTTCCCCGTGCTTGATGATGTTGGTCGGCTTCTTGTTGCTTCGATATACCCACCAGAAGCTTGGTACCGCCTTTTAGCCTTTTTTTTTTTTATTCCCTTGCTTTCCTTCCTCACCTGTTGTTGACTCGTCTCTCTCTGAGCGAGCACAATTCCTATGATTGCACGGGACGTTTCATTTTCACCACCACTTTTGTTGTTTTTTTCCTTGTTTTTTTTTTTTCTTTTTCTGGTTTCACTCTTTCTTTGTCTTTCCCGTCGCCCTTTTTGTAATACGTGTCAGTGAATGACTGTACATGTTAGGGAAGGATGGATGGAGGGGAGCGACGGGAAAGAAAAGAAGACACGTCGATGTGACTGATAGATGGTATGTACATACGTTTGGGAAACCAAGATAGACGACTACACACTTGGCACTGCCGGCCTGGTCGCCCTCGAGGGGGGTTTTTTCCCTCCCCCCCCCCCCCTTGAAGAGTCGAGCCGAGGGAAATGGAGGGCCAAAACAAATCAGGTGGGGGCAAAGAAGAAGAAGAAGAAGAAGATCATGTACGAAAGAGAGAAAGGGAGAGAGAGTTCTTGCGCTGGAGAACAATAGCAGTTGTCTGTAGTGGTCTCTTGCGGCAGACAATATGGAGAAGTTCTTACCCCCCTGAGCCTCGAGGCACTTGACTAATTTTGGGATGTTACTGATGATGATTAATATCTATCTGTCTGGACTTGTGGTGTTTTTGCCTACAGTCACATAATTTCTTGGCTGCCGAGTGACTGACTGACTGACTGACTGACTGACTGACTGGCTGCAGTGGCCGATGGGGCTGCGGAGGCAACAGGTACAGATGAATACCAGGATGACAACGATCTAGGGGGAGTGCGGACAGCCTTCCGTCACCACCACCACCCTTCCCCCCCCCCTCCGGCAATTTGTTCTATTAGTACACACAGTACCATGATGACCACTTTCCTTGGGCTGACTTTTTCAATCTCAGCCATGTCACGGCAATCAATAATCCTTCGGCAGAGGAAGGATTATTAAAAACTAAGAAGGGGGGGGGGAAGAAAAAAGAGAAGAAAAAGAGCCAACCTAAGGCTTCCCACCCCCCCCCCCCGGATCTCGCCCGCCCAGCCCTTTCGTTTCCCAAATCCCACAGGTAGAAAAATAGGTTTTGTTGTCATTCTAGCGAACATTGAAAGGGCGCAAAGGTTTAAGAGTCACCAAGAAAAAAAGAAGAAAAAATCAAGCCAAGCCAAGCCACTTTTTTTTTCCGTCGGTTTGATCAAATCTCCGCTATCCTGCAGGTGGCTGAGGGAACGAGTAACTAGGAAAGCAAGCATATATTTTAAGCCTGGGAAATGTGTGGGGCGGCAAGGCGGTTAAGATACAATACTTGCGGAATAGTGGGGATGGAGACGGGTCTATCTCTGGAGAGGGATAGAGAGAGAGTGTGTGGGGATCATAGTAAAGAGGTATGTATACTTTCTACACTTTGGTTGACCGCGAGACGAGGTGTCCAAGCCAAGGGGGATGGGATGGATTATAAAAGACTCGTGGAGAGGTCGTCGTCGACCCAGGTGAGCGGGTGAGCGGGTGAGCGGACGCCGCTCTTCTCTAGCTACATACACCTGGTTGGGGGGGGGGGGTCAGTCGGGGCCTTGCATGTCGCGGGCTTCCACGCAGTGGCCCTGAGAGTCCTATACATGCCGCCGAGACCACAGCGAGTTTGATTGGCCAAGGTTGCGCCTCGTTTGCATGTCAAACGATCGTGGCCAGCTCATCCCATGTTGACCACCCGCCGCAGTTGGGCCGGGCACATAGCCAGCGATCCATTCATTGAACAATGGTCGACGATCTCGCGGTCCCGGGCACAACTCACACGTCGCCGCCAGCCGAGGCAACACGGTTGCGAGACACGCGGGTCTATCGACAAAGCAAGATTACAGAGACTTTCGCCGTCCAAGGCCCACCAAGGCCCATCTTGCAGGTCTCACTCGCCCCGACCCGCGTTCCTCGAGTGACTTTTCTCGACCTTCCAGAGCACGTACGCGACAAGGTCTACGATTACGCCAGCGTGGGCGGCGGTAGATTCATAGACCTCAACTTCTGGACCATCAAGAGCCGCCGCTTGCAGGACCACAACGGCGAGCCACTGAGCCGAGTACCTGGGGTCGTGACGGACCACGAGCGGGCTGGCGATGGATTTCCGTCGCCCTTCGCCGAGGAGCCCTTTCCTCCGGCCTTGCTCTCGGCGGGCTCGCGTGTCATCCACGACGAGGTAGAGGCCAAGTTGTACTCACAGAATGCTTTCGCGGTGTCGCTGTTGGGGCCTGATGGCCTCCGGGCGCTCGAGATGCTCAGCGGCGCCGCACTGAGGGCGCTGAGAGTCCTGGTGGTGAGCCTCCGTCCTTGCCGGTGCCTCCCGCTCAAGCCCTTCTGTGCCAGGTCCAACTGGGGCTACGGAGAGTGCCATTTCTGGCCCAGACGTCGGAGCGAGTATTTCCGAATTGCCCAGGGCAATCTGGTCAGAAACAACGGCGAGAACCATGGCAGGCCGCTGCGTTTCCAGAATGTGGACAAGCTCACCTTGGCCCGGTGGCAGCGTATAAGTGCCAGGCTGGCGAGGTGTCTCCGCCCGGGCCAGTTGAGGTTATATCTCTTGGCCGAGGTTGCCGAAGTGTCCACCGCAAATATTCTCCTTGAGCCTTTACGAATATTGCCTACGCTCGAGGAAGCTGCCATTAGTCTCAGCGACGGCCTTGCTCAGCCCGCGCTGCGGTCGCTCGCCCGCAAGAGCGCCTGGGCCCTGATGAACAAGCACCAGCCGCCCTCTCTCCGCTTTCTACACCTGCCTCTCGAACTGCAGCTGCATGTGCTTCGGCATACCGACCTTAAAGCCAAGGGTATCTTCCTCTGGAGTCCACCGGAGCGGTTTCATGCCAGCACCTCCGGGCAGACCTGCTCGAATTCGCAACTCGCGACGGACGACGACAGTGACACATTTGGCCTGGGATCCTACGGGGACATGTTTTGCAGTCGAAAGCATGCGGCCTTCCGCCCTCGTTGTGATTGCCTTGCCTCGCCGCTCAAGTACTTCATGGTAAGCAGGGGATTCGCGGCCGTGTCCCGGTCTGTCCTTTACAGCAGCAACGAGTTTGTGCTGCTGCCCAGCCGGTATGGGATGCAAAGCATCGCCGGCCTGGACGATGTCACGGGAATGCACGACGGCAGCAGCGAGGGCTGCGACTACCAGCTTACCCTGCCATCTTTCATGGAACGACTGCCGTCCAGGCTCATCGTCTCGAGCCTCAGACATGTCACCCTCGTCTTCCCGCCCATGACGCCGTCGTGGCTGCAGCCCTCCCACCGCGGCTGGCACGAGTGGGTCCAGTCCGTCGAGACATTGGCGCAGATGGCAGACTATCTAAGCCTTGAGGTTCACTTTGCCGACCAGGACCCCCTCCCACATGAGGTCCCCGGTGACCCGCGCTCCTTCTCGCACCAGTCCATGTGGGCCCGCAAAAGGGCAGACCCGGAGCTGGAGGAGATGATGGTGCACGCGTACGACCGCATCCTCGAGCCGCTGAGGAGGCTCGGCCCCCGACTGCGCAGCCTGCTCATCTACGTGGCGTGGCCGCTGGGCGGGAGCCGCCACGAAGAACGCAAGGCCATAGAGCGGAGGTTGGAGAGGATGGTCATGGGGAGGGAAGAGTGCGACTCGGCGGAGTGGGGGAAGCTTGCTCGGAGTGGTTATAGCCAGCCAGACCATTTTTAATTTGAAGAACTCGAGGTTATCGAGGAGCATCACCAGGGAAACACACTCGGCTGAAGCGTTCAACGACGAAATCGAGGGGGTTCCTTCAGTTTGATTGAGCACTGTGCCCCTCTTGAGAACGCAAGCCAATAGTCCAGAGACCACCTATAAGACCCCCCCCCCCCTCCTTATGGGTTACCCATAGGTAGTTCATGTTGAAGTCGCTTTCCGGCTGCCAGAGCTGCAAGAAATAACAGTAACCCTGATTGCCCACACTACTACTTCTCACTACAGTATAGGTAAACCTATAACACTGATACTATAAAACAATAAACGGATACGCAGAATTCGTTTTTCAGCTTCTTCACAGTAATCTTGGGAGGAGGCTCGTGATTCGCCCAAGTATCCCCCCAAGCACCATGCTCTAGCCAGCCAGACCTCTCAGCTGAAGAAATGGGGGGGGGGGGCGCCCTGCAGTGATGCCCAGCGCGCGAGCTGCGCGAGCCAAGACGTCTGCTCAACCCGCTCACCCGGCTCGCCTGATTAGCAAGCACGATGATGATGAGCGACCACGAGCTTTTCCACGAGTCTAGCAGAATCCGTCAGCAGCATATGTATATATATATGGACTGTAGAAGATAGACATCGCGGCAACACCTCCTGAAGTTGTTCTATTTGGCCAGAGATAGTTTTGCAGGGAATGTATTAGTGAAAGCTGCCTCTAGTTTGCAGCTGTCAGGATTTTACTTGCGGTCCACGTGCATCACTTACTGTATTATGTCCCTCCCTGATCGGAGTCGTTCGCCTATTTTACCTACACATGCTATTTACTACTACAAACAAATCCTGCCTAGCCCTTTGCTGTGCCGTGGTGTGCCGTGGTGGATCACTTCACCTCCTTCTCCTTCTCCTTCTCCTCCCTCACTGCCACGTCTATCTAGCTAGCTATCTATCTGTCTGTCCTTCCTAGCTCCTGCTGCCTGCTTGCTTCTTCTCCACGCAAGTGGGCCGGGAAGGGGGGGAAAAAGGACGACACAAAGCGGGTATCCCAATAGCTTCGAGGCTGTTCATGTTCTCACGGGACAGGGTTTCCGGATCAGGCTTGTTCAGCCGCCGGGATGGGGCATGTGGCTTGATTTGACTTGAACTGGCAAGAGTTTATGAGATTATTCCCGCGGCGGTGTGTGAGACATTGGGGGCTGAGAGAGGTGTGTGTGTGTGAATTTGAATGCTTTCTTTGGTTTGTTTACTATAGTGTTTACATGGTATTTTATTATTATTTTCGTCTTTTCTTATTACCTTCAGTTCCTCTCGTGGCACGTTATTCAGTCTTCCCCAAACTCACAACTCCATTCACTTGACTCACCTCTCTCGACTTACCCAAACACATCCCCACCACCCTTACAGACTCTCTTTTCCTCCCTCTCTGAGGATTTAAGACAAGACAGTCTTGACCGTCTGTCTGTCTCCTAGGATCCCCCCTTCTTCCCATAGCCTCCTTTCCTGCAAGCGAGACGATAGGAAGATGAAGAGAGGGAAAAGATCTGTGTGTGTGTGTGTGTGTGTGTCAGATTCGACCGGCCCTCGGACCTCGACTCCTTGGCACATCATATCGAAACGAACTACTATATGCTTTTGATTTCTCTACCCACCCCCAGACAAAAACGAACGAACCTACAAGCAGTAAAGATCTGACAGGCAGCCCCCCCCCCCTCGGCCCCATCACAAAGTACACAGCAGAACCTTTTTTGGGTTTTACCCACCGCGGGATTCATTCCGCTTGGCACTGCAGCATAGCTGCAGCAGCTCAGTATGCCCTGTGCAGGAACAACGACAACCATTGAGCCTTGGCTAGCTGCTTTGCTGGCACGCTGGCTGGCAGAGTATCATTTCAGCTGGCCG
Organism: Cryphonectria naterciae; assembly: GCA_014850475.1. Classification (NCBI taxonomy): domain Eukaryota; kingdom Fungi; phylum Ascomycota; class Sordariomycetes; order Diaporthales; family Cryphonectriaceae; genus Cryphonectria; species Cryphonectria naterciae. Next base: position 88,409 of record JACWST010000098.1, read on the forward strand.
GCAGGGGTCATGGTCGACCAGCCGCATCCTCTTTCGGGTCGCGTTCAGGGCTGTAAATTGCCCCGTTTGGGACCAAGGAGAAGCGCCCCTCTCTCTCTCTTTCTCTGTTCGTTCAGCCTCATCCGCCATTCCGCAGTCTCCCCTCCAAAAGTGAGCTTGTCTTGGCTTTGCTTGGCATTACTTTGTTTTGCTTCTCTCTCCTACCCCTGCCCCAGAAAGATCGCTGCCTTGGGGAAGAGGAGACAAGTGGAGGCGTTGGTTGGTGCCGGGGCGTAAATAAACGACGACGGTCTGGACGAAGGGCGCCAGGGCGAGCCCATCATGCATGCATGTACAGGATCAAAAGCTAGGAACCGTCTCCTTTGGAGCGCTTCTCTTCTCATAGAGGGGACCCTCTCATTTGATGTTTTCCCTTGGCGCGCGAGTCAGATTGGGTTTGGACTTGCTGCGGCTGCTGGTGATGCAGGAGAAGGGGAAGGAGAAGGAGGAGGAGGAGGAGGAGGAGGAGAAGGTGGCAGACGCCACGATGGATAGATGGTGCAGCTGGAGGAGGAGTCAGGGCTCACGCGTGTAGGAAGTATATACACGGGATGGGAGCCTCTTCTTTTCTTCCTCTCCTCTTCTTGGTGCTCAAAGTCGAATGCCTTCATCTCTCTCGTCTTTCCCTTTTCTTCCTTCTCCTTCTCTCAGTTCCATCTTGTCATTGTCATTTCTCTCTCTCTCTCTCTCTTCTGTCTTACTTGAGAACGGGGTTTCCGTTCAGCATCTTATCTCAGCAGAAATGAGCAGCAAATACTCCAACGTCCGGCCCAGCGGCCGTGAGCATATCCCCGTGTATCCCAAGGGCTTCATCGCTCTCCGGATTGTCCAGCTTGTCCTCTCCGTGGTCGTCCTGGGTCTGGACGCCTACTCGCTCAGCGTATTCAGCTTTGATGCCAACGAGCTGAACATTTTTACTGTGAGCCTCCTATATATATATATATATACATACGCATACGGCGGTGTCTTGTTAATATACTGACCCGAGTTTTCATCTATTCCCTTTAGGCCCTCTGGACCATGATCCTAGGCATCTACTACCTCGTCGTCGAAGTAGGCGGCCGCGACGCCTGGAAAGGGTACAACTACTGGGCCGTGCTCACCCTCGACATCCTGTCCCTCATCTTCTGGCTCGTCTCGTTCGCGCTCATGGCCGCCCGCGTGGCCCCTTACAGCAGCGGCATCGAGGTCTGCGGCGTGCTGTACTGCTACGTGGAACCTCTCGAGGGAGAATATCTCACCCTGTTTGCATGTATGGCTGCCGTTGCTGGTATTGGTGGTCTCGAGTTGTATGTTTTACTCTTTCTTTTCGGGTTTCTGTCTTCCCCCCCCCTCCTTTCTATGTGTATACTCCATATATTCCAACAACAACAACAACAACAACAACACCAGACTAACCTCTTCTCACCACAAAACCAGCATCCTCTTCATCGTCTCCCTCTCTATCCACTCCGTCGTCCTTCACCGCCACCGCGAAGCAGGCCTGCACTGCTCCCCCGGTGACGTCCCCCAGCAGCAACAGCAGAACGCCATCCCCCTGGGCGGTCCCGTCCCTGCTGCAGAGAAGCCGCAGCCGCAGTACACCGCAGCCTCGGCACAGCAGAGCGTGACCACGCCCACGCCGCCTCCTGGGGCGCAGGCCCCATATCACCCTCCTGAGATGGCGGGCCAGCAGCAGCAGCAGGGTTATTATGGCCAGCCACAGGCGGTACAGCAGGGGTATGGACAGGTGGGACATGGGGCTGCATTCTCGGCTCCTCAGCAGGGTGGGTACTAGACAAAGAAGAGAAAGAAAAAACGTGACAGCATGAGGGTTGGAGGTGATGGAAGAAGGCGTTAGTCGATGTGTGGGATGGATATGGTGAGGTAGGGTGTAAGGATGGTGTGCTTTTGTATATTCGGTCGTCAGACTTCGATGATGGACAGAGGGAGAGTGAGACACGAGAGGGTCGACCAGGCTGAGGCATAATGTAGGGTACACGACGACGACGACGACGATGACGACGCCTCGAGTTGGGTGGTGTTTGTTTGTCTTCATTTTTTTTTTTTTTTTACTGATGCAATGATACCAATCGTTTTTCCATGCCCCAACTATCCATTTTCGCGAGCCTGCGTGAGACGAGGGAGGAAAGAGAGGGAAAAAAGTCAGTGCAAGATGGGCCTCCAGCCCTTGCGCCCAACAAAACCCACCACGCCCTCGTCTCGCAACACATCACTCCCCAGCCGTCCCGTGACGATGCTCCTCTCATGTTCCGGACCACGAACATAAAACGGCCACTGCAGTCTTCTGTGCACCTCAGCGTCGTCTTTGTTCCTATTAGCCTCCTCCTCCTCATCACTCCTCTTCCTCTTCTCCTCCCACCACCAGACCCTCCCATCTTCTTCTTTCTCCTCTTCTTCCGTCCTCCTCCTCCTATTCTTTCTTCTCACCCGCACAAACCCACAACCCTCCCTATCCAGCGACAAAAACCACTTCCGCTGGTGTACGCTGCCGATGGTGTTGCACGCGCCAGGATACGCGTTCGTCCGCCTCACCTCCTCGTCCTCCAGCTCGCGGAGCTCCTTCTCCATATCTGTGAGCCCCTCTGGTGCGCTCTGGCCCCTTTCGCCGCCCTTGTGTTCGCCTCCTCTTTCTATTTTCCCCTTTTCTCCCCCCTCCTTGCCGTCGTCGTCCTTATCATCTCCGCTACTGCTCGTATCCGGACCTGTCGTCGTCGTCGTCGTCGTCGTCCTCTTAGAAACAGGCCCACGCCTCACCCCGCGCCGTCTCCGCCGCCGTGATGCTCCTCCCTCACCACCCTCCGCACTCGCAGCAGCAGCCCTTTCCCTCCCCACGGCATCCTCCTCCCTCGTCAGGCGGAGGTTGACGACGTATCCCTTCGGCAGCCTCCACCCCTTCAGCCTAAGCCGGATCTTCCTGTCCGCGAACGCACGCGCCAGTTTCTCCTGCTGCGTCAGCCCGTTCCAGCCTCGCTCGTCTCCTTCTTCTCCTTCTTCATCTTCTCCCTCTCCATCTTCATCCTCCTCCTCGCCCGAGTCCGACGGCGCTCCTCGTCCCTTCGGTTTCTGCTGCAGCCGCAACACCTCGTACTCCCCCAGGTCCCAGATCAACAAGCTCCCCACCTCCCACCCGCCCACCTCCACAAGATGGTTCCAGAGACAATGGACTCGTGTCTCGACTGCGCCCCGCACACAACCTGCTCCTCTTCCTCCTCTGCCCCCTCCGCCGCCAGACTTCCCTCTCGCGTTGGGGTCCCCGGGGAGTCCGTACATGATGGCCCACGAGCACGACGAGGTTGGGTTGATCTGCAGGCGGAGGTCATAGTGGGGGCCGGCTATGGGGTGGTCGTGCTGGGTGACTATGAAGTGGGCGCCCTGGGGGGAGTGGACGTTGTGGTGGTAGAGGGTGGTGTAGTGATGGATGGGGAGGAGGGAGAGCGGGGGCTGAAGGGGGGGGAGAGGGCGGGTGTGGGATTGTAGTTGGTGGGTGAAGTGGGTGAGGTGTTTCTGGTCGAGGGTTGGGAGGAGGGTGGTGGATGTTGAGGGAGGAGGAGGAGGAGGAGGAGGAGGAGGAGGAAGGTTGTTGGTGTCGGTTGTGGTGATGGCGGTGGAGGTCGACGGCGGTGGCGATGGTGGCGAGGAGGCTGGCCGTTTGTCTGCTCCGCTACCCTCTTTCTCCTCCTGTTCCCTCTCCATGTCCACTATCCCGCGCCTATTCTCCACTCGAACCTGGTCTGTGATCTCGCGAGCACGCCTGCGCTCACCATCTCGTGACTGCGCAGGCACCTCGACCCGCCACGCCAGGTTGCGCTTCTTAACAAACGGGTTTGCGACGAGCTCCAGGCTGGACTTTCTCTTTGATTGGGAACTCATTATCGTGAGTGGTGGTGCATGCATAAAAATACAAGAAAGGAAAAAGGAAGGAAGGAAGAAAATGAATAAATATCACAGCGTTAGAGTCTTCGTTGCTCTTCTACTCTCTTGAGTACTCACTTACGTAAGATGCATTCCACGAGATACTCCCGTTGGTCAATTGATACGAGAAGAAAAAACAAGTCCATTTGCTACCACTATTGAAACAAACAATCTCAAATGTGCGCAGTTTCTCTGCCGTCTTACAAGAGCAGCAAAGTAAGATCCATTACAAGTGTGCTGCTGCTGCCGGCGCCCTCGATTTACAGAAGCCAAGAAATGGTCATGCAAGTATTCGTTCAAACACCCCTCTGGCTAAGCATACTCCGTCCGAGCTGATTCATGCCTTAACCTATGAGACTTGAAACCATAATACAACCACCTTCTTGCAATGCCGTGCCGTGCCCGGCCCCAGTATCAAAAACGCCAGGCTTTGTTGTTGTTGAATGTTCAGAAACGCCCGCAATTTGCCCAAAAGAAGACGACCATCCGTCTTTACAGGCAGATGACGGGCAATCTGCCTTCCTACTTACATTGAACATAAATAAGAAACCCACCAAAAAAAAAAAAAACCCCTGGCACAGAATTGCACCGATACTGCATGCATCCTCTCTGGCCGTCCGAAAAATGAAAATCTCCCTTTTCTCATTATGCCTACTCGCATAGAAGAGGGGATAATCATCACACCCCCCCCCCCTTTTTTTTTTTGGGGCCGAATTCGATACTGGATAATAATGCCTTTTTTTTTTCATTTTTTTTTTCAAGGCTTCGAGTCGATGCTAGGCCCGCTGATCAAAGTCGGCGCGATCCTTTTCTTCTTTGGTTGCCCTTCCGTCTCTTCCTTCTCGCTCTCGCTCAGGTCTCTCTTCTGACCGGCCACGCTGTTGCCGGCGCTTCGTGGCGTCTCGGGTGGGGTGGTGATGGGTACACCAGTCACCTTGCCCGAGTTGGTGGCAGTCAGCCCTGGTACGCTCCCGGCAAGTAGTGTCGGTGGCCCTGTCGGCGCTACCGAGTTCTGTGTTATGATCGAAGACGTCGAGTTGGACCTCGCGGGGGACGACGGCCTCTGGTTGACAAATGACGCCGGTGGGGGTGGGGACGGCGCTGTAAATGAGCTCATTGAATCTCGGTGTCGATGTTGTGAGCCGCCCGTGAATGGCGATGGCGGCGCAAACTGTGACGTGGGTGTTGGAACAGGCGTGGTTTGCGCTGACGCCGCCACCGCTGCCGCCTCTGTTGCTTCCTGGCGCCGCTTCTGCGGATCGCCTTTCAGCACCTCCCCAAGGTCTGACGGGGAAAATGATATCGCCGAACAGAAGCCATCCGACGACGTGACCAGCAGTGTTGTGCCATCAGAAGACCTACGACATGGTTAGGAGCTTACGGAGCCCAACAAAGAAAAGAGGGTGAGAAGGCACGGCGTCATGGCTACTTACCACGCAAGATCAGTAAATGTTGCACAATGCAGGTTGCTGACGATGCATATAGGCGTCTGTTGCTGGGTGTCGTAGATGAGAATCGAATCCTGTGTTGCGACCGCATACACCATCCTGTAGGGGAGTGCGAATGCTGCCTTGGGGCCTGCCGACGCAGGCGTTGCTTCTGTGCTCACGGCCCTCGCCATAGGCTCGGAGGATGATGGTGGAGGCGGCGGGTCCATAACCGAAGGCGCAGGAGATGCTTTCGACAGGGGCTCGGGTAATGATGGGATGGGCTCCTCTGCAGAGGACGTGTCGATGGTGATGTTCTTGGTGACCACGGGCGAGGTTCGCAGGGTGTAGTATGTGGGCGAACACCGCACGCAGACCGAGGGCTTCTTGTGCCCCGGCAGATGTGCGGATGGAGGCTTGTTGATGCCTCCTCGTGTATAGATGTAGACGGTGTTGATGACCTCATACGAGGGCTTCCCATCCGCTGTCAGGTGCTGCGACTGGTACTGCCCGGCGGGCGTCAAGAGGAGACTGCCATCCGGGGTGAATGTCAACCTCCGGAAGAAGGACGTGAGGGTCTCGTTGGCGTAGAGGCTGGCATTCTTGACACTCATGCTGGTGGGTGCAGGTTTAGGAGAAGCCTCCATCGGCATCACAGCGGGCAGAGGCATGGATGGTGCGGGACTGGCGGACCGCCGTGACGAAAAAGATGACCTTCGGCTCTGCCCCATGACGCTGGGCGGATTCATCGGCAGTGCTATCGAGGTGGGTGTGCCCGGGGCAGAGGGTACGGGAGACCCGATCGGGGCGCTCGTGGTGCTACCGATCCCAGGAACGGCGTCGATGACGGCCAGCTGAGCTCGATGGCCAAAGTCCGGCGGTGCAGGGCTGCTGGAGGAGATCCGACGGGGCGGTGGCAGGTCAGACTTGATGTGGATGACGACCCGAGGGGGCTTGTCTGTGTCGTTGGTGAGACTGTAATGACCGTCCTTGGTCTTGAGCGAGTAGACATGGACGGAGCGGTCAGACGACTGGGTGGCTATGTATTCGTTGAGGGGATCCCAGGCCACGCCCTGGACGTAGTGGTTGTGCTCCGCGATCTGCCGTATCAACGTGCCTGCATGAGAGTCCTGCCCGTCAGCAAAGCTTCTGTCCGGATCCCGCCACAGGTCGAGATGCATTGCGTACCCGTCGCAGCATTGTAGATCCTGGCCACGTTGTCCATGCTCCCAATGATGAAGTACGAGCCATCGGGCGCCCAGGCCAGGTCGTATATTTCGGAGCCGGAGGAGCGGCACATGTGCTTGGTCCTCCAGCTCTCCTTGTCGTCGAAGCCATCGCTCCCAAAGGCGGAGTTGCTCGTCTCGGAGGGGACCCATAAGATCACATTGCCATCGTCACCGGCTGACGCAAGAGTTTCACCTGTGGTGGATGATAGAGGCTGTCAGAGGCAATGAAAGAAGAAAGCGGGAGTTGGGGTCCAAGGGCTGCCTACTTTTTGGTGACCATCTTACGACGTTCACGGCTTGTGTGTGCTTGGACAGGGTCGCAAGGTACTCGACCTTCCGCTCCTCACCATTCGACTCGACACGCCAGAGCTGTGTAGGAGACCTTGTCAGCAAAGACGGACCAGCAGGACATGAGAGAAAGTGAAGGAAATGTGTGTGCCATACTCGAACATTAGTATCACCACCAGCAGTTGCCAGACGGCCCTTGCCTGAAGGCTCGAAGTGGGCCGAGTAGATGGGCTGGGTCTGATCATGCCAATTGATGATCAGAGGTGTGGCCTTCATTTTGGCACACAAGCGGTCTGAAGACCGTGATCTCTCTCATGTACGGCAAATGATGTATGCTTCCCAAAGGGGGGAGTGGTACAACGTGGAGGGTTCACTGTCGAGGCCAGGTTGTCGAGAAGAGGAAGGGGGAGTGGGCTCGTTCAATTCTGGATCGTGTTCCTGACGCGACTTGGAACTGTCGGATTTCGATGTGGACGCGTGCCAGGGGAGGCTAGGTCGTTGGTTGGAAGAGCGGCTGGAAGACTTGGAAGTATCGGGTGGGATGGAGAGGCCCCTTTTTTGCTCTGCAGCTTGTCGAGAGGTGTTGAGAGGAGGAATAGGATGAGGACGAGGAGGAGAAAGAAGATCTCAAATGAGAAAATGGTGGTCAGTTAGTCTGTGGTTTCAATGGGTGGTTGTTAGTTTGCTGCAGATCAGATCAGATCACATAACAGATGGATGGATACTTACTCTCCAGCTCTGGATCAAATATTGCTGATGCTTTGGTGGTATTGGGCCTGCAGCTGCAGCTCCTCACTACTCCTTCGGTGGACGGGAACGCTAGGTATGCTCTGGGCCTGGGCCCTGTTACGGCGGTCCAGAGGGGCTGTTTAGCGTTGGGGTGCTCTGCGTTTGGCTCCTCAAGCAGCTGGCCGCTAATTTAGACGACAGCTCCCAACAGCTAGCTCTCCACCCAAAACACACACTGCATTCCCCTCCTGTATGGGATTGGATCCATCCTGTCCTAGTGAGATGGTCCTGGTAACAGGCCAGGTCATGCGTGCCCTCCAGCAGACAAATTCCTACACACAGCACTCGATCTGCCTTGGAAGATCCCCGGAATAAATCTACCAGTCCGGTCCAAGCTCTCGTTCTGAAACGGGGGATCAACCCATCCCCAGACCTCCTTAGGTGCAGGAGGAGATGCTGGGAGCCAATGACCGTCGCAGCGATGGCACATAGACAGCTCCGAGACATGCAGCCAGAGTGGTTCAATTCTTTCTTAGGTGCACCACTGGCCTAGACACTCATTCATCCCCCGTCGGCATTGGAGCAGCACCTGGCCATTTCTGTGTAGCCTTGCTTCGGATTCTTCCCAAATATGGCCGTCACGGATGATTTCCGCCAATATCTAGCCACCTATCATGTTTGACAGCTGAGTGGACACAGAGAGAGAGAAACCCTCTGGCTCATCGTCTGTACCTACATGAACAGCACATGGAACAGATGCAGGTCCATCATCCACCTGATGCATGCATGCAGGCGTCAGGAATATGCACGGGGAGAGGGGCTGGCATGCTGTCTCAGAGGTGCTGACATCGTCGTTGAATCCTCACGAGCTCATTTGCTGCGCAGGTCTGAGCAATTCAGGCGAGTCTACAAGACTAAGGAAGGGACTATAAGCTGTAGAAATAAAACTTCAGGAGAAGAGTAATGACGTCCTTCCCTCTTTTGCGCCTTCCCCGTTAACAAGTCTTGATCCGACCTTGTCGACCACTTTCCAAGGCAGTTGCGAATTGGTCGTACTCCCCTTCTCCTTCTAGCATACTTAGTCAGCCTTTGGTACTCTTCTTTTTTCTCCCCTGTCTTCTCTTCTTCCCTCGGATGAGATGAGATGAGAGGGACTGCGACAATTTGACTCATCGCGATGAGCCTCTCCGGTTGTCGGCCTGTAATCTTCCCATGATGACTAGCTCGCACCTTTACCGTGTTACTCGACCATCGCCATCGCCATCGCCCCCGCCATCATTCCCATCTCACCATCAAGGACACATGCGGTTGAGGCCATCAAACGTTGCAATAGTCATCCTCCCTTCATGTTGGACGCAGATTGAGGCTGACAAGATCGATACACTTGTGCCTTATGTCGGATCTAACTCATGTCACCCGAGACGTTCAACACTCGCTCTGCCAGGACGCACAGCTCACCTAACCCCTCTCCCCTCCCCTTAGGGCTGGCCAATAACTGATGTGGGCTATAGCACCTTCTGCCATCTTTCAAGAGTCGTCACAATCGCAGAGTCGGAATGAAGGCGGCATGGCATGGGCAGTCATATGATACGACATATCATTTATCGACCAAACCCTCTCGTGGCCCCCAGTTCGGAATATGCAAGACATAAGCGCCAAAATGACCCCCCTGGCCCCCTCTCTGAAGATGCTCTCTGCTCAAGTGCGCTGCCCATGGCACACGAGCACAGCGTCATCTTGATAGCCGCGCTACTGCAACTCTCTCTCACCCGCATGTGCTGGGCCATGCAAACTAACATTCTGCTATCGGGCGCATAGTTTTCAAGGATGGAGCCCCATATCGGATGCCCTGGCATGCCTGGCCGCCACATAGTTTGGGGGCCCCATACAATCCATTTCATAGTGCCGCCTCTTGTCCGGCACACCTTCTCAACTTCGCCTAAGGCACCCGAGGCCGCTTGCAACCTATCCGGGCAAATCAAGAGTGTTGAAGAGACACCATTGCGCAGCAGCCGCCTCCACGACCTTCTCCAGTCGTGTCCATCCACACCGCCGACCCTGCTGCAGCTAGGCTGTCGAGATGTTCCTTGTCAACAGTCAAGCCGTTGACTCATACGCCGCTCCTGCTTGACCTTCGGTCTCTCCATCATGCCCTGCCCTTGGTGCTAGCATCCCGCTATGTGCCGGCGAACCCAAGAGGGCGACAAGTTGTGGGGCTGATTCCGGGGCTTCAAATCTCAAGAATTACGGTTACGTATGGTTGACGTTCACGCTCACGGCACAGCGAATGTCAACTTCCTCTTTTCTCGCTGCCTTCTACGCAACTATTGCCCGTGCTTACGAACTCCCTCCTCTTCCCTCCTCTCTTTTCTTATATGTCACCCATGCGCAGCAAAAGATCGTCAAGAGATCTTCGAACTCACCCCAGGAGCCAGTTCTTTATTGGCCTCGTTCAACGTAACCTTTCTGATCCAACCGACCACGCGAGCTCCTTATCTCCGCCGCTCCAAGGTACGAGGGTGAATATCGGATAACTTTGCCATTGCACTAACTGAAGGGCTCGCTTTTATTCTGGACCCTCCCGAGGTGTACTTGCTGGTGGGGAGAGGATCAGATCCCTGTGCCGTCAACATCTTAGCAGTCACATATACCGTGGGTCTATCCGCAACCTCAGCCTCTCTGCCTGACGTCCGACCCTCACCTTTGACTTGATTCATTCCACCGAGAATCCGAGGCTCGAGAAGCGGTCACCTTTGAAGAGAAAAACAACGACCACTTCCTTCTCTCAAGACTGCTTCCTCTTTGGAGGTTGACGAGACAAGCAACAATTTCACACTCGTCTCCAAAATGCAGGATGAATCCCTAACAATCGCCTTTGCTACCGGTCTCGCTGTTATCGGTCTTGTCTCAGTGCCAGCGATTTCCACTTTTATCTCAAGGCTTACGACGCGCAAGCCCAGGCAAGATGGTTATGAGGACAAAGATGGCAAAGCAACACCGGAATCCGTGAAGGCCTACTCGGCAAAATGGCCAAAGACCTTGATCGTGCTCTTCGCCTTTTTGGCGAGCGGCACATCAATCGCCTCTGCCATATGGACAACCATCCACACCAGAAAGGATGGCCCAGTCCTTGAGAATTGGTTGAGCGCAGGCGCCCTGGTGAGCCCCCCCCTCCCCCGCCCTCCTCAAATTCATCGCACAACAACATCAGTCCACAGGCTAACCTCCCTATTTAAACAAAAATTACAGATCTTGATCCTGTTCCAGGCGATTACCATTGCTTCGTGCAGGGAATCTTCGGTCAAGTCCTACAACCTCGGCCTTTATTCATTTTTGTCTTCCTTGATCCTGGCTGTCATCTTCCTTGCCCAGGGCACAAGTGAATTCGAGGTTTTGTTGCGCCATGAACCTGTGCAGTTTGCGCTTCGGATTGTGGAGATCGCCTCGGTCATCTTCCTGGGCATTTCTAGTCTGTGCATCCCGCGGCGACCAGAAGTTTACGACAAAAATGGCAGGCCAATCGATGCAATGTACACGGCGTCCGCCCTGAGCCGCTTCACTTGGGGCTGGCCATTGCATCTCCTCAATGCGGCCGGCGAGCGGGGACAGCTTGACATGGACGACCTTCCACGATTGAATCAGTATGGTCGGTCCGCCGAGTTGTCGGCTGACTGGAAGAGGCGTGCACCGAACAAACCTCTCTGGCTGGCAGCTCTCTGGCTTCATAAGGGGAGCTTGATCAAACAGTGGGTTCTCACCCTGGTGACGGCCTTTTTGAACTTTGGTCCTCAGTGGGTCATCTTGCAACTTCTCCGCATCCTAGAGACATCTACCCAACGGGACCATTACGCATTAGATGTCTGGATCTGGGTCGTTTGGCTCGGGATCGTCATCATCGCCCAGAACTGGATCGAGGCGCATGTCTTCTGGGTCTCTATCACCGAACTTTCGGTGCCTATTCGATCCCAGTTGTCGGCCCTGATTTTCGAGAAGAGCATGCGCAAGAAGGATGTCAAGGGGACCGGGAGGAACTCCAACTCCAAAAAAGCTGGCCCGGACGGCGAATCTGCCGAGCTTGTCGTGGCTGCCACCGCGGGAGCATCTACAGCCCCAGACAGCCCCGAGGTCCCGGACGAGGATGATGAGTCCGAGGCCCTCAAGAAGAGTAAACAGGGCACGGTCAACCTGATCGGAGTCGATACAAAGCGGGTCTCTGATTTTGCAATGTTCCAGAATATGTTTCCCGGCAGTCTGGCAAAGCTCATCGTCTCCCTGGCCTTTCTGGTTTCTCTTCTGGGGTGGCAGGCACTCCTCGCGGGCTTCTCCACGATGCTTGCGATCATGCCCGTCAACATATGGGCCTCGAAACGGTACGCAAGGGCCCAGGACAAGTTGATGAAGGTCCGCGACGACAAGCTTGCGGTTGTCAATGAGGCCCTCCAAGGAATCCGTCAGATCAAGTTCTCGGCATCCGAGCCACAGTGGCAGCAGAAGATCGACGACGTGCGCGAGAACGAGCTGAAGAGTGTGTGGGACGTCTTCATGAGCGACACCGTGCTTTTGGCCTGTTGGATCACCACCCCGATCGCCCTGGCCGCAGTCTCCCTGACGGTGTATGCTGCCGTGTACGGGACTCTCCTGCCATCTGTCGCCTTTGTCAGCCTGGGCGTCTTTCGAGCCCTCGAGGTGACGCTGTCCGTCATTCCCGAATTGACTACCGATGCCTTGGACGCCTGGACCTCCATCAAGCGCATCGAGAAGTACCTGCAGTCCCCTGAGATCGAAAACTTCGCTGCCGAATCTGACGAGGTCACTTTCGACAATGCCTCGATCGCTTGGCCTGCCGACGAGCAGCTGGACGATGAGGAGAGGTTCGTCCTGAGGGATGTCACCTTGACGTTCCCCAAAGGGGAGCTGTCTGTCATCTCCGGCAAGACTGGTGCAGGGAAGTCTCTGATGCTTGCTGCTATTCTTGGAGAGGTGGATATCTTGTCTGGAAAGATTGCCATGCCCAGACCGCCTGCTTTCGGGGATCGGAAAGACAGCAAGGCCACGAGAGATAACTGGATTATACCTGAATGCGTTGCGTACGTGGCCCAGATCCCGTGGATCGAGAATGCCAGCATTCGCGACAACATCGAGTTCGGCCTGCCCCACGACGAGGAGCGCTACGAAAAGACCATTGAAGTCTGTGCGCTTCGCAAGGATCTGGAAATGCTCTCGGATGGTGAGAAGACGGAAATCGGCGCCAACGGCATCAATCTCAGCGGCGGACAGAAATGGCGAGTCACTCTTGCGCGTGCCATCTATTCCAGGGCCGGTATTCTAGTCCTGGACGATATCTTCTCGGCAGTCGATGCTCACGTCGGCCGCCACATCTTTGAGAAGTGTCTCACTGGCGACCTTGCCGTCGGGAGGACCAGGATTCTAGTCACCCACCATGTCGCGCTGTGCCAGCCCAAGACGAAGTATCTCGTCGAGCTGGGCGACGGCAAGGTCTTGCACGCCGGTTTACTCTCGGAATTACAGCATGACGGGACGCTTGAGCTCATCAAGAGCCATGAGCAGACCGCGATGGAGATCAGGGAAGACGAAAACTTGACCGCCGTCAACTCGCAGGAGGCTTCAGACGATGACTCGGATGAGCCCGCCGCCGACGGCGACACACTCAAGAAGGTTCTCTCCAAGCAGCATGAGGCGAGAAAGTTCGTTGAAGATGAGAAGCGCGAGCAGGGAGCCATCAAGACGCACGTCTACAGTGTCTACCTCAAAGATTCTGGCGGTTTCATCTTCTGGACTGGCCTGATTGCTGTGTATCTCGTGGTCCAGGCGATCTTGCTCGGCCGCTCCTGGTGGTTGCGCATCTGGACTGGGGATGACACCGCCCGCGAGCAGAGCCTCAGCTACGCCATGTCTCTACAGACAGTCGACCTCTACCCACACGTGCAGGCACCATTCGCCGGTACCACCTCGAATACCAGCCAGCACTCGCTCAGCTTTTACATGTGGATCTACGTCGCCCTCGCCTTGGCTGCTGCGCTCATCGGCACCTTCAAGTATTGGTACACCTATCTCGGCTCCATCCGCGCGTCTCGCCGGCTCTTTGCAAAGTTGAACTTCGTCATCCTGCGAGCTCCTCTGCGGTGGTTGGACACTGTGCCTGTGGGCCGTATCCTCAACCGCTTCACGGCCGACTTCCACATTATCGATTCACAACTGGCTAACTCGTTCGCCTTCGGGGCTGGCTCCTTTCTCCAGCTGATGGGCATCGTCGTAGCCAGCTTGTTCGTCTCGCCTTACCTCGTCCTGCTCGCAGTGGTTCTATTGGTCTTTGCACTACGCTTTGCCATCCTGTATCTCCACGGTGCCCGGCCTGTCAAGCGTCTCGAGAGCACTGCCAAGAGCCCCGTATTTGAGCAGTTCGGCTCTGCCCTGACAGGCGTGGCTACCATTCGCGGTTTTGACAAGACAAACACGTACGTGGACAGGATGTTTGCCAAGATCGACGACTACGGAACCGCTACCTGGCACCTCTGGCTGTTCAACCGTTGGATGGGCTGGCGGATGGCCCTTGTGGGTAGCTTGTTCGCCATCGTTGTGTCCGTTCTGGTCCTGTTGACGCCGGGTATCAATGCGGCGTTGGCGGGCTTCGCGCTGGCTTTCGCGCTGGAGTTTGCAAACGCTGTCACCTTCACCGTCCGGCTGTATGCAAATCTGGAGCTGAACATGAATGCAGCCGAGCGTAAGTCGCATCTTATCCTGGGAGCGATTAACCCCAGAAACAGAAACTGACCGTCTTAACAACAGGAGTTGTCGAGTTTACCGAGCTGGAGCACGAGACCCTCGAGGGCACGTCTCCGCCCGCCGCCTGGCCAACCGAGGGCATTATCGAGGTCAATGACCTGGTTGTCGGCTACGCACCGGACCTGCCCCCCGTACTGAAGGGCCTCACCTTCAGCGTGAACCGCAACGAGCGCATCGGCGTGGTCGGGCGGACCGGCGCCGGCAAGTCCTCGCTGACTCTCGCGCTCTTCCGCTTTCTCGAGGCGCGATCCGGCACGATCCACATCGACGGTCTGGACACTGCCAAGATCAAGCTGCACGATCTGCGCTCGCGCCTGGCCATCATCCCCCAGGACCCCGTCCTCTTCACCGGCACCGTCCGCTCCAACCTCGATCCCTTTAACAGACACACCGACGCCGAGCTGCGCGACTCCCTCGAGCGTGTGCACCTGATCCGTGGCACCGGTGGCACCGTCACGCCGTTGCCCCCCTCATCCGCCGACCCGGAGACCGACGCCGTGGTAGGCAACGCCAACGTCTTCAACGACCTGTTGTCCCCCATCTCCGAGGGCGGACTGAACCTGTCCCAGGGCCAGCGACAGCTCCTCTGCCTGGCGCGCGCCATCGTTGCCCGGCCCCGCGTGATGGTCCTTGACGAGGCGACCAGCGCCGTCGACATGGCTACCGACGCCCTGATCCAGCGGTCGATCCGCGAGGAGTTCACCGACGCCACGCTGCTCGTCATCGCGCACCGTCTGAGCACCATTGCCGACTTCGACAGGATCCTGGTGCTGAGCGACGGCAGGGTCGCCGAGTACGGCCGGCCGAGGGAGCTGTGGGAGAAGGATGGGGGTACTGGGATCTTTAGGGGCATGTGTGAGGAGAGCGGTGAGCGGGAGAGGCTGCGGAATATTGTTTTCGGGCAGTGATCTGATGAGCTTTTCGTTCGATATACGATAGACATCTGGGCTGGGACGTGGGATTATCGGATCAGAGACGCGAGAGGAAGAGAAGGGGGGGGGGGTTTGATTCTTCAAACGTGACTATTGGAAGGGCGCATCAAAACGGGGTTTGACATATATTTATCCACATCAAATTGGCTTCTATCAACAAAAAAAAAAACCAACAAAACAAAAGAAGGCATGGTATCACCATATCACCATTGCATACCAATTTTTTTTCACAGTGTCTTTGGTCCCTTGATTGACTTTTCCTATCTTCTTCTCAGAAGACTAATTACCTCCTCGTCCAACCATACTCACCGGGCTGCTCACCCAGCAAACGGTTTTCCTGATGGACATCGATTACATCTATGCAAAAGGGGAAGAAACAATAAGAACAAATGAACGCCTATTATCATGAATACTCTTGTCTTCCCAAGCCATCGAGGAAGAATTTTCCAAGGCTCGTAAGAGGACACCAGATCTCGTTCTCTTCCATTATCCATTCGCATTCATCTCCATACAAAAACCTTCTGCAAATGAGCATACCACATCCAGATGGTGGCGTTACATGGGTGTCCCCTCCCCTTTTTTTTTCCTCTTTTTCTTTTTCCTTCCTTCATCTTTCCTTTCTTTTCTCTCTCGAGTTTGTGATTCCTCTTGTCTGTAGACAACCCGTCATTGTTCCTCGTCATAGAGATGTTGACGGTCAAAGCAGAGCTGACCATCCATCACTTGGTTTTGCGTGCGAAAAGTTGGGTCGGAAAACAACCCGCCAACAACGCAGGCCCGTGAGATACAACTAAGACCCAGAGCCGTAAGATGCGCAAGGGAAAGAAGCTTCCCTTTTCGTTGCTCGAATAGTGGTGGCAGTGGTAGACCCAGGATTCCCAAGGGCCGTGATTGTGATTTGTGCAAATGGAGTCAATGAAATGAAAACCAAGCCGTGAAATGAATGCCTGCGAGACAAAAAGGAGGAGGTTTGGGGGGGGGGGGAGAAGAAAAATCCAAGGTGAAATCCGAGCCGTTAGGAGGACCAAATCATGTCCAGAGAGAGAAGCCTATTGCACCCAAGACATGGCTCGTAGATCTGTGTGTAGCGTGAGGGATCGCAAGACAGTGAAACGAAGTCCTGGGAAATGGAAGTGTGATGTGCTTCAGCCGTTCCAATCCGTAAGTCTCGAGGTATGCGCTTCCCTCATTATGTCGTCTTTGTTCTCTTCTTCTTCTTCTTCTTCTTCTTCTTCTTTTCAGAAGAAACACAAGGCCGTTGTAGCCTCGAAAGACAAAATTTGTATCCACACATCATCCGCTCAGTGATGAGCCGCATTCCGCAAGGCCACCCACACAACCACAGCAACAGTGACCATCAGGACAACAATCATCTCCACAAACAGCCAGCGCTTCTGGGTCGGCGTGAACCCATCCACCTGCCCGCGCGTGAACCACGACAGCGCGCTGTTGAAGCCGCCGCAGAGCGCGATCGGCGCAATAAACGGCAACAGCGAGGCCAGCAGCGTGCCCGCAAAGAAGAGCCTGCGTCGCTCGTCGGCATCTCGAGACAGCCAGTACTGCTCCTCCTCGTCCCGGCCCCGGCGGCGCAAGGGCCGGAATCCGCGCTCCTCGCCGAGGTGATGAATGTGCTGCAGGGAGGGATCGGTGGAACGGGGGGCGGCACCGCTGCTACCACCCCAGCGGCGGATCTCGTCCCAGCGGTGGAGGCGGGGTGGGGGGTGGAATTCGAAGTTTCGGGTGCCGTCGGCGTGGGTGATGGTTGTGATGGTCATGTCGGAGCCGGTGACGGTGCCGATGGTTGGGCAGGTGTCGTCGCGCGAGGCCAGGGCTCCTGAATAGGGGGTTTGGATGTCAGCAAATGCACACCGATTTGTCCGTTTCTTCTTCTTCTTATTTAACACACATCCCCATAATCATCATCATCATCCTCTTTCTTGGTAGGCTTGGGACATTTCTTACGCAAGGCATGGTCTCCACTGCTGCTGCTAAAGGCAGGCGGACTAGAAAAGTCGCCCCTGGCAAAGGCATGAGGGATAAAGTTCCTGCGCACGTTCGAGGGCGTCGCAGCAATACCAGCACCAGCAACAGATGATGTCTCAGAAGGCGACCCTGCGTTGCTCACGTTGGTCGGGTAGCTGCGGTTGCCACCCAGAGCACGCCTGCCGGCCTCGCCGTGTGCGCGCAAGGTTTGCGCGGGATCATCGTCCCCGCCGCGGCTCCGGCGCTCGGCTGCTCGGGCTTGGGCCTCGGAGAGGGCGATCAGGTCGAGGTATGGTGACTGGGCCAGGCTTGTGTGGGCGGACTGGTGGCAGGACTCGACTGTGGCTCTTCTTGGGCGGGGGAGACGAGCAGCGGGTGGGCTGGAGGAGGAGTCGAAATAAGGGTTGTAGACGTCTCCTCGGTTCTCATATGGTCCTGGTTGTATTACTTGTCAGTCAGATCAAGTCTCAAGGCAAGAGAAAAAGAAGGAGAAGAAAAAGTCAGAGTTCGGCAAGGGATGGGAATTTCTTACCATACTGCCGCTGCTGCTGAGATGGGCCACGAGGCGTCACAGGTGGTGGGAGAGAAGTCATCTCATACCCTTCCTCTCCAAGATTAGAGTACCTGGACCTCCTTGGCCGTCTCTCCTGCTTACCAGGTAACAGAATAGGTATCTTGGTCGCCTTGGAGAATGGATTCTTCAGTCTGGAAAAATGCTCCTCCAAAGATGTTCGACGACTGGTCTGCTGTGCAGCAGCTGCAGCAGCATCCGACTGGTCTGGATTGGGCTTGGAGAAGTTGCGAGTGCTGTTCTGGAACAAACCGGGTCCTCCTCGCTGGCCTGAAGCCTCGGGAAGAAGAACAGGCCTCTCCTCACCTGGGACATGGTGGCTCCGGTATGTCAAGTCTGCAGTGTCGTTGCCTTTGAGTCCTGGAGGGGGTGGATGAACCAAGAGGTTCTGGTTCCGGAATGGTCCGCTGTTCTCAAAGGCATGGAGGGGCAGGGGACCTTGGGGCAGCTCATAGTCATCATCGTCGTCTGTGATGTCTGCAAGGCTGTCACCACAAGGCTTGCCAACAAGGTATGCACCAGCTGCTGTGTCCTGCTGGCTTTTGTTGTTGTCGTTGTTGTTTTTGTTGCTGAAAGACAAGCCTGCACCATGCATCGAAGGACCTCCTCTCATGCTGGTGTACGATGTCTCCTAGTCATCGTCGGAAGCCCCAGTCATTTGATTCGATAGCCCTCCTGCTTCACATGTTGTCGTCGTCTTCTTGTTGCCCCGGCCTGTTATCGTCTTTGGGGGCGACTCCGCCATGTTCCGGCCCGCTCTGCCAAAATGGTTGCCTTTCTTTACAACAGGCACTTTCACACCCACAGCAACAGATCTTGAATTTCCTCCCATCTTCCACCCTGACCTGATGGCCTCCTGGTCATAGAAGCTGCCACCACCAGCACCACCACCAGCTGGCACTGGGTGTTGCTGCTCCCCAGGTAAGACATCACCACCTCCCTGGTAGCACCTCCAAGAAGACGGTCTTTTCTTCTCTTCTTCCTCCTGCTGATCAGACCAGACCGTCGTCTGGCTGGCACGCGGCAGCCCGCTGACCTGTCGCAGGTTTGCCGACACCACACGCTCCCTGGAGGGGTGAAGAAACAAAGAAGACTGTCGCTGCTCCTGACGCTGCTGCTGCTGCTGTCTCTCCTCGTACCTGGCGTACGGGAACGGCTCCAGGTCTGACACCTCAGACAATGCCGCGCTGCTGTAGCAGCTCGAGGCGCTGTGACGGCTGCGCTGCTGCTGTTTCTGCCGCGTGGAGAGCATCCTGCTCGGCGGGGGTGCCAGCTGTGCGACACTGCTACCTGGCGCCTCCGGGGTGCCTCCTCTCCTCGATCCAACCTTCTTCTTCTTCTTGTTCTTGGGCTCGACGACGCGACCACTGCCAGTCCTGGCGAAATGATCTTGCTCGTCATCGGTGAAGTAGTCGTCCCTCTGCAGGATCGGCACCTCTGAAGACGACGACGAAGAGGACGATGACAAGGGCCTGGATGGAGACAGACCTTCTGCGGCGACGGGAGGATGGCCACTTCCTCCAACGCCAGCAACAACGAAGAGGTTATCTGGTCGCCGGGCCAACGCTGCGTTGGTCGGGTTGATCGACGCTGGTAGGACGGGCAGCGCGACACGCGGGGGCGCCGCGTAATTGGTGGTGGTGGTGGAACGACGTGCCAGCCCAGCAGCAGCCGCGGCGAACCTGGGAGTGGCGGTGGTCGCGCTCCGGCCAGTTGGGAAGCGCTGGAAAAACGCTGTGCTGCTCACGGTGGGGATGGTGGTGTTGTTGTTGGCCTGTGCCGCGTCCTGGTTCTGGCCGATGAAACGGTCGAGCTCGGTGTCGATGACGTGGTCCAGCGCGTCGAGGGCGAGGGTGGCGTGCTGCTGGTCGTGGTGCTCGCCGCCGCCCTCCTCCTGGTCGTCATCGTCGTCGTCGAGGCGAGGGAGGGAGGAAGAGTGGCCACCGTACTGGGCGATGATGCGCGCGATGGAGCCGTCGGAGTTCTGCTGGGACCCGGACGCCGAGGCCTGCTGCTGCTGCTGTTGCGACGAGGGGAGGAAGGTCGAGGTTGGGACTCGAGAGAGGTTGAGCGGGGGCGGCATGGCGTCCTGGTCCACGCGCAGGAAAAAGGTCTGCGCAAAGTGCTCGAGGAGGGCGGTGACGTCCAGGGGCGTGCTCAAATCGTTGTTATTGCTCTTCTCCTCTGCCGGCGTGGGAGGTGGCGTGGAGGGCGTGACGAGGTCCCAGGGCCTCGTCGTCGTCGTCGTATCATCTCCCACAACGTCGTCTCCGTCGCCCTCGGCTTCGAAGGGGGGGTCTGCTGGGGACCCACTCAGCGATGCGTGCCTCGACTGCACAATGTGGGTATGAGCTTCCTGTATGTTTTGGAAGCGCTGCGGGCGTGGGGTGGGCAGCCTGGCCAGGGACCGCTCCGGGATGGGCGGAGGAACAGAATCTCGGAGGATGGTCGTCGCATTACTATCGGAACTGTTGTTGGGCTCCGCACGCGTGACCTCGTGGAGGGAGGCGCGACTTATGGGCCGCTGCTCACCGCCGCTGGGCAGTCGAGCACCTCGCGTCGAAGAAGGCATTCTTGGGGATCTGTGTGAAGAAACGGTTAAATTTTGAGATGTTTGTTGAGGGCTGCGGAGAAAGAATGAGGACAGGCAATCAGTCCTGTCGTATCGTACAGAGGATTGAGGGAGGGAGGAGGGGAAGTGCGAAACAAGAAGGAGAAGGGAGAACGAGAGGGGTGGCGTTTGACGTACCGGCTCAACAACGTTTCTTTCGCGATCCCCAGTCAGGAAGTTCTTGACAAGCCCAACCTGCTGATCAGGCTGGGATACTGTTTGTTGGGTATTTTGGTTGATGGCTGGGAGGTGTAGAGAGATGGAGTTGATGATGAGAAAAGGATGGAGGTTGAGAGACAAGACCAAAGAGTGGAGGGGGTGCGAGGAAAGGTGTGAGCTGGAGATGGGAGTTGGGAGGTGGAAAAGGTGGGACCCTCAAGATCAGAACCAGAGGAAGAAAAGAACCAAAAGTGCTTGCACAAGTACTTTTTGATCTCTGCAAATATAACCCATCAGATCAGTATCCATCAATCACTCTTCTTTGCTTCCATCCGCATAGCTTGTTGGCACAGGTCAGAATGAGATTCAGGTCTCAACCCACTCGTCGATCACTGCGTATATCTTTGGGAATTCGGAAGAAAGGGTCACAGTGGGCGACCGAGACCTCTGCTAAATAGTGTCGGTAGCTGTAAATATCATTCACACCCAGTTTCTCTTCACGGTGTTGATGGTGAAATGCAGGTGACCCCACTGGATATCATCTTTGAATCACTCGTCACTCACCTTGTGAAGTTGTGCACATTGAACAGAGAGAGTAAAGACTTGAGGACCAAGAGGAGTAGACTAGAACAGGTCACTTACTCTCTGCTGCATCTCTCATGCTCTAGCCATGTATGCATGCCAGAGATATATCCTTAGCATAACCTTCTTCTTGTTACTGTGAGCCATCCTAGCCATTTGTTATCATACTCGTGTGTTTATCTATGGTCTGTTGTTCCTCTTGATGTAACCATCAATACTTTGCCTCAAATGCCTGACCATATTATTTTATCAGTGCCTTAATAATATCTTGCCCGCTGTAGCCTTCTCACTCCACGATCTTGTCACCTCCTCCTAGACACTTTCTCAGGCTTCCAATCCATTTCACACTCTTCACTGCTATGTGACTGCAACAACACCTTGGCAACTCTGTTGCTTGCCCAGATGCCCACAGCTGCCACTTGAGAAAGTAGTGACATGATGTCTTTCTGCTTTCTTTCTGCTTTCTGGCCATGGCATGGCCCCCCACTTCTTGCTGGTGTTTTCAAAACCTACAGCCAACTGCCTCTGCTCAGCAATATGACCAGATTATGTCCAGGGGAAAACATATTTCCACTAATGAGCCTACTGTGAGTTACTCCTGTGCCCAATGTACTTGTGTCTGAAATGTTCCAGGTTCTGGTGGCCAACTTTGACACTCCTCTTCAAATGAGCAATATACCTTCAGCTTGAGCACATGAAAGAAGAAGAACAAGGAGGAGAACAAGGAAACAGGGAAATGGAATAGAGACATGAAACATATTTGAGGAGGCTCTGCCTTGGTGCTTGGCTCCCACGCTGCCCTCGAGATTGTGGGAAATATATGGTAATCAAGCTGTCAATGAAGAGAGTGCAGCCCTCCTCCGACTGAGACTGTCCAGACTTGGTATAAGGAGGACCCTAGATCAAACATGCCTCCGATAAGAAATGCATATTGGTGCTAGAGACCTACTCATGTGTTCTGCATAAGGGATCAGCTTGGGTGTATTTGGCCACATCGTGCAGTGCCCATGGGGCATGGCATCAAGGTGTGAAGTCAAGTCTCAGCAGCGCGGGGGCCCTGGAGGGGAAAAGGGCGTCTCCCTATTAAGCTTAGTACACCCCTCTTCCCTCTTATCTGCTAATTACTTAAGATAAGATCCCGTCACTCCTCCTCGGCGCGAAGCCCATCCTCTAAACGGCGGGGGACTCGGTGCTGCGGGTCCGCTAGATTAGGTAGCAACGTTAGCTAGAACTGTGCCTCCAGACAATGCCTAGCCCCGGTTGCCAGGTACCACAGGGTCCACGACCACCTTCTTTCCCACCTGCAACCAGGCGATAAAAAGACAACTAAGCTCTTGACCGTTGCTTATGTCTTTTTCTCTCTCGATGGAGTTCGAAATTATCCCGTCAACACGAGCATCCTTAGGAGCATCCTCAGATTTGACAGCATCGTATCGTCTCCTGCCCGGGCAAGTTCTGTTTTGTCTTTGGCCGGGTGCTCCCCCATCTACGCCCCTCCGAGGTGGTGGATGTTCACAGGGCGTGGACCGACAGGGATTGGATGCTGCAGGCCTGGAGGAAGAAGAAGGTTGGCAAGGCACTCAGAGACAGCCTCACCAGATTCCTCCTCCCTTCCCTTCGAGATGCAGCAGCCTTCAGCAGGTCAGGAGCAGGAGGACGCCAAGCCCAGGGGGATACTGGGGCTTCCTCCCGAGATGCTGCTCCAGATTCTCTCATGTTAGTACCTTTTAAGTTGCTCCATCTGCTCTGCGGTGGAGCGAGCTTCAGGCTGACCCGCTCGCGCCTCCTCAATAACAGTCCTCGAGCCATCCGAGACTACGAATCTGCAGTTGGCATGCAAGAAACTCCTGAACCTCTGCAGAGATAATACTTTCTGGCGGTCCAGGTGCTTCGAGGAGTCCACCTTCCTGCAAAGCCTCCGCCGCCGCCAGCAGCTCCTTGGCCACGAGAGCAGCTTCGAGGTCATAGGCACGACAACTGCTGGGAGCAGCACTGCGTCCAGCGCGCACAACCTGACTAACCTGAGGATCAAGGAGCGGAAGCGGATTTTGGCAAACTGGGACCCTTCCTATGAGGGAGAAAATGTCAACTGGTACGACGAGTACATCCAGAGGAACGCCCCGGTGGCTGTCAACTGGCTGCAGCAGCCCCTGTTGAGAGATGGTGCCCAGAGCACCTATATCGAGGCGCGGGGCCTCGCCCTGTATCGACCTGACAACCCCGACCAAGAACCTCATGGGCTAGAGACCATTCTCGCGGTGGCGCCTCTGGACGATGGTTCGGTCTGCCTCTGGGACGTGACAGGAGCCAAGGGAAGGAAAGGGGCCGTGGTTGCGAAGAGCCGGCCCGGGATCCTCCATATCGATGGAAGTTCAGGCGACCACAGCAATCATCGTTCCAAAAGAATAGACTCTGGGGTGACCGAGTGTGTCAGTGTAGACAGCAAACTACACCTTGCCTTCTTTGCTGTGCAGAGCCGTCAGTCTCTATTTCTTTCTTTCTTTCTTTCTTTCTTTCTTTCTTTCCTCTACCGTCTCAATTGCGTTTTGGGGCCCTCGGGAGAATTGTTCGCAACTGACTCTCAAAACAGATCTGATCGAGGTAGACCTGAAGAGGCTCGCAGTTGTGGGGTGTGAATCATTTCCTTGGTCGATCACAGCCCTTTCTGCAACGGACCTTTGGGCCCCGCTCACCGTCGGGACCAATGTGGGCATACACCTTCACGACTTCAGATCAAGGCCTGCCTCTTGGCGAGGTGGCGTGGAGAGGCTTGATGGCTCGAGCGGGTTCGGTGCAAAGGAGCTCTACGAACAAGGCCTCAAGTCGCTGTTCGATGACACGCCCCTGCCGCCGTACGCCACTCTGGCGCACCCAGCACCCTTGAGCATCCTTCACATGCGGCGTCCTGGTACCACCACGGACATGGCGGATGAGATTTTCGTCGCGGGGCGTTTCCCTAGTATTCTGCTCTACGACAGGCGGATGTTCCCTTCGATCAAGGGCAGCATACACTCTGGGGCTAGGCTGTGCAGCCTGGGCTCGATAGCTGGTCCCTTCTCGGCCCTGGACAGTGAGCTCCGTCGCGACGGTCAGCTCTCCCTCGAGCAGCTCGAGGCGTCCAGGAGGACGCCCTCTGGCGGGAGGACGCTGCTGGCCTTTGGCGAGTACAAGACAAAAGGCTCCTTGGAGGTCTATGGTCTGCAGCCCTCGTCGGGCCTGCCAACGCCGCGCCCAGGAGGGCTCGCGCATTCCGTCTTCAAGAACCGACAGTCATCCTCCGACTCAAAAATCCTGTCGGGTACTACGCAGGGGACGAGGCTCGTATTCTCGGATGGATCGGGGCTGATCAAGTGGTTCGAAAGAGATGGGTTTACCGAAGTCCGACGCGAGCAGATCGGCCACTGCGAGCGTGCGCAGGGCCCCTCCATCTTTACATCAATGCCCGGGTCCGATGATATTGCGAGGAAGCTACTGCCGACACAAGACCAGCCCACTGCCAGGGTCAACGACAACGACCTGCTCTTCTGGACAGGCGAGAATATCGGACTAGTCTCGTTCACATCCTCGCCCGCCTTTAGCCCTGAGGACTTCCAGGAAGAAGCCAGGTCAGCCGCAGAGCTGGAAAAGGAGAGCGAGGAAAGGATGCACGGCGAGAATATGAGGCGAGCACTAGAGAGGCAGGCTGACGAGGTCCGGTTCGTCCGGAATCTCGGCTTGGGGGTCTAGCGGGACCCATTTCCATGCTTGCTTCACATGAGACCCGAGTCAAGGCGCGGCTGAATAAGGCAGTACAAGGCAGGCAGCCGCCGGCGATCTATTGTGTTCCAAGGCAGCAACAACAGGCCAAGAATCGACGCCTCATGAAACACACAACAGCCTTTGGTTTTTCCTTGGGGGGGGTTTTTTTTTTTTTTTTTCCCTTTCCTTTTATAGGAGGTGGTGCAGATACCAGGCTTTGGTTGATCTTTGTCTGACAGCGATCCATATTCGAGGAGGCCAACGATGGCGCTATGATACATGTTGGTATACAGGTATTCCTTGTGATCAGCTGCTGATACGAGTCAGGTCCTCCGTGGGACATACCATCGAGACAGCAACACGAAAAAAACCGTCCCACGGGTCGCTAGTAAGAGACTCCGGCACAACCGTGAATCGATCAACCCCCAACAAGGAAAACCGAACATGTCGAGGCGGAGATCGCCCGTCGAGGCTTACTATCGTGAACCATACAAACATTCCCCCGTGAAGTAGCGGGTGTGGGCTGACCTTGACTTGATGAAATTCATTCTCGATTGTGGACCCGGTCAAACCACCAGTGTAGACAAGACACATGCACACGCGCAACACGCACACAGCACATCATCAGCGTGCATATGCCCGCAGATATATACTATGGGCAATGCAATTTCCCCATTCCGAAGCTGACCAGTCCCATGCGGATAGCGCATCGAGAACTTGGCCCCCCACCTTTCCCCCCCTCCCCTCTCAGCGGCTCTACCGGTTCATACTAAGTACGGGCGGCAAGTTGCATGTACCGGTGGCACAACCAAGAATCGAGTGGGCCACACTTGGGGGCCCCCGAGTGGCCCCCTCCCCTGAAAAAAGTTGTATGCCGTGCAACCATCGCTCCCGACTTCATCGCTTGTTGGGTTCACAAGCCCTCTTGGAGAAACTACTGTGTATTGTGTCTCCCGTATCAGCAACACTGTACCATCGGGAATCTGGGACAATTTAGGGGCACATGGCCGCACCCTGCTTGCATCAAGAAAGCCCTGGAAATAGGGCATGAACTATTACAGCTACCTCCGGTACGTGCGAGATACAATACGTCGCAAGAGGGAGACGATCAACGCCACGAGGCCCTTTCCAAAGTGAGGCGAATTCGCCTCAGCCAATCACAACCTGAGCGCATGGGGGAGGGAATGACCAGAGTGACCGTCCCACACGCGAAGATCGCCGCCAATGCTTTTCTTTGCCGGACACCTATACATCTGCCCGCCTCACTTCTCTTTTCTCTGAGAAGTTTTTTTTTATCTTTTTTTATCTTTTTTTGTTTGTTGGCACGCCATCATGCCCTTCACGACCAGGAGCGGACGCCTCTCGACCTGAGGCCTGCAACTTGCTGACAGGGAGGGAGATTGACACCGCTACACAACAAGGCTACAGTACAGGGTCCCCAATTTTTTTCTTCTTCTTTTCTTGGGTGGCGTTGTTGGCCGCATACCGCAGCAACACATGTTTTTGTTTCTCTTCATCCCTGGTTCTTCCCGCCGCCGCCCTGGGCTGCTGTTGCAATGCAGCCGACCAGGAGGCAAACCCAAATAAAAGACACTAGTCTTGCTGCAGCGAATTTCTGACAGCGGCTGTTGTGCAATGGGCTTGCTGATGGGCTGGGATCAAACCCAACCCCATGCCACCTTGCAGGAAAAGAAAGAGAGGGGAAAAAAAGTGTCCAGACGCTGCAGATGGTACACGAAGGGGGGGAAGGGTTTTGGATGGGGCTCAGATCCATTTTTGGTCCGAGCCATTGGGACGCGCAGCCCTTGTGGAGTGCTCACCGCTCCCTTTTGCGAGGGAGGATCAAAGGTTTGTTCGGGCCACGCCTACTCCGGGCTTCCAGTATCAGAGAGAGAGAGAGAGAGAGAGAGAGAGGTGTCCCTCTCTGTGCCAAGTTTCGTGGGGCTTGATTTTTTTTTTTTTTTTAATTTTTAATTCCCAGTTGACCCTTGGCGAGACACAAGACGAATCCGCGAGGATGTTTTGCCTCGCAGGGTCTTCCCTCTCTCGCACACCCTCTTCCTTCTTATTGGATCCTCAATTTCTCCGACAAAGGGCGCTCTCTCTACTATCTCCCTCTCGCTCTCCTCATTTCAACAGACCTGCAACGTTTATCCTGATATATTTTTTTTGTTCTTACCTGGAAGTACCCTTGTTCTTTGAGACGCGCCGACAAAGAATGAGGCGCAACAACATCGTCCACTGAGACAACAGCCAGTGGGGTTTTGGTGTGTGTGTGTGTGTGTCCGACGGGTGTCACTCTTCTCTGCGTTCCTCTCTTGGTTCGGCTGAGAGGAAGAGGGGGCGGGGGAACAGTTGGCAACTGGCATGCTGATTTGATCCCTGGTTTTATGCACATCATCTGTTGTCGTAGTGTGTGTGTGTGTGTCTGCTGGTGCTGCATGTGTGCCTGCGTGCTGCCTACATGCGTGTCTCTCTCCCTCTCTCCCTCTCTCCCTCTCTGCGTAATGTGCACATACTACGCCGCCAGCCCATTCAACTAGTCCCCTATACCCATTCCCACGACATCTGTTCAGGCTCACATCGTTGCAGTCTGCACTTTGCCTCACACACTCACGTTCTCTCGCACCCCATGCGGACCGGATGCTAGCCCGCAATCTCGATGTTGTTTTGACAGTTTCACTCAAGAGACTATTTCTTTTCTCTTTGACGCCCCCCAGCATGTTCAATGGCTCACAGGATTGGTGCAGGGGGCCAATTCCGTTCCATCGATCGCGCAGATGACGATGAGTTCGTGTTGGCCTGGCCGTCGAGCACAAGCACCGCCGCGGCGACGGGCAAGCAGCCCCTGCTATACCTCACCGACAGTTTTTTTGAGTCCGACTCGGACGAGACGGCACCATCCTACCACTACTACTCGCCACGACAGCGAATACCACAATGGGGCCTAGGCCAACGGCATGACAGAGCAGCAAGAGGCGGCGGCACGCCACTGGAGCGGGACTGCTGGTCGTCCTCGCCCTCGCCCTCACCGGAACCACAATTCTTCATCATTAGGGAGGGCACTCCGGCGACGGCATTCGCTCCTCCTCCTCCTCCACCACCTGCGAAAGGAGGAGGAGGAGGTGGTGCTGGTGGTGGTGGAGGAGGAGGAGGAGGAGGAGGAGGAGGAGGAGGAGGAGGAGACGAAGAAAAAGAAGTGCAACATCTCCAAACCAGCCACCAACATCAACAGCAACAACATCGTCACCACCAACAGCACCACCACCATCAACAATTCCAGCACAACAACAGCAACCAGCAGCAGCAGCAGCAGCCACCACGCGAAAATGCAAGATCACCTGTGCCTGTCGCCTGCTTCATGGAGCGCACTGACTCGGGTCGTGGCGTTCTCACCGCCGCAGACCTGCAGCCGCCGCCGCCGCCGTCGTCGGCCTGCCGCGAGTTCTCGCACGACGACGACGACGAGGCCGCGTACCGGGTGGAGCAGCATATGAAGCGGGCCAAGGGCAAGGTCAAGCGGCACGAGCGCATCCTGCGCGCCCTGATCCACCCCAAGGCGCACGCCGACAAGAGCACCGATTTTGAGCTGGACAACGCCGCCCTCGAGTCCATCTTCAGCGCCGCCGACGAGATCTTCTTCTACGGCAGGCTGTCGCGCCGCGTCCACTGGGAGTGGTCTTCAGGCTGTGTGGATGCCCCGCAGGGGGGAGGAGGTGCAGGCGGAGGCGGAGGCGGCGGCGGCGGCAGCAGCAGCAAGATCATCGGGACCACGGCGCTGCGGGAGGCCAGCTTCCCGCACCGAGACGGCTACGAGACGCTCATTGTGCTGAGCAGCCCCATCCTGCGCAACACATCGTACAACCGCCGCCTGCTCATCTCGACCTTCCTGCACGAGCTGATCCACTCGTACCTGTTCATCTGCTGTGGCTTCAAGGCGAGGCACTGCGGGGGCCACACCCCGGGCTTCGAACGGATCGCCGCGCTGATCGACCAGTGGGAGGGCCACGGCACGCTGAGGCTGTGTGACATCGAGGCCGATCTCGAGTGGTTCCGCGAGGAGCCCGCTCGAGGTCCGGCTGTGCATGCTTACCAGCCAAATCAGCAGCCTTCTCATCCTTACCATCACCATCATGACCATCATCATCATCATCATCAACAACAACAACAACAACAACAACAGCAGCAGCAACATCATCATCATCACAATAACAACAACAATCACAACAACAATCAACATCACCATCACCATCATCACGGCGGTGTCGACTTTTACGATCTCAACGCCACGCCGTGGAGCGCAGGGCCCAAGGTCGTGTTTGGTGCCCACCAGCAGGGGACGGAAACACACGGCTGGGCCAAGGCCAGCAGCATGGCACAAATGTCAGGCGTGCCCTATAAATTACTGCCGACCCTCTCCTCCCCACTATCGTCGTCTTCTACGTTGGTTGACTACGACGGGTGCCCGGACGCCGTGGTGCCTCAGCTGTCGGACATGCAGGGTCCGACGGCTACTTTTTATAGCATGGGTATCAAGAAGACGTTTTTCTCCCCCTGATGACGGTGGGAGCGGGGGGAATCTCATCTTTACGTTTGCCTATCTTTTTGAATGGGGGAGAACAAAGAAAATGGCACCCTTGGTCAACGTCATCGAATCAACAAGAAAAGGGGGGGGGGGGGGGGAAGGATTGGAAGAGGACAAAGTTCAACAGGGACATGAAATCATCTTCTCAGGGCCCCCTTTTCATTCCAAGGTGTATACACACACACCTTATTCCCTCCATCCCAACCACTGTCGTTTCCCCCCATCTTTCATTGTTTTTTTTCTTTTTCTTTGAAATATCTTTTTTTTTTTTTTTTTTTATAAATTTAAATTGTTTCTTTCGAATTGGAACACGCATCTTTATGGTTACCGGTCACTACACTATCATGTCTTTCGTTAAAAGAGGGAGACTCCGGTGGTATTTCTTGAGGCAGTTCTTTTTTTTATGGGACTGTTCATCAATTTTGTCTCAAATGGGTTTCATGTTTTGTGTTATCTGATTTACTTTTATGTTATGAACACGGCATGGCGATGGCGCTCCTGGGATGAAAAAGATCATCATGTGCAAGCATGGGCATTGGTATCTCGTCTGTCGTTTTCAGAAATCATCCCGTCTGGGAACTTGTTAGCATGGCTTTCCTCTTGTTCTTTCTTCTTTTGGGTTGGGCATTATAAAAAAAGAGAGAGAGAGAAACCAGAGAAAAAATTACTACATTAGTGAGAATTACTTCCTAGAGTCCTCGAGCTGTGCCTCCTCCCCCTTGGACTTTCATCTTGCATCTCAGCTTGGAGTGAGTGTTGGATGTCCCTGCCAGCGAAGGGAAATGAGAGAGAGCCTTGGGGCACTGACACATGTCCCTCGCCCTCAGCTTCTTGATGCTTCTCTCCGTAAAATCACTTCTCTACGAATTCCTTCATACCTCACTCACTTGTTATTCACCCCTTCACATTGTCCAAACCACCTCGCACTACAAAGACAGCAACTTGACACAGGCCTATCATGCTCATCCACCGGAGAACTCATAGCAGGACGACGACATGCAATGTACTGCAACATTATCCATCTCACCTCATCCTCTTCTCACTACAGAGATCTGAACCTGACAGCTATTTTATTACATGAAAACATATACAGTTGAACATGACCATTTCCCACCTTTCCCCCACAGGGTCGGAGGGTCACAGATGGAACTGGAAGTAGGTCAGGCAGGACTTGACCAGGAGGTATATGTGATAGGTAATATTATGGAATGTAATCAACGGTTGCCAACAGTCTGCATTATCTTGGTCAATTGAACTTGATGTGCCTCCCTTTCCTCTTTGTCTACCATTTAAACTATAGGATATCGGCTTTTCTCCTAGGTTGTTCAAATTTACATCTCCAAGACGAAGAGCTCCTCATAGACAAGACAAAATATTATACCAAAAAAGAAAGAAGAAAAGATGATGGGAAGTATTTACCTCTTCTGCTCCAGATCCTCCTCCCCCTTTGCACCTAACACCGTTCCATCTCTTCAAAGCATTTAAACCCAACACCCCCCCCCTTCCCGGCATTGTCAAGTCATATATACTCCGATCAATCATACACAGCATAGAAAGCAGGGCCACACCCCCCCCCCCACATTTCCCTGCTATTCGATTGCTGCCACCACTACCATATATTCCAGATACATGGCATCGGTTTTTCTCCTCCCGCCTCGTAAGAGATCCCTTTTACCCCTTTTCGCTCAAGGTTTCCTCTCGTCGCTGCTGCTGCTGCTGCTGCTTCTGTTGTTGTTGTTATCCCGGAGAAAGCCCGCCGCCGTCCCATCCAGCTCGACAGGCGATCGCTGCCTCCACACCTCGCCGTGGTCGAGCTCAGGCGTGGGCGTCTGCTTGCTATCAAGCTCAGGCGTAGATGTCTGCTTGCAGCCGAGCTCAGGCACGGCGGCGCGGCCATGAACCTCGTAGATGGCAGCGGGGTCGGCGTGCAGCTCGGGTTTGTCCCTGATCCCGACTCGCTGCTGCTCGCCGTGATCTGCTGCTGCTGCCGCTGCCGCTGCCGCTGCCGCTCTGGCGTTTCTTTTCCGGCGGCGGCAGAATAGTAGCATGCCGAGGATGATCAGGGCGATGCCGACAACACAACCCACGATGGGCCCTGCTATCCATGCCTTGCTTCCTGGAAGGGGGGGGGGGACATAAGTCAGCACATGGACAGTCATTTTGCGCAAAAGAGGGGGGGGGGGGGGGTTTGATAACACCTCTAGAAACTTACTGGTCGCCTTTTGTTTCGTTTCCCCCGCCCCCGTAGGCGCCGCCCCAGCACGGGGACCAATAGTCCCGGTAGCCC
>JACWST010000099.1:17162-77784 GCA_014850475.1 Cryphonectria naterciae
CAGCCAATGCACCTGTGGGTGTTGCGTGTGCAGCGCGAATACACAATAATTGATTAACCACAACACTCCAAACTTCCCCCCTCCCCTTTTTTTTTTATTTTTTTCCCCCTCTTTTTTTTTTTTTTTTTTTTAATTCTTCTTCTTTCCTTCTCTCCTTTTCCCCTCTTCGAGCCCCGAGATTCCAAGTCTACGTCGGCGTGGACTGGCTTCGCTCTTCGGGTAGCGGCACTCCGATGCGCTGTCAGCAAATGAACAACATGTCTACGTCAGGGCACATGCATTGTCGATCAATAAGAAAGGAGCGTGTAGGGGTCCATGTGTGGGGAAGACGCCGCAAATCCGGAGAAGCTCACCACCATATGAGCCTAAGTACTTTGGGGTTTAGAACACAGCAGATGTCTTCACAAACCTCACCTCCTGATCATGTTTCATGCCGTTAAGGCCGTATCAGATTGATTGTCTGTGTATGTGTGACTGTGACACGTCTGCGTTGGCATAGAGTGCATGCAACACGGGATGGAGGAGTACAGTATTGGTTGTAACGTGAAGGCGGCGCCAAAGAGTACTTTGTAGTACTTGAGTACGTAGCCAAGCATCCGCAAATAATTGCAGCTTGCAACTGCCTTCTCCCTCTCCTTCCTACTCCTCGACGTGGTGGTGGCACCTTCTCTTCTTGAGAATAAACCAAGAGCGGGGGTTTCAACGCCACACAACACACTCTACTTTCCCCTCCTTTTCTTTTCCTCTTTGCGCCGAACCCTCCTCGGTCCTGCCATACGTACTTGCGTACCGTACCTCTCACCCACCTTCTTCCAACCTCTGTTCCCTCGAATCGATCGATCGACCATCCATCCGTCCACCCACCCTCCTCTTTTACCGTGATCCCTCCTGCTCAGAACCCCACCGATCATTTCCCATCGTGCCACGACAGTCTTATTACCGCTGGGTGCCGCCGTTGCATGCACTAGACGACGCCCCGCAACGGCAGCTGCAGACCCTGCACATCACCCCACCCGCCCGACCTGACATCACGAGGCATCGTCTCGACGCTTCATGTCGTCACTCTGCCTTTAGTCGACAACACAAACACACGCCAACGCACGCATACAGCACAGGCTGCTGCACACACACACGGTACCAGCTAGCCCTCTGTGGTGCTGCAATAAAAAGATGGTGAGATGATCTAGATGTACATGTCCATATCGATATATTTCATCTATATACATATATATCCCCGCTGCCGCCCTCCCCCCTGATTGCGGCCTGCTCACACTCACTGCTGCCTGCCTGACCCGTTCTCCCCCTGTCTCTCCTCCCCTCTGCTTCCCAACTTTGATGCCTCCTGTGACAAAGTGACCTCCCCGTCTTTCGACACAACAACACTCCTAAACTCAACTCACCCACACACCCACACCTGCAACTACCATACCACCACACCCCCTCCCCACTTTTCCCCCACACTTACCACCAACTTCTACTTGACTACAGTCAATATGCAGTCAGTGCTGTACGGACCCACGGCTTACGATGGTGCTTTCCAAGGTCTGAAGCCCACCATGGATCCCAAGGAGCACTTTTACCGGCGCTTTGAGGCCCAAGCAACAGGTCTGTCCTCCCCGCCCCTTTTCAATTGTTGACACGAGAGCTCGAACTGACAGGACACCTTCTCTTCAGCCCTCCAAGATGACATCGCAAACCTAGGCGACATAGCCGTCGCGGGCGGCGAGCGCAAGGACGCTACCGACCACATCCTTGCCTCCATCTCGCGCCTCACAAACGAAGTTTCGGACGCTTCAGAGTTTGCTCCTGCGCGTGATCAGATGATTTACACCCAGGTATGTAAAGGTGTCTCACCCCCACGAAGCTCACCCGCTCACCCGCTCACGCAACCCATGCACACAGGCTCTCAAGGCACTCCGCGAACAGCTCAACATCCAGACCTCCCGACTTGGTCCCGACAGGAGCCGCTTCTCTTTCAGCTCCAAATCCAAGGAGAAGTTCTTGTCGTCCTCCCCACCAACCACCAGAGGCCCAGCTGTTGTGGATGACGAGAATGATGTTGCCGTCTCCCCGGCGGAAGAGGACGGCCTCGGCGACCTGCCCAGATTCGACAACACCAAGGGCAAGAATTACAACACCGAGATGGCCTCCCAGACTGGCATCGGTATCCGCAAGCCGTCCTTCTCCGCCGCCCGCGACATTGATATCTCATCCCACCAGGAGATGCACATCATCCTGCCTGCGACTGCTAGCCGAGCTACTACCTCGGGAAGCATCACAGATCTGCAGCGGTGCGTGCTCGACATGTCTGTGCCTACTATGCACCAGAAGGACGACGAGCCCATCAAGAAGCCTCGTCCCAAGGCGAGCCCGTTTGCCAGCCTCGCCATCAAGAACATATCAAGCTGCCTGATCGTCGCCGGCCATGTGGCGGGCCCTGCGCATATCACCGGCGTGAAGGACTCCGTGCTCGTGGTAAACGCGAGGCAGGTGCGCCTTCATGAGTGTGAGAACGTTAGCATGTATCTGTGGGCGGGCAGCCGGCCTATCATCGAGGATTGCAAGGGGGTGAGATTCGCAGAGATCCCAAGCTGCTACGTATGTCATTGGTGGACCCCTTGTTCAGCCCTATCTACTCTGTCTACCCGTGGCCAACAGGAGAACTGACATGTCCAGCAGTTGACTAATGGTCAGGAACCCCCAAACAACCAATGGGACCAGGTTGACGACTTCAACTGGCTCAAGAGCGAGGCCTCGCCCAACTGGAAGACCATCACGGCGCAGGACGAGGAGCATATCCCTGCAGACTTCTGGGAGACAACTGTGCGGGGTGGACCGTCGCTGAATACAAATGACATCCTTAGGAAGGCGGGCATCCTGTGAAGGAAAAGAAGAACTAGAAGAGACAAAGAAGACAAGGATGGTGGCGCTGATTTTTGTGTGAGGAATCTTCTTTGCGTGAATTAGGATTTCCTGAGGTACATTTCTAGGCCAGCTTGCGAGGCGTTGGGTTGGGTTGGACTCGAGAAGGGAGCAAGCATCACAATGGCGCACCAAAGGCGGAAATCCAACTATTATGAAGCAAGCAAATCGAGCAAAATTCAGGTGGGCCGAAGCATGTGCATTTAACAGCGCAGAGTAAAAGCCCAAAGAGCAGTGTTTATTTGATTGAAAGGGGGGGTTATCAAAATCAAGCAGTCTCCTCCTCACTCGTCCTTTATTCCCATAAGTAAGTACCCACCCTGCTCACTGTGTTTTTCAATCCATCGTGACTTGCATTATCAGGGCACATGGGTTCTAGCCCAAAACATTGACGGTCGCCTCGGCCCATGAAGCTCTCAAAAAGACAGATCCCGCCTCAAGCTGTGCCCCTAGCCTTCCAGAACGTGCCCGAGCCTGTGAAGGTAGCCCCTGCGCAAGACCTCATCCCACCGCCCCTAGCCATGTCTCCTCGGCGGGCACGGCCATGATCATGGCCATCGACCGTACCGTCGAGCTGTGCTGTCCACGGCAGGGACACCTCCGGGATCAGATCGTCCAGGCTGCCAGCTGCCCCGCGCTCAGACCCCCAGTCGTTGTCGGCCGGGCCGAGGGCGTCCGACAGAAGAACCACCTCCTCGTCGGCGTCGTACTGCGCGTCCTCCTCGCTCTTTGGTGTCTTGTTGTCGCAGTCTGCTATATCGACAACGCCTCCTCGGTGGAGTGGAGGAGACTTGGGGTCGTTGTTATCCTGCGGCGGCAGGCAGGGGGCAGACTGGATCGTGCGAGACGGCTGTTGTGTTGTAGCGGGGGACGCATTCTCGTTGCCGTCGATGTCTTCTACCGCCAGTGCCTCCGTGACGGCCGCGCCGACCATGTTGGTCACGATGTTTGTCACGGCGGGGCGGGTCTCGCGGGCGGGCGCGCCTGGCGAGCTGATGGAGTCCACGATGGTTCGGAGGACGGCTTCGACGACTGGAGTGAGTGGCTCCCCCACGGGTAGACACACGGCTGCTGGCTCGTCCCGGCTGGGTGGGTTGATTGCGAGCTGGGTGTTGCCCACGGGTGTCGAAGCGGTGGCACTTGGGATCCTGGCCTCCTCGGGCTCTGTAGCGGGCGGCCTGGCCTCGACGGCGGAGTGAGGGCCGCCTTGTGGAAGAAGCACGGCAGAGAATGAGCTGCTCGTAACAAGTGTGAGAGTAGGAGGGGTGGTCTGTGGGTCCGCTGCAGTCTTCTCGTCTGCGGTCGTGGTGGAAAGATGACTGTCCAGTGGTGTACCGGCGGGGTCAACACTGCCTGCCTTGGTAATAGGCTGTGGAACAGGTTGTACCTCCGGTTCACGTATCATGACCTCATCGTCAGTCCCTGTGATATCTGCGATAGACTGCTGGCTAGCTAGTAGTGGCGGCTCCTCCTCCCTCTCGACAGTGAGGGCGTGCTTGTCTGGTGAAGGGACATGAGGTTGATGAGGTGTTAGTTCGGCTACGTCAGCCGCAGGGATAAAGGCTCCCTCTTCTTCTGCTTCGTTTCGCACACCGCCCTGTCTGTCGTCCTGGGCAGTATCCACAAAGAGGGGCTGAGATGTCGGCAAAGCCAGCGACTTCTCAACAGTGTGGTCGTGGCTGGTCAGCGACGGGTCGGCATGTGCGTCTTCCTCGCCCTCGCCATCGTTGTTGAGCTTTCTCCTCTTGCAAAAGGGAGCATCCCCGGGGACGGGACTGCTTCGACGGCGGCGAGACAGAGGGCTCGGATGTTGCGACTCAGCTTGGGCGAACAGGGAGGCCGTCGCGGTATCTCCTGCGCCTTGTATAGGGTCCGCTTCAGGGTGTCCACGCGTCGGCGACACCTTCTCAACACTCTGGCCGTGGTTGTCTTGTCGGGGGTCCGTATGAGGACAGCGGCCGGTCCTTACAGGTGAGGCTAGCTCTTGAGCTACTCCCACTGACGACACGGCCTCCCCACCACGCAGAATAGTCTCGCCGCCATGCATCTGGGCAGTGCACAGTACCGAGTCCAAGAGCTGACGGGGCTGGACCGCTCGCCCTCCATCCTCGAAGGCCCAGTCAAAGGGTAAGTCCATAAAACCCACGTCCTCGTCCTCGTCTCCATGTTCTTCCACAAGAGGCAGCTCCTTGAACTGCGGAATGACAGCAACATCAACAGGCGCGGGGGCTTCAAGTCTCTAACCTGAAGCGCCCTCAGCAGCCTGTGATCCCGTACCACCCATCTCGACGTCACCACCGTCGGTATTGGTCTCCTCCGCGGCGAACTGCAGCCCGTACTCCTTCAGCCTCCCGAGCGCCGCCCGCTGCCTTTCGATGTGCGCCCTGATCTCTGCGATCTCGGCCTCCTGTTCGGGGATGGTGCGTTTTATGTCGGGAAGGGTGTGGACTGCGGCGCGGGCGCGCTGGATCTTGTGTTTGAGCGAGTCGGTCGCGGTGGGCAGATCCTTTGGGCGCACGCTCTCGTCCGTATCTCGGGCGCGAGGATTTGAAGAGTCGGTCGTCTCTGCTGGGGCGGGCTGAGGGGTGTAGTGGATGCGGGAGAGGATTGTGGCGAGCTCGGAGGGTATGTCGATGGAGTCGGGCGAAAGGCCCGCAGGGAGAATATAGGGTTGGGCGCCCTCGCCGTCTGCGATTTGTTGTTGAGGGGTCATCTTGATGTTGGGTTCCTCCACCACGTGCGAAGTAAAAGAGAAGAGGGAGGAGTCAAGTTGATCGAGCCTGGGAAGGTCCCGTTCGATAGGGAATCGATGGAGAGAGGGAGTCGTCGGTCGAATGCAGTCGAATCTAGTCGAAATAGCGAGACAATGCGGAAGCTCTGAGAAGACAATGAACAGAGCTGCTGTCGGAAGACCCAATAGATGGCCTAGAGCAGATTAAAATGATATGATAAGAATCAGCAACAAAATGAGTCGAGTCCAGATGGGGCAAATGAATCTGTCTCGCGTCGAGTGTCGATGGAAAGTCGAGTGTCGATGGAGAGTGATGATTTGGTGGATCGCACGCAGGTGGAGGTCGGGTCAGGACTGGGATTAGGTGCTGCGACAAAAAGTTGACAGTGGGAAATCTAGCGAGGGATGCCCCGCGGCTTATCGATAACAGAGCTGCTAGCAGTGCTTAGGCAGGAAAATGGCCGAAACAACAGCGTCATGTCATGTCATGCCAGGGCCGTCGAGACCAAAAATAACCCCACCATAAAATCACGCAGGAAACGTGTGATGAGCAAGATCGATCCATCATAACCCAAAATATCCTCCCTCTATTTATACCACTCTCACCTGAGAATTTCCAGCCACCTTGGCCCTCCTTTCACTTTGATTCCCCTCCAGTTGCTTCTCTGTCTAGAAACCTGAACCCTATGTCTAAGAGAAAGGCCGACGAGATGACGAAGCCAGAGCAAAACGCCTGTCTCAGTACGTCCAGTCCCAACTTCGCTTTGTCCCTCCCAAGTTCACCGAACCCTTTCCTCCCGTGCTTCACCACCACCCTCTCTGCTCCAACATGGACACGGCCATCGAGGTGCAGAGGCAGAGGCAGAGGCAGAGGCAGAGCGATGTGATGCACCAGTCGCCATCGCCTCCTCCTCCTTCTCCTCCTCTCCTGAAAAGAGACAACAGCAGTGCTGCCAAGCCTGCACGCAAGCGCCCGGACTACGTGCTCGTGTCCTGCCTCGTCCTCATTTACCTCGAGCTGTCCTGGCTGATCCTAATGCTCCTGCGCATCTACAGTCGTCATTGATGGCTGGGGTATCCCCTCGGCCGACTCGCCCAAGAACGGCGATGCCATCACCAACGCCAACACCCCCGTCATGGACGAGTTCGCAAAGTCCTCGACCGGCTACATCGAGCTCGAGGCCTCGTCGCTGGCCGTCGGCCTGCCCGAGGGCCTCATGGGCAACTCCGAGGTCGGCCACCTGAACATCGGCGCCGGCCGTGTGGTCTGGCAGGATGTCGTGCGCATCGATCAGTCGATCAAGAAGGGAGAGTTTGCAAGCAACGACGTTATCAAGAAGACGCTGGAGGCTGCCAAGAATGGCAACGGGAGGCTCCACCTCTGTGGTCTGATCTCCCATGGTGGTGTGGTATGTTTATCCTGCTGCCCTGCCCATGATATAACAAAACACACGAGGGGAGCCGTGAGGAGGACGATCAAGAGAGGCTGATGGTTTCGTTTGATGAGAAATAGCACTCCAAGCAGGAGCACCTGTATGCCCTGCTCAAGGCCGCCAAGGAGGCCGAGGTCCCCAAGGTCTACATCCACTTCTTCGGCGATGGCCGTGACACCGACCCCAAGTCTGGCGCCGGCTACATGCAGGAGCTTCTCGACACCATCAAGGAGATTGGCATCGGCGAGCTGGCGACCGTCGTGGGCCGCTACTACGCCATGGACCGTGACAAGAGGTGGGAGAGAGTCGAGCTCGCCATGAAGGGTATGATCCTCGGCGAGGGCGAGGCCAGCAGCGACCCTGTGGCCACTGTCAAGGAGCGCTATGAGAAGGGCGAGAATGACGAGTTCCTCAAGCCCATCATCGTGAACGGCGATGAGGCTCGCATCAAGGGTAATAATAAACACCCCCTCCCCCCCTCCCCAAAAAAACAAACAACCCCCTTTCCTCCCGATCAATTGACCTGAGATCCCTGCCCCCCCCCCCCCCCCCCCCTTCATCTATCTTGCTGACTCTCTTGATGATAAGATGGCGACAATGTCTACTTCTTCAACTACCGATCCGACCGTGTCCGACAGATCACCCAGCTCCTCGGAGACGTCGACCGCTCGCCGCGCCCCGACTTCGCCTACCCCAAGATCAACCTCGTCACCATGACACAGTACAAGGGTGACTACCCGTTCGAGGTTGCCTTCAAGCCCCAGCACATGGGCAACGTTCTGGCCGAGTGGCTGGGCAAGCAGGACGTCGAGCAGGTGCACATCGCCGAGACGGAGAAATACGCGCACGTCACCTTCTTCTTCAACGGCGGTGTCGAGAAGGTCTTCCCCCTCGAGACCCGTGACGAGTCGCAGGACCTGGTGCCCTCCAACAAGTCCGTCGCCACCTACGACAAGGCGCCCGAGATGTCGGCCGACGGTGTCGCCGACCAGGTGGCCAAGCGCCTGGGCGAGCACAAGTTCCCCTTTGTCATGAACAACTTTGCGCCTCCCGACATGGTCGGGCACACTGGCGTGTACGAGGCCGCCGTGGTGGGGGTGGAGGCCACGGACAAGGCCATCGGCAAGATCTACGAGGCCTGCAAGAAGGAGGGCTACGTCCTGTTCATCACGGCCGACCACGGCAATGCCGAGGAGATGAAGTTCCCCGACGGCAAGCCCAAGACGAGCCACACCACCAACAAGGTGCCTCTGGTCATGGCCAACGCACCCGAGGGCTGGAGCCTCAAGAAGGGCGACGAGGGTGTGCTGGGCGATGTTGCGCCGACGGTGCTGGCGGCCATGGGGCTGCCGCAACCCGAGGAGATGACCGGGAAGAGCTTGCTTGTCAAGGCATAGACCGCCACGTCACTATTCCTGTGTGTGTGTGTGTGTGTGTGTGTGTATTCTGTATGTTTCATTGATTGAGCAGACAAAGAAAAGAGACAGAGAGAGAGAGCGCGCACATTGCCATAAGAGGGGCGCCGGGGTTTGGGGGGATGGGAGCTGATCGTGGATACAATATACATGAGCACTATAAATTAGACGAACCAGGGATGAGATCCTGCAATGAAGAAAAAGGAAGAAAAACCCCGAACCCACAGACGTCGATCTAGAACATGATAAATCATGCTTCTCTGCACCCAATCTGTCGGACGAATCCTTTCTGCCTTCTCAATTTTGCGTATACTGCGGAAACCTTGACTCAGATCGGCTTTTGGGCGAGTTTTAAGACCGAAGGATCTCACGTCAATCATCCCATTAATACTCGAGCCATCCGTCAAGCATACTATTGTGGCCCCAATAAGTTCCCCATTCGGCAATTGTAACAGTGCCGCTCATTGGTGAGAATTTGGTGTTGAGGGGGGGGTTAAAAAATACCGAAGGGGCCCCGCAACTCTCCCGCCTGAATCGATTGTCATTTGCTCGATTGTCTAGAATGAATGCAACCTATTGTTCAGCCCCAGATCCTACCTACATACTTCATAAGCTAGACGTGGCTTTTTTTTCTTGTTTTCTATTATGGTTCTTGTATCATCGGGCCCACGGACTGCCAGCGGGTCCCGACCGTGTGTAGGACACGGATAGCTTGGGAAATTCATCCGCATAGAATGGACATGGAGAATGGATGGGATGAGTGCCAAGTGGCCATGGGATAAAAAGGAGGGCCGTTGATGCTGACCAGAGCAGAGTTTCTGCTTCCGATGGGTCTTCCTCTTCTTCTTTCTCGTTGTCGTCGTCCACCTTCTTCTCCTCCTCCTTCTCACCATCATACACTGTACTTAGTTGGAGAGAACTGGCTGCTCTCGTCCAAGTCACACAGACAGAAAGACTATATAGAACTTAAGAGAAAAGAAGGGGAAACAAGAGTCACCATGTCAACCACCAAGACCAAAGCCCAGAAGCCAGGCAAACCTCCCAGCCAAGGTCTCGCCAGCACATTGACGCAGGCGTTTCCTCCCAAACCCACCTTCACAGAGGCTTCTTTGCCAGACCTCTCCTCTCAGGTAAATAACTATTATTGATTGCAGCCCCTTTCCCTCTGCTCCCTTCTTTTCCTTGTTCTTCTTCTTCTTCTTCTTCTTCTTCTTCTTCTTCTTCTTCTTCTTCTTCTTCTTTCTCGCTTCTCTTCTAACTTGCCGTGCTCTCTCCCCCCGCTCTCCCTCCCCATCAACAGGTCTACATCGTGACAGGCTCCAACGTCGGCGTAGGCTACGAGGTAGCCCGCATCCTATACGCCAAGAACGCAAAGGTCTACATCGCCGCGCGCTCCAAGCCCAAGGCCGAGCACGCCATCAAGACCATCCAGGAGGCGCACCCGTCCTCGGAGGGCGAGCTGGTCTTCCTCCACCTCGACCTCGCGGACCTGCGCATCGTCCGCCAGGCCGCGCAGACCTTTCTGGAGAAGGAGAAGAAGCTGCACGTGCTGTTCAACAACGCAGGCCTGCAGGCGGTGACGGACGACAAGGGCGAGCAGCGCACGGCGCAGGGGTTCGAGGTGCACCTGGGGGTCAACGTGCTGGGGCCGTTCCTGTTCACGCAGCTGCTCACGCCGGTGCTCGTGGCGACGGCCAGCGCGGAGAAGAGGCCCAACACGGTGCGCGTCGTGTGGGTCAGCTCGTCGGGCACCGAGATCGGCGGCGAGCCGTCCAAGGGGATGAGCCCCGAGTATGTCGACTACTGGCCCCAGCTGTCGCCCCTGGAGCGGTACGGCGTGAGCA
This sequence comes from Cryphonectria naterciae, assembly GCA_014850475.1. Lineage (NCBI taxonomy): Eukaryota > Fungi > Ascomycota > Sordariomycetes > Diaporthales > Cryphonectriaceae > Cryphonectria > Cryphonectria naterciae. The sequence continues at coordinate 27,508 of JACWST010000099.1, forward strand.
AGGCGGGCAACTGGCTGCACGGGGTCGAGCTGGCCAGGAGGCTGAAGGGCCAGGGCGTCATCAGCATCCCGCTGAACCCGGGGAACCTGGGCTCGGACCTGTATCGCGACTGGGGCTGCCTGCTCAAGACCCTGCTGAGCACGCTGATGCTTCACCCGGTGGTGTATGGCGCGTACACGGAGCTCTGGGCTGGGCTGAGCGAGGAGGTCACTATCGAGAGGAGTGGCGAGTGGGGTAAGTCTGAATGAATGAATGAATGAGTTTTGTCTTGGTGGGCTTTCCGTGAAACATGTGGCTGATGAAATCAATATTTCTTTCTTTTAGTGGTTCCCTGGGGAAGATTTTACCCGCTGCGAAAGGACCTGCTTGAGGCTACCAAGTCGGAGGCTGAGGGAGGCAATGGACATTCTGCTAAGTTTTGGGAATGGAGTGAGGAGCAGGTCCGGGAGTTCCTCTGAAAGGGATGTGACTATGAGGGGAGGGGGTAACAATACTATTGGAATGTTTTCATGAGAAGGATGATGACTGATCAAATTCTGGGTTTTGCGACTGTGGACGGATCGGAGAGTAGGCTATTCTTAGTGGCTACTGGAATATTATGTTCTTGAAATATACAGAATGGCATTCCGACTCAAAAGACAAAAAGAAGAGCACTTGACGGCAAAATGTCACTATTCGCAGGCCACAACTATGTTGCTGCACATGTGGCAGTTGAGGCTTCGGTCTACTCGAGAACTCCGTGATATTGACAACGGCTGGATGGATTATTGCCCACTTGATCTAGGTGCAGTCCCGCAGACTATTCTCATAATTGGTGAGCCTTCTTCTGTCTGCTTTCCATATCGTAATATGAGTTCTTCATAATTACTTGCATATGCTGCTCAAACTACATAGGTTCTTGTACGTCGCGCCACATCACACCACACGGATTCGGGCGGCAATGTAGAAAACTGACCTCATTTTCCCTTTCTCTTTGGTGCTTGTCAAGGCTCGTTCTTTGTTGTTGGTTCCGCAACACATGGGTTTCTTTGTGTCCTTTTGTTTAGCCATGGGTTTCAGTCCGCTGGGCTCAGCATGATTGTTCGTGAGAACAACCCGGATGACACAAGGCTATTGTTCTCCGCCGTCTTGAGTGTCTCTCCAGGTTCATAAATATTGAGCTCCGTTCGCCGCAACGAGGATTTACTGTTGTGTTCTCCTCTCCATATCCTGCTGGGCTTGGATATCTACTCTCTCTTGTGTGACCCATTTGCACTTTTGAGATACAAAAAGGCTTCTGGGAAGCAGGCCTCTCAGAACTACACCACAAATTCCACTACCCCAAAACCTGTCCTCCGGATCTCTCCTCTCTCCCAGCACAGAATCAGAACAGGACGCATGATGGCCCAGCCTACGACATCCTCCCAAGGCACAACCATGCCCACCTCCCCGCAGCCCTGGTCCATCGTGGCCGCCGTCTTCATCGCCCTCTTCGTCCTCGTCCTCGTCCTCCTCGGCACCTGGCTGGTCTTGCGCCGCCTCCGCCTCGCCGCCCGCAAGAACGAGCTCAGGCGCGAGGCCGCGGCCTCCCCCTCCTCCTCCTCTATGGACACCGAGCTCGGCCCCCTCCCCGCACCGTCTCTGTCGAGAAACCCGCACCCCTTTGGCGTCCAAGCCTGGCACGCCCACGAAGAAAGGCAGGCCTCGCAGGCAGAGCAGGACGCCCTGCAGATCGCCAGCCTGGAGAACCAGGTCGACCTGCTCGAGCAGGCGGCCGAGAACCTCCAGAGGGCGGTCGAGCTCGAAGAGGCCAGGAACAGGCAGCTGACGCTGGAGCTTGCCGAGGAGCGCCGCAGGTACCAGCCCGTCGACCCCGAGGTCATGCGCAGGGCCATCGAGGAGATGCACAAGCCTATCGAGCGGCACCTTGCCCAGACCGTGCCGGCGGCTTCTTCTTCTTCTTCTTCTTCGACGACGACGACAATGAAGACCACCACCAGAAGGCACACGCTACAGGCTGACAGGCTGCAGGATGTGGTGCGCAGGAACTCCAAGAAGGCACCGGAGCGCAGGGCGCAGCTTGAGACGGCTTCGCACCCGGTGGGCCCTCAGTCTGCCTCCATCGAGGATGCTGCTGATGATCCTTTTGCCGATGACGCTGCTGCTGAGGTGGATGACGGCAAGACCTCTGGTGGTGTTGAGTTTGCTGTGGCGCGTGGCTGAGCCCGCACTTTGTTTGGGAGGAGGTAGACTTGAGCGTCTGAAGAGTTGAGAGGTTGTCTCGGGAGGACGTCCGGGTCGTGGCACTGCAGAACTTGCGGTTACTTCCCATCAACTACCTAAGTCTGAGGTGTATACTTCGAGGTGACAGCTTGCCGATTTAGCAGGACTAAAAAGGAAGAGATTCTTTTTGAGTGGTAGAGAGCATAGCTTGAGAGTATTGACCTAGCCCCTTGATCTGGTATCACGAGCTGGGATCGTGTTCTAAAATGATCATATCACAATCTTGTTTTTCCTATTTTGGATTTTTTGTCTTGGGTGATCATATTGAAAAAGACCTCTTTGTGTCGTGTTCTAATCAATCAACTGATTACTACTTTGTACGTTGAGTAGCTGAATACTCTCTGAGGAGTCTTGCGAGTTTGACAAAGCAGGCAGCTGTGAAGTTGCAGACAGCTGAATTTGTTTTTTCCAGCCTCTGTGTCTCTGTGTGTGATAGAGTAGAAGTTTGTGAAGGCTGGCACAAGCAAGTCATCCGCCCTCCCAATCACTTCAGGACTTAATTAGCCACTGGAAACACAACAATACTCATTATTACATCAAGAGACTTTGCTTCTGACAGTGAGGAATCTACCCCACCTTGCCTAATCACATGCACTCAATGTGACTAAAATCCTACATTTGATGCAAATCACACAAGTCCCATAAAACTCTCCTCACGCTTGAACCTCCTCGTCTTCCTCCTCCTCCTCTCCAAGACAACCTCCCTGTCCAACACAACAACAACCACATCACCCAGGTTCCTCTCTCCAGGAAAAGAAAGAAAAAAAGGAAAACCCCAAAAGAAAATGCTAGACTGTCCCCAAACAATGCTGCTGAGCAGCCTATTCATGTTCATAACTGTCCAGATGACCAGCATGAGATGCCTGATCGAGGCGCTGCAGTACATGCGTCAGCAGGGGATCGACACCGACAGCAGGATAACCTATTACATGGTGACATCGATAACGTGCACGGCCAACCTTGCAGTGTTGGCCGTTCTTCTCAATCCGTTCTTGCAGTATTGGTTGACGCGAAGGGAACAGTCTCGAGTTAGGGAGATATGGAAGAAAGAGTGCTAGAGAGGCATATCGCAGTAATGAGATTCTGAAGCTATGGCCTGGTTAAGTTGAAACAAAACAAACCACCAAGTTCCCAAGTGACCACTACGCCTATCTGTCCCAAAGCGCCATCTCATCCCCTCCTCTAAGACAAATATATATATAGTAAAAGCAAACACGTCAAAAGAACTTGCTCTTCAGCCCCCCCAGCACGACGTTTCGTTTCTGCTTGCCCACAAACTTATTCACGTCATCTGCCCACCGGGAGCTCTGCTCCTCGAGATCCCCCACGCTGTCGGTCATCAGGTTCAGCTTCTCCGTCCTCTCATTGATCTGTCTTGTCAGGTACTCGCCCCACCCCTCCTGTGCTGTGCCCGCCCTTGCCGGCCCTGCCGCCGACGCACCAGAGCCCGAGCCCGCCGCCCTTGCGGCTTGCTGCTCTGCAGCTGAGGCCTCGAGCATGCGCTTGCTGGGCGGCCTATCGGGTCCGCCGATGAGGAGGTCTAGATCCGTAGGTGAGATGTATTGTGTGCCGGATAACCACTGCATGTTGGAGATGGTGGGCCGCGGCGGTATCACGACTTCAGGGTTGACGAGCTTGTCGTCGTCGTTGAGCCTGTCACGGCCCCGACCGGTGCCCCACACGGGGATGACGACCAGCTCCGATGGGCCGGCCCAGCCGATCACATCACCCGTGCATGCGATGGTGTTGAGCGTATTCCGTGAGGCGTCGAGCATGGGTAGTGGTGCTCGGCTGATCTCCTTGAGGCCGGGCAGGCTGAACGCGCGGACGGTCTTGTCACCAAAGGTAGCGACGAGGGCGGAACCATGAGGTTCGACGTTGGCCACAGAGGCTGCATTGCACATGACATCGTCGAAAGTCTTGGAGGCACCCTTGGAGCCGGCGGGCTTGAAGACACGGATTTCCGATTGGGTGACTGTGGCGTTATCAGCTTAAGACAGTCCGAAGCCAAGGACACAGCACAGTGACTTACCAGCCACAAGGACGCCGTTTACGTGCTGACCACTCCTGAGGCCACCAACAATCTCTGGCGTGGCCCCGGCAGCCTGGCCAGTCTCTGCCACGATCGGGCAGAGAGCCACCACCCTGTCGCTGAGCGAGACACTGCCCGCCATCTCGACAGTGTAGCTGTTTCCTGACGGGAGAAGCTTGAATGTGACCACTTTGCCCTGGTCTGTACCAACGAAACACGCGATGCTGGAGTAGCCGTCATCGTCCAGGGTCATGACGCCAAAGTCAATCTTGACGGGAAAGTCCACAGTGGCAGCGGATTTGGAATGGCCCTTGAGGAAGGACGTCCTCTTCTCTTTCTTCGCGAAGTCAGCCATCGACGCCTGGAAGATGATGGTAGGGCCGCGGAGGTCGATGATGCTGAAGAAGCCTCCTTCGGAACCGACAGCAACGAACCCGACATCGGACACGGCCACTGCGGAGATCGACCCCCTGGCCATCTCGTACAGCACATACGGCTGGAGACCCTCGTTCAGCGAGGGCTCAGCTCTGGACGTAATGTCGGACAGGTGGCCTGGGTTTGGATCCATCTCCTTGGCCTCGTCGCGCCCGGCTCGCGGGTTTCCGCCCCACCGCCAGATGACAAGCTCGCCCATCTGCGTTCCCGCGGCAAAGTCGCCCGTCTTGGGGGCCAGATGCATGGCGGTCACGTTGACGTCTTCATATCTCCCGACGGCGCGGGCCATGTCGACCTGCAGCTGGCCTTTGTTCTCAATCTCGTCGCCATGTCCGAGGTCCCACAGCCGGATGGTGCTGTCCGCATGAGCCACCTGAATGATGTTGCGCCCCTCGTATCTACGCCAAGGTTTTGGTGCCTCAGCACCCCCCTTCAGCAGATCCTCTCCCTTGCTCCGCTTCTCCATCATCCCCAACCACCGGCCCCGGTCCAAGGTCGAGACGACCGTTCTCATGACGAAAGGATGCACGAACGACAGAGAAGGGTGGAGCTGGTTGGTCGGGCTGATCGGGAAGCCGGAGGGGAAGCTCATGGTGATCAGCTCACCCGAAGAGAGCGTCACCATAACAGCAAGAGGGTCTTGAGCACCAGCAAAATGAGGAGAAGAGCGAGGCAGCAGGCAGTAGTCTGCAACATCCGTCCCAGGCGGTGTCGGGAGCACACTTTGACGTTTGCCCTTGAGGTGATCTTCAAGGATCTGCCAGGTCGACGTGGCATAGTTCGGCGTCTGTCCAAATTCCAGGAAGGTCAAGCCCCTCTCGGGCTCGTCTGCTGCCTGTCCGCCAGCAACCAGGAGGGCAGTGTCGTCCGGATTGTCTTTGCAGCACCACGATATCTTCACATATGGCTGGATGGGCCTGGGCGACGGTGCCGGTCGTACGGTCTGGTCGACCTTGGTCTCGTACAGGGACCTTGCCATGACGATCCTACCATCCTTGGGGTCCCAGAAGACGAGGCTCCCGTCGTCGTGCGCCGTGAGGATAAATGTACCGGTTGGGTGCCACAGGGCGTGCGTCAGCCTTGGCCTGCGCACAGAGTTGACATTTTCGGCATTGCCACCGGGGGCACCCGGCTGCAGGACGTATTCGAAGAACTTGGTGGGCTGGTTCTGCTTGAAGGAGTAGATGACGGCACCATGAGTATAGCCTATCAACAGCTTTCCGACATCGCGAGGATGCATCTGCAGGGAGACCATTGTGACCAGGGATGCCTTGGGGTCCCTGCCCCTCCAGAAGTTGGGTATCCTGAAGGGAGAAAGCCTCCCTCGGTCGAGGTCAAAGGCGCTCACATCACCGCTCGCCTGGCCGACGATGGCCCAGTCGAGCATGGGGTCTGTGATCATGGTGACCACCGTACCTCCATAAGAGCCGCCCGCAACCCTCTTGGCAGTGTCCAGATCCCATATTACCAGATCGCCCTTGGCATCTAGGCTGACAAGCCTGTTGGCGCAGAACTGCACGGTTCTGATCGAGGCTGGTCGGTTCGGGACAAAGAACTTCTGGATGCGATCTCGGGCGAAGACGTAGATCTGTCCATGGCCAAACTTGGAATCGTTCGTTCCGACGGCGAGGAGGGACTGGACTGGGTCGTATGCGAGGCAGCTGTTCCAAGGGAAGAGGGGGGGGGGGGCTCGTCAGCTTCCATTGTCCATCATCGTCTTGACTTTTTCAACCCTGCCCGCGTCAGAAGACCGACCTGATCTGAGAGTTGATTCCGTAACGCGCCTGTTCGTCTGGACTGAAGAGCTGGGGCAGGATGTTGGCAGACAAATCATTCTGCATGCCAGCCTGCTTCCCGCGCAGGAATGAAGCCATTGTCTGTTTGAGCTGGACCGGAGGTTGGGGGGGGGGGTTGGTTCGTCAGCCTCCTGAGAGGTGTTTTGTAGGAAGCAAGCAGCCTGGGTGATTGTTCTAGGCGATCGACGAGACTGATAGCTCTGCTCTAGGTAAGGTGTTGCTAGCTTAGCAGGCTTAGTACCGTATGTCTTTGGTTGTTTGGAGGAAGGTGTCGACCTGCTAATTTTAGGTTGTAGAGGGGTAGAGAACCCCTGGCCAGCGCAACGTCATCCCTAACAGCCAGAGCCAGAGACCTCAAATGCGGGACCCACTGTGGCACCACCTTTTCCCACGGCAGCCCCAGCAATCCCCCATCACCCATCCAAGGCCACTACCACTATTTCTATCACACATAGGTGGTGATACTCAATTGCCTAGCACACGTACACTACACAGCGCTATCCTCTCAAAGGCCCAGCTTGGGCGTTTCTGGGCATCGATCGTCATACGAAGGGAGCTTGGTCCCAACCAGCAAAACCTCCCTCCAGGAAACTCTTCAGGCCTCTTATCGAAGAATAGGACGCTCTATTAAGCTTCTAGGTACAGCTTGTGTGCTGATCTTGTTTGGTTTGTTTCGATGAACGCTGACCTGGGTCCTCAGCCTCCAAGTGCCGTTGTACTCTTCAACTCCTAGTCAATCCATCATCTATCCCGACCGCAACTTGTTTCGTCGTACATGACGATGTTTCGGGATATACTGGTGCTATCTCACATCATGTATCGAGATATTACATCAATTGTTTGCACAGCTTAGCAGACGCGGCAGCATCGGCAACCTATTGATTCGTCATCATCACGTTGAGCGTACATGGCAGAACAGCTCCCACCGCTTCCAGTCCTCATTGCCCCCCCCCCCCTCCTCCCTCCAAATGCGGTGCAGGCCGACGAAGTCTGAGCGCTCCAGGTTGCAGGTTACCTCGGAAGTCATCCACTACCTCCGAGCTCCATAGCCAAGATTCTTGGCGTTGAGGGTCATGGCCGAGCCTGTGGCCGCTACATCTGGATCCGGACTGCTGCCACACACATTCTGTGGATCAGGTTCGGTGTTGCTCTCGCGAGGCACAATTCAACAAGAGAAGAGGGCCAGGAGGAGGTGGTGCCCTAATGGGAAACAACAAATAAATAACACACTGCGCCACCGACGGGGAAATGGCTAGACAGACCAAGCTAGGCCTCATGTCGAACTTCCTGGGGTTAGGCTCATTTGCAGGAATGGAAACTACCCATGTGACCAATACTGAACAGCCGGAGTTTCCCAGCCCTCAGATGGCCGGATATTCCAGACTCGCAGCCATGGTGCATGACGACCCAGTGTCCAAGTGCCCAACATTCCGAGAAGGAAACCGAGCGTCTCCTCCCCCCTGCACGCCGCCCCTGAGGCGAATGCAACATGCAGCCCACCTGCAAGCCGACGGTGACAGACCGCTCGTTCATGGGTACTTGTTCTGGTGGTAGTAGCAAGCACCAACATCGGAAATTTTGATCACCCTGCGAGGGCTGACATCGAAGAGTGCGGATTGTAAGTGTCTCATCACAAGACGGATGGACAGTGACGGGGCATTCTCACATCAACACAAGGCGAGTGTACAAAGGGAGCCTACAAAAAATCACCGGAAACTGAAGCAAAGAGCCTAGCACATGTGCGTGGTAACACACCGGCAGTCTTCCCCCCGCATCCCGAGTGGATCTTGTGGATACTTTTTACCCCGTGGGGGAGCCTGGGAGCCTCTATCTTGACCGTGGCATCCAACGCTAAGTAGTCCACATGCAGAAGTCGACTATAGCCCCGGGTCAGGATCGAGAGGCGGTGTTCATCCTCGTGAACGCACGCCAGCAGCATGTTGTCTGGCCCGTCTGCAGCTGTCTGGGGAGATCAACTTGGAGGAACACGGCTGGCACCCCCCGAGATCATCGCCTTGAGAACTCTTCCCGGAGTTGAGATATTATGACTCGAGTCAGCATTGGGAACACTCGCTAGATTCGCTATCTCCCCCTGCTGCGGCGACCCCCTCCCCCCAAAAGAATACAAGAAGGAAATATAAAAATCAAATAATAAAAAAAGGAGAAGAAGAAAGAGAAAAATGACCCGACATACGGCCGGCTACCACGCTGCTCAGGTCGAACAGGTATACGGGGCATGACCATTTAGGTACTTGTACCCCGCTGGCCCCCGCTCCAACCAGATTCCTTAGCTTTCTATGGCCCTGCTCAGGCTGGCGAGTTCGGGCAAACATCAGGACGAGATGCTACCTTGCTTGCCTCTGGGTCATTATGCTGTTGATGGGGTACCAAGGAGATCCGCATCTACAAGTCTTTACCCGTCTCGGGGAGTGATGGCCCGCCAGAGGCCCAGAGATCATCATTTGTGCCTGTGTGACAACGAAGAAGTACCCGAAATAATTATTAAATAAGACACGGGCATATCCTGTTGGCCAGGCTCATTAACATGGCAAGATGGGCTCCGTCGTCTCTCATGCCACCTTGTGCTCCGTGTGGTCGCAGCTATGCGACACTCTCTTCTGCCTGAGGTTTTGCTGTTGGCGGCATGTGTCGTTCACACGCAGGCAACTGGTACGAACGACCAGGTCGATTCGGATGTTGAGCATGGAACATTCCAAAATCCTTCTTCAAACGTACGACCAAGGTTTCGATACTGGGTCAACGATGCTTCTCACAATTTAAGCCGTGTAAGCGAGGATGTGAGGTCGCTGACCCGAGCCGGCGCTGGGGGGCTGGAACTATTAGGGTATTACCTCTATGGCGACAATGGGGTATATGGTGGAAGCAGTGACGCTCCCCTGCAGTCAGATTGGACAGTGTACGGGTTTGGAAGCTCTGCCTGGAGTAAGTATACTGACACCCTCGACACAGAAGGCGCTGGCGCTGCTACTCCTCCTCCTCCTCCTCCTCCTCCTCCTCCTCCTCCTCCATTCTATTGTCCCGAGCGTCTCACTCACCCGCTTTTTTTCCATCTGCAGAAAACCTACTAGACACCGTCCTGGAGACTGCCAAGGATGAGGAAATACTGGTCGACCTGGCTATAGGTCCGAACCAGGGCGCAGGTCAGTCTGTCCGACCCACAAGCGTGTCTTGCTCATTCTTCTAGACATATACTAAGGAGATATGTAGGCGTTCCGGTCCCATATGGAGATGACGGGACTCTGAGGGATTTTGCATCGTTCAACGTGACTGTGCCAGCGGGCACAACCTTTGCAGACTTGCTCCCAGGCTGGGGCGGAGCGTATAACGCAGAGTCTCTCGTTGCCGCCACCACAGGCCTGATTGTCGACTCCAACGGTACCGAGGCGACTTTGAGTGCCAGCTCACTGGCTGATGTCACCTCTCAGGTCGATAGCAGCGGGCAGCTGAACCTCTCCTTCAACGCCTCCAGCAGCGGGTCCGACTTTGTCTTGTTTGCCTTCTATCTCAAGCCTGCCGACTACTGGGAGGTCAAGGCCTCCGACCTGGTGGAAGCAGCTGTGCCGCAGTCCCCCATCGAGAACTACACGCAGGACGGCTCACGGGCGGTCGACCACTTCTCAGCGGCTGGTGCCCAACTCATCATCGACTTTTGGAACAAGACATTGCTGTCGGGTGATACCACCACAAGCATACTTGAGGTTGGCAACTATTTGTGGGAGGACAGCCAGGAGTACGGGTCCAACTCGAGCGTCTACTGGACACCTAAGCTGCCGGATGCCTTTCAGAAGAGCCGGGGCTATGCCATCCAAAAATACATACCTCTGATTGTGAGTGCGGGCCTCGCCGACACTGGGGTGGCCGCATTTCCAATCACGTACGTGACAGACGAGGCAGACGCGGGCCAGAGCCATATTCAAGACTACCAACAGACGGTACGTACGCCATCCACCTGATTCTATCATACTGAACTTCTTGGCCTGCTTCTCCTCTTCCTTCACATAACTAACTGCGCATACTAGCTTACTGAGCTGAATGCCATATATCTTAAAACATTGACGGACTGGAGCCACAGCTTGGGTATCCAGTTCTCGAGCCAGGTCGTCTACAACCTCCCAATGGATATGCTTGCCAACATCCCGTATGTGGATGCTCCCGAGTGTGAGACTCTAGGCTTCTCGCACAACATAGACGGGTATAGGCAGTTCTCTGGCCCTGCCAATCTCGCCGGCAAGCGCGTTATCTCAAGCGAGGCCGGAGCCGTCCTGTACGCGGCCTACCAACAGACCATCCCGGAGCTCCTGTGGGATCTCAAACGGTCCGTCGTCGGCGGCGTCAATCAGTTCGTCATCCACGCATACCCCTTCTCTGGAGACTACGGTAACACCACCTGGCCTGCCTTCACGACCTTCATGTACGCCTTTTCGGAGATGCACGGCCCAAACCAGCCGGCTTGGGACTTTTACAGCGAGTGGCTGAACTGGACGGCGCGTACTCAGTTCGTTACCCAGACCGGAGTGCCCAAGGTTGACTTGGTGTTCTGGTCCAAATTGACGTCGTATGGAACCATCGAGACCCAGTATGCTCCTACAGATCTACAGGACGCAGGTAAGCCGTCTATCCTCCTGGTGTTTCCACATACACACACACACACACACACAAGTCTATCTCTGCCAGAGAAGAAACTCGTCGTCTTGGTGGGCTCCTTAGGTCCTGTATAGATGGTTAACGGAGAGAGCAGGGTACACGTATGAATATCTGAGCCCGGACAACTTCGACCTCCCAGAAGCCTACGTCGAGGATGGTATCTTCGCACCAGAGCGACAGGCATTCAAAGCCATGATTGTCCGTGCCAACGCGTCGTTGACTCTATCGGGCGTCGAGTACCTGGCCTCTTACGCCAAACAAGGCCTCCCTATCATCTTCTCCGGGGGCCTACCATCGAACGTGTCCGGATACCACCAGGACGGCGGTGCAAACATCACCGCTATTATCAGCGACTTGACGCAGCTTGACAATGTGCACGTCGTCCCGTACGACGGCCTGGCTTCCTCGCTCTCCTCTCTGGAGATCTACCCTCGGGCCGCGACCAGCTCGAACGGGTCGTGGTACACGTACTGGCGAGAGGACAACACGACCTCTACGCAGTACGTATTTGTCTACAATGACGCAACCGAAGCTGCACCCAATGGGGATATCAGTACGGGAAGCATTTCTTTCGAAGCAACCGGGAAGCCCTTTGTCTATGACGCCTGGACTGGCAGTGTCACTGCTTTGTCCTCATACCAACAGACGGAAACACACACGACCACACAGCTGCAGCTGGCTGGGAACCAGTCTGTGATCATCGGCTTCGAGGAGGAAACTGAAGGAGGCTTACACATCACGAGCAGCGACTTTCCATCAGTCGTCATGGCCCCTTCCGCTCTAGCTGCTGACTCGTCATCGCTTACCGTCCTATCAACTTACAATCCCGATGCCCAGGAGATTACTCTCTCCGACAACTCATCGAAAACGGTCCAGCCGATGTTGTCCCAGCCTTTCGAGCTCGGAAACTGGACACTCACGATCGAGTCATGGGGACCCCCAGACGACATATACGACATCGAAGGAGGAGCCGCCAAGGTGAACACCAGCTACGACGCCCTGGACACCCTGGTGCCGTGGTCCCAGATGTCAGACGCGCTGGCCAACGTCTCGGGACGCGGATACTACCACACCACCTTCAGCTGGCCGCCAGCCTCGTCAGGTAGCGGCGACAACAGCAGCGCAACCATCTCTGGTGCGCTCGTGGACCTGGGCGCTACCGTGCACACCGCGCGCGTGCGCATCAACGGGCAGACCCTGCCGCCGCTCGATCCGACGTGGGCGAGGGCAGATGTCGGAGAGTATCTGGTCCAGGGCGACAACACGGTCGACATCATCGTGAGCACGCCGCTGGGCAATGCGCTGCGGAGCTTCTGGGGCGAGCTGATGACGAGCGGGAGGTACGCTGCGGAGGTGGTGACGGATCCGCCGAGCGTGGCAGAGTATGGACTTTTGCGGGATGTGCAGGTTATACCATACCGAAGGGACAGTCTTGCTTGATGAGGTTTGAGTGTGTACATAAGACTGTATATAAATCTGTTGAGGATATTACATACTCGGGACTGCACGTATGTTGATAAATGAAATTCTAAGGGGGAAAAAAAGGAACAAAAAAGAGAGACAGAGAGGGGAATAATATTGATGGTGGACCCATAGCCTACACTTCAGCCCCCACACCTTCATCTCAGTCTAGTCTCTCCCTCTCCCTCTCCTCTCTCCTCTCTCACAGCTCATCATGCTTGGGGATCATCTTAGCCTGAATATCCTGCACGTCATATGGATAAAAGGCATTCCCCTCGCCACCCCACTGGGCGGGCAGGTCCTTTCGCTTCTCCCAGATGGCAGGCGACGGCGGCTGGTCTTTGAGCTCGCGCGCGACGGCGTCTACCTCGTCCATGACGCGCATCAGGTTGCGGCCCATGAGGTCCTTGACCTCGTCGTCGGTCCAGCCGCGGATGAGCATTTCGGTGATCTTTTTTTTTAACGTAATTATGCCAAAGTTTGGTTAATAATCACACAATCTCATGGTTTCTCATATTATCAAAACGTGAAAAGTTAGAAGGGGGGAAGAAAGAAAAAAAGGACTCACCAAGTTCGGATACTTGCTCGCATCCTCCAACCCCCTGACAGAAGTATACATGCCATCAAAATCGGACCCGATCCCGACATGGCTCCTCCCCACGACCCCGGCGACATGTTCAATATGATCCGCCAGGCGCGAGACATTGGCGCTCTCGACATCCGGCCCCACAAACACGGGAAACATGACACACTGCACGACGCCGCCGTTGACGGCGCCGGGGCCGTCGCCGATCAGCGCCAGCACGTCGTCGGGCACGTTGCGCGGGTGGTCGTGCAGGGCCCGCGCGACCGAGTGCGTCCAGACGACGGGGGCGCGAGACAGGGCGATGGCCTCGCGGGCGGTCTCGTCGCTGCTGTGGGAGAGGTCGACCAGCAGGCCCAAGCGGTTCAGCTCGGCGACGAGTGCGCGGCCGAGGGCGGACAGGCCGTTCCCGGTGGGGCCGTGGCCCGAGGGGGGTAAGGGTTTGCCGAACCCGGCGGAGGAGGCAAAGGCGTTGTGGCACATGTGGGTGAGGCTGACGTAGCGGACGCCCAGCTGGGCAAACAGGCGCAGGGTGGCGAGGGAGTTGCCCAGGAAGTGGGTGCCCTCCATGCCGAGCAGGCTGGCGACTTTGCCGGCGGCGAAGGAGGACTGGATGTCGGAGGCGGTGCGGGCGGGGTGGAGATGGTCCGGGTGGGCGGCGATCATCTGGTTGGTAAGGTCGAGGATCTCGAGGGCGTCGCGGAGGCCGTCGTTGGGGAGGGTGTAGTCCTCGCCTACGTCGATGCCCAGGAAATCAGGACAGGGCGCCCAGACGGTCCAGAAGGCGGCGCCCAGGTGGCCTTGACGGAGGCGGGGGATGTCTATGTGGCCTGGGACGTGGGTTGCCAGGTCTGGGAGGATAGAGGATGGGTGGCGGTCTGTAGATGGAGAGTTCTATGTGAGTAAGAGAGAGAGAGAGAGAGAGAGAGGTCATGTCTATCTGCTTTTCTAGACTGACGTACCAAGAGATCTGATGACTTGTGGAAGGTCAATGTGGGTGTCGATAAGAGGACTCTCCTTCATGAGCGAGAGGGCATGCTCGTAAAAAGGCGACGACGTCCAGAACGAGTCATCAGACTCTTCGGCCAAGGGGTCTTCTATGGGCTTCTGCTCTTCATTCTGAAGACTGGCAGCATTTGTTGTTGTTTGGATCGCTACCAAGGCGGCGAGGAGCCCAAGTATACTGAGCATCTTGAATGTTCAACAAGTAACCCCCCTACTCAAATGTTCTTTGTGGTCTGAATGGATACGAAATGGTAAATAAAATGAGTTCCTAGCATAAGAAAATGAAATGGGAATGAGGATGGTGAAATGGGAAGAGAAAATAGAAGGGAGGAGGGGGCATGGATGAGAGAAGAGGGATTGAGTCCTCCTGCAACCTCTCCGCATCTGAACCCCATTCTGTATACTTGCATACTTTACTGGGTACCGCAGCGATTGGTGATGAGAAATACCGTAGTAGTAGTACATCATGCATGGTTGCTGACAAGACCACTGCAGCATCCCGGTTTCGCTGGTCGTAACATTGTCCGACATCGCCGTCGCCGGCCAACGTGCCGATCCGCCCGCACCTTATCTCTCTGCACTCGGTCTCAGAGCCCCGAGGACGGTAAACCATCTTTGGGGGGGGGACATCTGAAGTGCCGAAAGTGTCTATTTGTTTGATAGTGCTTTAGTAGTTTGCGAATCATTACACATCTTCAGGTTGCCATGCTTTATAGCACATCATTGATTAATTACTCATTATTACCTGTCTCTAACCCCCCTCTTTTTTCGACCTCATCTTTGAGCTGTTTTCAAGCAAGTTGCATAGTTAAATTAGTTCTCAAGAGAGGGAGAGAGAGACAGTGATTGAGCCTTGTCTGATAGTACTTCCATCTGTGGACTACTGACTATACACGCTGGATAATTACTTGTGTATTCATAATCATATGTGATCTCATATGTAGTGGGCCAAATGGCAATAGAGAAATAATCCCCCCATCCTCCCCTCTTCACCACTCATCATACCACAAGACAACCTCACGTGATCAGTATGTATATCTAAACCCAGGCTGATAATCCTCATCATCCGTCTCCAGCTCCTTCTCACCCCGATCCGCCCGCCCATTCTCGAGCCAAAAGTACACCGTGAGGACACACACCAAGACGATATTAAGCAGCGAGCACGCGATGCAGGCATACAGCCCAGGCCTGTAGGTAGGCTTGTCTTGTTCTCTGTGATCCGGGAAGGGGAGCCAACGATTTAGTGTTTCTACAATAATATAAAACCCCTCTCTGATCAAAAGAGAAGAAAAACAAAGCACAAATCATTGTTTTCGGCGACGGGGACAAAAGAAACTCACCTGAAGACCAGACTGCCGCAGATCCCACCGATCCCACCAAACCCCACCAGCGTGGCGCTGCAAAAGGCCCTCTTCCACTGGCCGCGGATGTTATTCGCCTGGTAGCTCATGGCAGCAGGCACATTCGAGTTGGCCCCGGCCGTGACCAAGAAGACCCCAAAGTACCGCACGGCCGGGTTCCTGTGGAACCCCATGACGGGCAGGCCCACGACGCACAGCGTCATGTTGATGAGGATGGGGACCCCGCGCAGCCGATACCTGTCGCCCAGCCAGCCCGTGCCGAACATGACGGCGCCGGCGAGCACGTACGGCGGGGCGACGAGGCACTGCGAGGCGCCGACGGAGAACCCGAGGCTCTCATTCAGGATGACGGGCAGGAAGTAGGCCAGCGCGTAGGTGACGGTCGTGGTGCTGAAGAAGATGAGCGCGAAGCACCAGATCTTCCAGTCGCGGCCGGCGCGGAAAAACAGCGCGGGCGAGAAGGCCCGCGCCGCGGCGTCGCCCCGGTCGGCGTCGACGCGGGACACGACCCAGGCGCGGTCGTGGCGGGTCAGGAAGCGCCACGAGGGGCGCGGCGAGTCGGGGAAGTCGACGACGAGCCAGTAGCCGGCGAGGCCCAGCAGGCACGTCAGGAGGCCCTCGATGACGAAGATCCAGCGCCAGCCGGTCAGGTGGGCGAGGCCGTCCATCTGCATGAGGCCGAAGGCGAGGATGCCTGAGAAGGCCGAGGCTACGCAGCCCAGGAGGTAGAAGACGGAGTAGCGCTTGCCCATCTCATCTGTATTTGTCTCCTCGTCAGTCGTTCATGTGTGTGTGTGAAGAGAGAGACCACTACTCACACCTTGTATACCAGGTGCTCAGCAGATATACGCAGCTCGGGAAGAAGCCGGCCTCGAGAACGCCCAGGATGATCCTCAGGCCAGCCATCGTTTCCCAGGTCCTGACGAAGCCCATGCCGATCATGCAGGCCCCCCACAGCAGCGTGATGACCGACAGGTGAATCCTCGGGCCCAGGGCGCGCACCATGATGGTCGAAGGTGGTTGAAAGATGACATAGGTGACAAAGAAGAGAAGCGTGATGATGGACTAATAATGAACAGTTTAATAATGATGCGTCTCTCGAGGTTCAGGCCCTTGGGAAAGGCTACAACAACACTTACATATCGTTCCCCGATGAGCACCAGCTCAGTACTCATGCCGGCGATACTCGCGGCCCCCAGGTTTGTCCTGTCCATCAGCGACACGCAGTACATGAAACCCAGCGTGGTGACCAGGCGTCGGTCGATGGACTTGAGAATGCGCTTCTTTTTCTTATTCTCCTCCTCCTCCTCCTCCTCCTCCTCCTCCTGCTGCTGCTGCTGCTGCTGCTGCTGGGATCGGGCCTTTATAAGGCCCTCTGGCTCCGAGGCCCGCGAGTCGATGCGCTGGGCGGCATCTTCGATCTGGTCTGCACCTCGCTTCTCACCTTTGTCGTCCATCTTGCCCGGCCTGTCTCTTCCTTAACTCTGACCTCGACCCAGGGGGTTAGTATGAGTAGTACTTATGTAAGTAATGAGCAAAGATGATCAAACAACGTGCCAGCTGTGCTTGTGGAGGACCTTGAGATCAGCTTCTCTGGCCTATTAAATTAATATGCAATGCACCAACTGACCTCGGTTCAGTTCATCGATCATCTCTTGGCCAACCCCCCCCCCCTCTCCCCTCTCCCTACGAAAGCCAGCTAAACAGCCAAGCCATCTCCTTTCCACGCGCGGGGTAGCCAATGATGCTTAGTCCCAAAGGAAAAGGCCCACGTCTTTAGGTTCTTCCCCAGAATCTCGGGGCAAGCCTCGGGAAGCCACTGCGGCTCTTGAGAAGGGGGGCGCGGGGGCTTGATGCGCGTGTCTATTGCGTGTGGGAGCAACAATGCGGGGTTCTGCCCGCGCTTGGCGCAATGTAACACGGCGATACTGGCACAGCATTGGATGACGCTGACCATCTCTGAACTTTTCCTACTATGCCGAGTACCTGAGTACATGCTGTGACCAGCATGGCAAGAAATGCAAGAAACCAGTCCTAGACCCAAACAGTTGGTCATCATCGTCATCAGATATTCACTCCCAAGCCAAAAGCCTGGTCTCTGGTGGACAGGGCCTCTAGCTTGGTGTTTTCTTGTCCGCATCAGCTTTACTCTACTCTCGGTCGTCTGGCATTCCAGGATTGTCGTCCTCAGTCCTTTGGTCACTGTGGTGTGGTGAAGTCCCAGCTGGAGGTGGATGGGGAAGGCGATAGGTTTCCTTTGATTCACAAGAGTTAGATGGAAGAAGCAGCTTAAGTTGTTTCGCTAATACTGACTGTCCTCAAAATGTATACAACCTGTCCGTAATCACTCAATCATGACGCCCTAAACTCAGATTGCTCTCTAAAGGGTATCATTGACCATGTTCCCCCCACCCAATCTACATCCCACCCATTCTTTGCAAACGATGACATGAAAAGAAGAAGAAAAGGCGAGGAAAGAAGAAGAAAACCATCAGCCCAAGGGTCTGCCTGCCATTCATTCATTCATCAAGACCTGCCCTGCTGCCCACCCATCTTATACGCTGTCGCCTCCGCCTCCGCCCCGACCTCGACCCCAGCCCTCCTCATATTCCTGCTCGCCAGCCCGCCCGCCAGCACCACCACCGCCGTAATCACCTCCGGCACCAGGTACAACCCAACCCGCACCCCGAGCAAACCCACAGCCGGGTTCATGTCCGTGTTCTGCCCAAAGTAATACACCACGCTGCCGACCACCCGCACCGACAACACAGGCGCCGCAGCCGTGACGGCCAGCGCCAGCCGGCGGGCCAGAAACTTCTGCTGCTGCCCCCGGCCGCGGGTCGTGCTGCTGGAGGAGGTGGTGATGACGGTGAAGAGGGCGCCCGCGGCGATGGTGGCGACGATCAGGAGGAGGAGGACGCCGCCCGCCCCGGCGAGGCGCCAGTCCCCGGCGAGCTTGGTGGGGTCGGCGCGGTCGGCGGCGGAGCTGAGGCCTGAAGCACCGACTGCGATGAGGGCGACGGCGGTGGCTACGGCGATGTGGAAGAAGAGGATGATGATGGTTTCGACTTTTCTGGCCTCGGGGGTGTTCTGGAGGGAGAGCAGGTAGAACCGGCTGTTTTTTTTTTTTTTTTTGTTTCATTCAGTAAGTCAGCGGAGGAAATTCATGAAATTAACTGAGTCTGGAGCCAGTGATGATGTCTTGGTGGGGGGGGGGGGAGAAGGGGGGAACAAGTAGAGAAAACAATCAAAAAAACTCACGCCTCGTGCAATATTCCAAACAGAGAAATGGTCAGTGGCGACAGACCAACACTGCTGATGATGATCGCGGCGATACTCTCAGGATTCGAGACCTCCATGGCGCTGCCGATGATGCGTGCCGCGCAGAAGAGGATGAAGTAGAACCAGCCGACCCAGATCTGGTTCTTGAGGCCGTGCTTGGCAAAGCAATAGACTGCTGGGAACAGGAGGACGAGGTAGATGGTCAGCACGGCGGCTGCATAACCCACAGCTGAGGTCGTCATGTTGTTGGTTGTTGCTGTTGTTGTTGTTATTGTGCAGTAAGTTCCGAGTTGATGAGTTGATATCGTCGGGTGCCGTATCTACGAAAAGGAAGACGAGGAGGACGACCTTTAAGAATGATGCAGAGAAACTTCTTCCTTCAGACTGGATGCACAGGACCATCTTCATTCCTTTATACTTGAGCCCTCCAGGTTCCAAAAAAATATGGTCGACACCGTAGCGGCTCCACCAGATTCCCATCCCAACCCATCACAGCCTCAATCTCCCAGCACCTAGACATTATTCAATTCTCTCTCCTCGTTCCCGTTCTCGTCGCGAGCCCCCCTCGCTCAGCTCGGCTTACGTGGGCGCAGTCAAAACACCCATCTCCGGCTGAGAACTAGACGTCTCACCAGCCCAGCCCGCGTGGGGAACCGATCCATCCAGATCTCATCCGTTGCAGATCTAAGGGCCATGCATGGCAGTAAGCTTCCCTAAGAAAAGTAGCCGTTATCTTGCAGCCTCGCATCCCTTCCCGGTCCTGTGGGGCAGCGAGAAAATGGGTGCCTGAGACGGAGACAATAGTTGCCTCATGCGCGGTTCTTGGTGCCTGACCCGGTTGCCGCCTTACACCGCACCCCCTTGCTCTGCTTTCCCTTTCCAGCTTTGTGCCTGATTATGATTGGTTGGGTATCTTATGATTAACCCCCCCCCCCCCTCGGGCCCCCCGTCGCCGTTTTGTAAGCGTGTTGGCATGGTATTCGAGTCAAGATCTCTCTGTTGGACAGCCACGAAAGAAGAGAGGCTGTGGCGATCACCATGAATTAGAAATATGTCTGAAGGTCCACTGCCAAAATCCACCTACCTCAGCTTTTATCTCCACGAAATATGTCTCTTACTTTCCACAACGGCATCCATCCCATCCTCTTCTCTCCTCCTCTTAGACCTCCCTCCTGTCGTATGGTAAGGAGGCGGTGGTCGTCGAAAAGTCCGTCCAAGGTCCGAAGCCTTTGCAATTTCCTCTCTTCCCCACCTGGTCAACTTTTTGCCCGCAAGCAGACATCCTCCTCGAGGTGGCTCGGCGGGTGCGGTTCCTTGACGACGTTGGGCCTCAGGATGGATGAACCTGGCTGGTCATATCAGCTTTTCCGTCCCCACCCCTCCATATCGAACCCGTCTCGGGGGCCATATGAGGAAGACGTCCGACGTATCTTGACGGGGCACCTCTCAACGACGACAAGCCCTCAGGGTGCGGCTTTTCGTGTTCTCGTAATTCAATATAACCAGTACGCCTTTTAGAAATTCATTTCTCCTCGTGAGCCTCCTACATCTTGGTCAGTACCATTTAACCCTCGAGGAAGAGATGGAGATACTGCCCGTAGAGCCAAGCTGATGAACACATTGCCCTCTTCACCCGCATCACCTACATGTCATGTCATGGTGTTCAAATGATTGCGTATCAATTCTGTGCTGTCTGTCTATGATCACCCTCTAGAAAGGCTCTGGAACCTTTTACAAGGCTCCACGATCACTTTAACACCTATCGAATATCTTCATTGCGATGTCCTGGCAAATCTGCCACTAGTGGCCGTGAAGTTTGCATTGTTCGCGTCCTGCCATCGCGTCCCCCTTACCAGAAAAAGAAAAAGAAAATAAAGAACAACGTAAGAAAGAAAGAGTTCGACCTCGGCTGACGAGACCCCCAAAGCGCACCTCAAAGTTCCCCCACGGTGTTTCCCTTGAGCTGAAGGCCCGTCAATCGCTGGCCGGTGGTCTTAGACAAACCACATGGTGCCCTTGAAGAAGTTGATGTTGTCGGCCCGGGCAAGCTTCTTGTCGGCGCCAATCTCCATCAGGTAAGGGGCTTTGTCGAGTTTCTTGCTGCTAGTAACAGACTTGTTGTCGTGCTTCGCGAGTGGCAGGCGCATCTCCTCCAGCTTGTTCTGGGGATCCTTCTCTGACGCGTCGATGTTCTCGTGAGCCCGACCGCGGGCGGCGGCCAGGTGGGCGTAGTAGATTGCGGGGTGAAGAGAGACTGGTGTGGTCGAACGGACATACTGGTAGCACTGGTGGTAGATCATGCGCTGCAGTGCGTCGACAGGCATGCCAACCTCGTCGACGAGGACTTGATAGTGGACGGGCCGAGCAGTACCCTGGATGGCGACGTGGGAGTTGAGGTAGAAGTCATAGTGAAAGGGGTGGGTGACCTCGCGCTCCACCACGGTGCCGGGGAAAGGGTTGCCACCACGGTCGCCGTCGGTGCCCTTGTTGACGGGGAAGAAGCGAATGTGGTGTCGCTTCGTGCCCACGATCACTGTGATCTTCGGGTTCCGCTGACCAACCTCCTGCAGGACGCTACGGATCTCCTGGACCTCGTAGTCGAGGACCTGTTGGAACTCACCCTCAGACACGCCGTCACGGAAGTAGAAGACGTGCTGCGGGGCAGTCCGCATCTTCTGGCACCAACGGGTCACCATGGGTGGCAAGATTCGCCGGACGGTATCCTTGTTCAGAATCTCGACCCGGTAGCCATTCGTCTCACAGCCGGCCGAGTACGTGATGGCCTCTGGATCCATAGACATCGTGATGGCGGCCAAGGACGCTTGCATGTTGCCCGTCTGGCCGAATGAGCCGTGGGAAATGTCGACACCAAGGATCATGGTAGGGACCTTGAAAAAGCCGCCCTCCTTCAGCTTCGAGGTGTAGCCACCAAGCTTGGCGTTGACCTTGGTCGCCACGTTGGAGCAGTACTGAGGAGCAGCCCTCATCACGTGTGGAGCCAGGACGATCTGAGATAGAGTCCCGACGCGGACGTCCATGCTCTTCTTGAGCCGCTCGTAGGCGACAATGTCCTTGCTCGGCATGATGTAGAAGATTAGGTCCGGGGATTGCTGAAACTGGCGGCCGACCGAGTTGTAGATGTCCACCATCATGTTGCCCGTCTCCTCGGTGCGAGCCAGCTTCAGAGGCATGATGGGAGGAAAAGGGGTTGTGACCCTGCCGCCGTGGCCCCGATAGACCTTGACAAACGTGTTGATGAAGTTCTTGACGCTCGGCTCCTGAACGCAGTTGTTCACGACGACCACAGCCCAGGCATTGAGCGGGCGCGGGTTGGGCACAGCGAAGGTGTGGTTTCGCAAGTCCCAGCGTCCAGACGTGGAGGGATCGGTGGACGACTTTGCAAACTGAACCACCGGGTTCGGGAGCACACGCGCCTCGATGGCTTCCATCTCGCCCTTGATCTGGATGCCAAAGGACTTCAGGTACGGGTCCTCGTGCCAGCGGAGAGTCTTGACGCAGTTCATGACATCAGACTGGCGCACGGGAGGCTTGGTGACGGCGAACTTGATCATCTTGGACGTCTGCTCACCGTCGAGCTTGAAGTTGTAGCGCTGAAACTTGTCAATGGTGATGGTCTCCATGGGGAAGACACCGTCGCGGGTGGTCTCGATCAGCGGCATGTACCAGGCCTTGAGCTTGATCTCGTAGCGCTGCCGGAAGTAGTCTTCGACGGAGATGGACTCTCCGCCCTTCTCAAACTTGTAGTTGCGGGCATTCGCTCCCTCTGGGAACTTCTTCAGGTCCCAGACGAAGCCCTTGACCTTGTACGGCTTTGCGTCGTTCATCTTGCCACGGTGGCTGACAAAGAAGGACAGCTTCGACATGCGCCGAAGCATCTTCCACATGGGCGACTGGCCAACCTGACCGTTGGGGTACTCCATAGGCGCCAGTGCCTTGCCGAGATCGTAATCGCGGAGGAGGTTGTACTCGCGGCGGGCAGATCTCAGGTATGCCGTGCACAGCTCGAGAAAGCTTGCACCACCGTTCCAGAAGGCAGTGTTAGCAACGTCGACGTTGATACCGAGGCCCATTCCCCCGGACCTCATGGAGGAGTTCGTACGGATGGAGGCATAGATGCCCTTTATGGCTTCAATGTGCCGGTGAGTATCATCCAATAGGTATCGCTGGGGGGCATCGTCGGCGTAGAAGTTTCGCTTGATAGAAACCAGGTTCTGGCGGGGCCATTCGCGGAAGAGATGATCCAGGAAGTTCAGGCATTCCAGAATGTGGTCATCCCAGCCCATCTGTCCCTTAAGATAGGCGCGAAGGGCATCCAGACGCACCGTGGTAGTACGCTTGACGACGAGGTAGACCACATCAGGGGTCCGGCCGGCCTTGGGCGCCCGGCCGCGCTCCGTATCCATATTGATCTGGATGCGGATCTCTGGAGAAGCGTTGCGTGACCACGCAAGCTTCTGGCCGTCAAAGATCCAGGGGTGAGGGCCGGCCTTCCCGATGTGCTCCTGAGCGAGCCGAGTGTTCCACACGGCGTTGCAAAAGGTTGCCTTCTTGGGCTCCGGGGTGACGGACACCTTTTCAAAAGGGGAGTTAGAAACCTGAAACCCGCATACAGACTGGCACCTGAATGGCTCCCACTTACATCGTATTGATAGATATCGAAGTCGGGTACGCCTACCAGCCGGAACTGGTTCACACGCAATTGAACTTTCTTGCCCAGGATGCCCAGCTGCGGTCGCTGAGCAAAAGGGTGCATCTCACCCGGCTGGAAGAGAAAAGAATCAGTGATACTGCGCTATCAACACGGCATGGGCCTGAAAACTTACGTGGGGGAAAGCCTCGGGAGGAAGATCAACCCGCTTGTTAACACGCAGGCGGTGCTGCTCCACAGACGAGAGCTGAGGCTCGTCCCGAGCAGGGTCGTATCCGAGGGCGGGCGGGTAGCCCGTGGGGCCGGAAGGCGCTCCTGTATTGCTAGGCGGGCGGGTGCTGCCACCAGCCTGGGTGCTGCCACCGGCCTGTGAACCTCCACCACGAGGAGGAGACTGCTGAGACTGCGAGCCTGTCGAGCGCTGAGAGCCGCTGCGAGAGCGGGTATCAGAAGGACCGTCGAAAGACGGGGCACTCAGGTAGCGAGACATTTTTTCTGTAGTCTGCAGTGTCTGAGAATGAGGTCAGTGGAATGCCAGGTGCCTGATTGTTTTCGAAAATCTGTCTCCTCAACGATGCGATGCTGAGGGTCCATATGAGTAGGGGTCAATTGGACAGAAAACAAGAAGAGTAAGTAGGGTAGGGACAAGATAACAAAGATTTGGTTTTGATCCTGATCAAGGGCTTTCAAGGGGATGGCCCAAGACCTGGAAACAAACACTGCTGGTGTTTGTTCTTGCTTGGGGTTGACAATTGTTTGTGCAGGTGTGTGCTTGATGATTTCCTTCTATGGGAGTGTGGATCGTTGAGGTGCCTCACATCCCAATTAAGCCTTGGCCAGATGGAGGGACTTCTGTGTCAACATGGCCAGGTCACTGGGAAGAGCTGAGGTGCTGTGGAGACCTGACTGGGGATGCAGTAAAGCAAGCAGAAAGATCAAGCTTACCAGTGAGTGTTAGGAGGAAGGATGATTGTATTCTGGACGGGCTTGTTGATGGGGGGAAAGGGGGAAGGCGGTGGTTCTTTGTGTGTGTGCGCGCGCTATGAAAACACAGTCTGAAAAGATGCTGCTGGGGGAGGATTGGGTTGATTGAAGAGAATGGGAGGAGGAATAGAAAGGAGGGTAAAAGCTGAAGAGAAGGTGCAAGAAGGAGGCAGACTGGCCAAAGGAGGATCAAGCTGGTGGCTATGGCTTCCAGACCAGCCTGAGAAAGGCCGGTGCAAGGGGTGAAGGGGGGAAGATGGCAAAGCATGAGAATGGGCACATGAAAGGGTGTTGACATACCTTGACTGGATGTTGATGAAAACAGTGTTTCTCTGTGCTGAATTGGCTGGAGGATGTCAGCTGTCTGACGCGTTGTAGTAGAAGAAAGTGTTCTGGAGATGGACGCGTTGAGAAATGGATACAATCAGAGGATTGGGGGGGGGGGGCGGTGGTTATGATGATGGCATTCAAGCAAGATCTGCGAAGGCTGGAGAAGATGCTGAAAACATGCCTGTGCCTCTGCCTGCTCTGATTGAAGAATCAGGGGCTTTGTAGATGGTTCTGGTGTGTTGATCAACAACAATGGCTGCCTGGGATGAATGGATGATGGGTAGAGAGCTGTGCAGATAGATGGGAGAAGTAAAAGGGAGGTGGGATTGATTGTAAACAATCGATAGGTGGAGGAAGACAAAAGATGAATCACCTCAAGGTGCCCAAAGAAAATATGGTAGTCACTGTTCCTTGGGGTGAAGAGGGTGGGTGTGTTGGGAAAAGAGGGAAGGTGCGATGTGCGTAGTTGGAGGGGGAAGGTACCAGACGGAAGTTGTTGAGGGTGGTGGAGGGGAAGGAAAGAACAGCAGAGGTGGGGCAGACCTTGAAAAATCGTGGGAAAATGAGAGGGAAAGAAGAGAATTGTGCGTTGTGGGCGTCTGGGAAAGACTTTCGGTCAGTTGTATTGGAAAATATGAGAGTGCGCGACCACCCAGGCAAAGGGTTTGTTGGGATGGGGCTTGTAGTCTGACGTACGAGAGAGGCTGTGGCTGAAAGAAGGAAGAGAATGGCGAGACGGACTGCTGAGGCAACCTGCCAGATCTAGGATAGGGCCTTGCGCTGTGCGAGAAACGTACCTGATATGGGGGTTGGTGATTTCGCTTGAGGGTTCAAGCTGATACGTCCAGGAGAACGATGATGAAGTTGTTGTTGTTGGTGTAGAGAGAGAGAGAGAGAGAGACAGAAGACAAGAGACACGATGGCGGTTCCTCTGAGTTGGGTGAACGTGTGGGAGGTGGCTGCTCCGTTCAAGGAATGATCGAAGGGAAAGAAAGGGGAGTCTGGATGGGTATGGGTGGCTCAAGGTTAGTGGTTGTTTTGGAAGGAAGGAAGGAAATGTGTATGAGAGAGAGGGAGGGAGGGAGGGAAAGAAAAGAGACAGGCTGGTTCAGGGCCCTTGGGAGGCAGGATTAAATAGTGATGACCTCTTCGATGAAGAACGCTAAGCCACAATGCTTAAGTGAAGGCAGCGGATCTCATCTGAAGGTGATCGAAAGCCAGTGACTCCCACCTGGGTTGCTGGAAGCCTCTGGATGGGACGATGCTTTCTATGCAGTGACTCGCGCTGAGGAACACCATTCACCGAGCCTGCTCAGTCTGATGTTCCACTCCAAGCTCTCTATTGTGGAGGGCAGACTATGGCAGGAGCACAACAAAGTATGTACGAAGCAACATCATCAGGACGGGATAAGGAGGGCTGTGAGACTCTATTGTGCTATTGTCTCAAGAGCCCAAGAAGAGAAAATCTTTCCCAAGTGCCTCTGCAAGCCTATTCATGTGAAGGCTGGGCATACATATTTTACATGCTTGTTGGAGTGGCTGAGTATGCAAATCCTGTGACAGACAAGAGAGGGGTGAGTCACTGGGATAGTTGGCTCGGATTGGGCTGGAAAAGGAGAGTTTAGATGGCAGGGAACTCTGGAAGGTCTTCTATAACAATCTGGCCCAGATTTCACCCGAACTTGCAGTCCTGGACCACTGTTGATGATATGCCGAGGGACAGCAGGAACTTTTCAAGATAAAAAAAATAAAATAAAAAGAAGAAGAAGAAGAAGAAAAAGACGAGACTGGGAAAGGAGGGGGTAATGACAAGGAGCAGCTATGAACTATACGATACAAGACTCTGATGGAGAGTTATAAAGAAGGCAAAGGCACAACCCAACAGTACTTATCCTTTTTTGGGAAACTATCAAGTGCTCTGCTGCCTTGAAGGCGACGCTGGCCTCGATTTCGTCGCCCAGCTTTAGGCCTCCCAGATGCTCAGGCCCAAATGATTGTCATGACCTAGCTGCACCTGATACACCATACTTGTACAATGAACCTGCCAATATTCTTGAAATCTTACTGTCTTATAACCCTGCATCACAAAGATGCCAGCAATGCGGCCATCAAAAGATCATGCTATGGAAAGTGGGCTACCATCTTACCAGGTCTTTGGTTTGTCAACTCTCCCTCCAAAACAGCACCCAGATTAGTGTTGAGGCGACGAGGACATCGATATTTCCTGAGGCCACTTTAACAACAGACCACCTCTCCTTCTAGTGGAGGGCTCAGTTTCCATCTTCCAGGTGAGACTCTGGAGGTTCTCCTGCCTACTTACGGAAACGGGGCCTACTGAGCACATGAAACTGACGCAGGTTCTACAGCACCCCGCCACCACCGAAGCCAACGCGTGGGAACCAAATTGAGAATTACTGAGTGGCCAAAGGGCATCAGCCAAGCTACAGTGACACACAAATCATCAAGAGGCATACTCAAGGGACAGCTTCGGTACTTTTGCAGTAAGGAATTGGGGCACATCAGGCTAAGGCACTCGCCGAATGTGGTTCCAAGAAAAACGATAACAATCACATCACAAGAGGGGGGAACCCATCGACAATGGTTGATACTGGGGTGGTAGGGAGCCACTTGGTGTGCTGGACGTGAAGACTGTTCTCTCGACAAGACAGAAAGCCAGGGGTTCGCATATCGAGGGAGGGTGATGCTTCTTGAAACGAAACAGGCCAGAAAAGCCTGGAAGGAAATCTCGAGCGATACAAATAAGCAGGCAATACTGTGAAGTGCTCTACATGTTTGGAAGACGCCTCGAGACCCGCGACCCTGCGACCCTGCTCGGACAAGGCTGCGGACGAGGCTGAACCGCCAGATAGTCTGAGCGGAAGGGTCTTGATGGAGGCGAGAATGAGGAGACGAAAAGCCCAAGACAGGTGTAAGGCCAGTCAATCATAACAGGACACGTATCGGCATGGGAAACAAGAAAACAGACCCCAGAATTAAAATAAAAAAAATGATTCATTGTTTCCCAACTGTTTCCCAACAGAACACCGTCCGAGCCGTCGTCGCATTCAGCTGCCAGCCACAAGATACGCTAACAGAAGCAAGCGGGACTTTTCCATCCCCCGCGAGACAAAAGTGGTATTTCCAACCTCATTTGGGGGGCTCGAGAAGGCCCATAGCATCGACTTGCAGCACCTTGCAGCACCTTGCAGATCCGCTCACCCTGTTCGGGGCAACAATAAAAAAAAAGTTGCTGAGGTCGGCCAGGCAGAAGCAAGTTTAACGTAGCATGCATAAGAGAGCCTCAAGGTGCAGCCGAGGTGCGTAACCGAAAGGCACTGTGCATGAGACAGGGATCGTCAGCTGCGACGTTGGGTGCGTAGATGGGGATGGGATTGGACTGTGGACTGATGGGTCCCGCTGTGTTGAGAAAGGACTTGCTGTAGGCAGCACAATCAATACCCCTGGTCCCCTCTCGTGTCTCACCCCTGTGTTTGTTTCCTTCCTCCCTTTGGATATAAATTCATCTCCCTCGAGTGGGTGGAAACTTCCAGCCAGTCACTCCTTTTGTCATCCACGACTGAACTTCCCAACAATCAGCGCAGTGACAGCCAAACAAAGACTGTAATAGTCTCCAGACGAGAAGGCACGGAAGAGACATCACAAGATCTTGATACTGAAGCAAACAATATGTTTGAACCACGGTTTGTTGGAGGACCCCCTCTTCCCGTCCCTTCCTCCCTCCCAACCGACCAAGCCACAGGTCTTTTTTTGCACGCGAGAAGAATTCACTCACACAAAAAGTGTGTCACAGCTCCAACCCCGTCGCCGAGGGGACATGGTCCCTCAAGAGAAACCGGCCAACCACCACCTACATCCACAAGCCAGACGGGACCCTCAGCGCCGCGCCTCTGTCCCCGGGCCTCACCTCCTGGACCCCTCCCAACGTGCTCCCCCGCGTCGCCGCCGAGCGCGCCGCAGCCTACCACCTCCGCCTCTGGCAGATCAGCCGCAACGCGGACGAGTTCAAGGCCCGCAGGGCCGCCGCCAGGGAGAAGTGGCGGCGAGAGCGCCAGGCCTGGCTGGACGCCAGCCCCACGTTCCACCCCTTCTCGCTGCTCCCCCTGGAGATCCGCCTGCAGATCTGGGAGCAGGCGGCTGTGGACTGCGACCCGATCGACATCGTCCTGCGCGACCCGCCCCGTGGCGGCCTGCGCCAGCAGATGCTCTCTTTCCGCGCGGACGCCAACGTGCCGCAGATCCTGCTCGTGAGCCGTGAGGCATACAAGGCCACGCGGCGCTTCTTCCAGCGGGCGTTCAAGGATCACTCTGACGGGGGCGTGCTCACCAAGTGGCCGACCGTCCTGACCGTCAACCCGGACTCTTTGCCCGCGGAGTCGATCCTCGACTTCATCCACAACGTAGACGTGGCCTACATCTCGGAGATTGTCATCGAGGTGAACGAGAACAACTTCAGCGTGTATGGGCTCCACGGTACCAAGCTGCACACCCTCTTCAGCCAGGCCATCTTCCTCCGCAAGTTCACCATCAAGGCGCCTGTGAAGCCCATCATGTGCCCCCAGCTCGACCTGCTGCACTCGCTCTGGATCTTCAGGTACTGGTCCTTGGAGCTCAAGGCCGACGACCCGAGATGGGTCGAGCCCGAGTTTGAGATTGTGTACCGGCCTGGTCTCCACGAAGACGCGCTCGAGACGGTGCTGGCTCACTGCGACAAAGGCCTGCTCGGGAAGCCAGGCCTGAGGTGGAACGCCACGCCTGGGCTGCGCATCCAGTCGGAAATGTCCGACCAGGATCTTGCTCAGATTCTGGATCCCGTGTTGCAGTCGTTGCCAACGGAAGGGCCACGAGGCGTAGGATGGTGGGGGTAGTAGGCAACCAGAGGCACGTTGCTGGACCGGTACAATAGGTCAACGAATCTAGGGCGGAGGGTCTGGTGCTTCATAATTCATACATACTTGAGTAGGAGGAAGAGCAATGATTCACCACATCAAGGCATTTCAAGGCACCCATCTTTAAAGTTCGAGTGCAAATTTCATCAAATGTGATCTGGAATTTGGCTACTTGTCTGTACGACTACCTCGTAGCACCCCCGTGCATCGGTGCAAGACACCAGCCGCAGTAACCATTGAAAGACCTGCCTTTTATTTTTGGTGTTTGCATCTGCTTGTGATGCAACCAAGATCCCAATCCCGGTATTTAATTTTTCCAACCGCCTTAGAAATGGTAGAAACCTTGGGCCGTGCAGAAAGTGAGATGTTTGTGTAATCGCGTATACATGTGAGCAGAACCGTCGTTGAGATCCAGTGGCGTGTCTCCAGGATCGAGGGTGTCACAATCCATACCCTGGATCGCCCCAGTTAAAAGCCATGCCTTCTTCACTACGGAGCGTATCTGGCGTGCCTAGTAATATCGACTATAAGGTGGCTGCTGGGGTGGAGGTGCCTGACCGTAGGGCGATGGGATTGTATAATCATTCGGAGGGGGCCCGCCATACATTGATGGCTGCGGGGGCGGCCAAGCTCCGTTCGCGTCAGGAGTAGGTACGGCCTGGGGGTAGGCCATCGGAGGTGGTGCATCCTGACGATACGCAACAGGAGGCTGCTCATATCCGGAGCTGGATCCAGGCCGCAGGGACGATTGCTGGTAGGTGCTAGCAGCCGTAGCAATGCGACCGCGGCTCATATCGAAAGGGCTTTGGGTCCGACCAGTAATAGGGGAATCGCGCGAGTAGGGATACTGCGAGCGGTCGGAGGAACCCTGCCGGGTGTGCGTCGCGACCTGCAGACGGCTGAAATCACCGCGACCGCCTTTGTCTGGGCCTTTCCAGTCCTTGGCCTCTGGGACAAAGGTGTTGCTGACGAGGCGGACCATCTTGGATGCCTTGAATCGAGGCATCGTGTAGGACGAAGAAGGCGGGAGCAGGCCTAACAAGAATGTGATGTCTCGAGCAATGGGAGCGGCTTGTACACGCCTCTGCTGATCGAGACGTCGTCCAGCTGCGCCCTTTAATGGTGATTCACCCCGTTGGATCTTGCGAGGGGGGTTGAGCGAATCCTCGAAGTCGTCTGCGGGGTGGGGTCTCTTTGGCGAGTTCGTCATGGGCATGAACTGCGGACGAGGGCTGTTCCCCTGTCGAACAGACGGCCGAGGGCTATTCAGGACAGAGTTTCGCTGTTCAATAGACGGAAGAATGTTCTTTGGGCGCATCTGGGAGGGTGAGATAATGATACGCGCCGCGACGGGGTCGAAGTTCTGGGACGAGAAACGGGCTGCAAAGGTCTTGAGCTTTGGGTCGTCAGGGAACAGCTCGGCCATGCGCTGCTCCAGCTTGACGATCTGGGAGCGGTCACCGTAGTCCGACTCGA
Source organism: Cryphonectria naterciae (assembly GCA_014850475.1). NCBI lineage: Eukaryota > Fungi > Ascomycota > Sordariomycetes > Diaporthales > Cryphonectriaceae > Cryphonectria > Cryphonectria naterciae. The sequence continues at coordinate 58,756 of JACWST010000099.1, forward strand.
ACTTGTGGAAGTAGGAAAAGATGGCCTTGGCCTTGTGAGTCGTGTTAGGCTTCTCTGTTAGACGCTTGACGCAGTTTTCAAAGACCACTCTGGCATCTGCGTTCAAGTCAGCTGTCTGCTGTTCCAAAAATTTGTCCACCCATCGCAATGACTTACTGGTAAAATCGTCTCTAGAGTGCAGGAACTTGAGGTACTCCACCATGAAGTATTCGTCCTCGGGGAAGAGTTTGGCGCCACGCTCGAAGATCTTAGCACCAGCGTTATCCCTATAGACTTTCCATTCCATGAGAGCAACCGCCACATAGACGTCGCTGGCCAATTTTCCACGTTGGCGAGCCTCCCAGAAGACATTACGCAGTCCACCAAGAGCAACTTGGGGAGCTCCCGTTCCTTGAATACGGCGCATAGCCCGAGCCAGGGCGATCCATACGTATGAGATGGTCTTGGACAGCCCGTTGGTCCTTACGGAGTAACCTTGCTGTATCGCCTTGATCTGCGCTTGCTTGGCTGCATCCTTCGCGGCTGCATCGCCAGAGTCGGCGTCTTCGTCGTCCTCTTCGGCGAGGGCCTGAGACTCCAATTGGGCATTTTGATTGATCCTGTCAATGGCCGCCTTCTCCTCCTCCTTGAACTTCTTGATCAAATCGTAGAGAGTATCAAGTACCTTGAGATAAGGGGCTCTGACAGCATTTCCGCGATCCACTTTGGCGGCGTCGCCCTCGCCAACTGGATACGTGCCTTCCACCCGGTCTCCATGCTTGAGGGCAAGCAATACATTCTCGGGGTTGGCTTCGATGCCGTCCAGCAGGAAATCTAGACCTCGATCTCGGCTCTCAGCACTGCCGATGTCATTCTCCCAGCACCACTCAGCTGCCTCGACCCACATCTCTGGCCAGAAACGAAGAGCCATGAGGGCTTGTCTGTAGACGTAGAGTATACGGCAGTTCAAGGTGTTGGGCTCGTCGGCTTTCAGCTCGAGGGGATCCGACTTCTCCCATGCGATCCACTTCTTCCAAAGCTCGACCTGGTCCATGTACTCTTCGTCACCGTCGAAACCTGGTGCTGGGGGGAGGCGTGGGAGATTGCCACGCTGAAGTCTCCGAGTTATGTTGTCGAGAGCCATGTTGGCGCTCTTGGCGGACATGTAGCTTGGAGAGTGTTGGCTGACGAGCGCACGACCCAGCTTTCTATCGATGGAGTTTTCAAATTGCTCGTATTCCCGCCACAATGTGTTGAGATTCCTAGTGGGTATGGCAATCGCTCGCTGGTAGACCCGCCGCAGCAGATCCATCTTCTTCTTGCTCTCCCAATCCTGATCTCCGACCACTCCAGGCGCTGTCTTGATGAATTGGATGTATTCGGCCCAGATCGGCCCAGAATCCTTGTCAACACCGATAACATCATTGCTCAGGACGAACTCGAAGGACTGCGTGATTATGTCGCGGGCTCGGCCACTAGGATCGCTTATGTCGTTGCGTCGTCGAATGTAATTGAGGTAGACGGTCAGGAGGTTCACGTTCTGAATGGTGGTCAACGTCTTCTTGAACAATTCCTCAGCCTTCCCAAAGTTATTCATTCCCAACTCCATTTCCATGTATGCGGTCCATATATCCGCCTGCGACTAGTCAGCACTCGAGCTTCTTAACAGAGGGACGATCAGGCGTACCGATTGGGGAAACACAGCCAAGAAGCGTTCATACACTCCCCTGAGCCCGTCAATGTCGTTTCGCCGACGAAGTTCTGCAATGAGATCCAGCCAGGAGTCCATAGCTGCCCGTGGGTCCTGCTTGATCCGCTCCTCGAGCGTAGTTACGACATCTTGTAGTGGTTCAGAAGCATTGCCAGCCTGAGGCGCAGCGGCTTCAGCAGTAACAGCAGCATCAGCAGCAGCCGCCGCCGTAGAAGCAGTCATTCCGACCGAGACTGCTGGCGCATTGTTCGCCTGGGAAGCGGAGGGCACATTAGACACGGCTTCTTGAGCCTCATCATGAACAGGTACAGGTGTGTGAGAAGGAGAAGACTGGGGAAGAGGCTGAGAAGGCTGCCCCGAGTGAGTGGCTAGACCATTGGAGGTGGTAGGGCTGTCATCCTCCTCCTCCGAGTCAGAGTCTCCCACTAGGAAGCCTCCGGCAGTCTTGCGCTTCTTGGGCACAGGCAGAGGCTGGGCAGCGGGCTGAGGAAGAGGTTTGAGGCTGCTCTGCCGACTCTGCACCTGCTCCTGCTGAGGCACAGGTGTCAGGTCAACAGACTCTGGGTCGTAATCACCCACATCTTCGGAAGCGCCATCAACGGGAGATGCGGAATCACCAGATGTTTGCAGGGCCACGGAAGAGGAAAGGTTGTTGATGTCTTGTTGTGCGTTGTCACTATTTTGTATAACCCCTTTGTTTCCATCAACCTGATACTCATCACCATCTTGCGCCCACGAGGTCTCCTCGACGATCTCGTCCGCCATATTCGCGCGCGATGGTGCCACGTATAGAACGGGGGTACGTTGGCACGAGGTGGGCGGGAGATTTGAGGGTTGCCGCGATGCGCGTCGCTCTCGTTCACGGTAATGCGCCCCGAGAAGGCCTTGATTGAGGACTCTAGATGGGGTACATCAAGGACCAGCGATGCAGATGACGGTCTTCGGCAAGCGACGTAGTCTGTGATGGTCTCGCGCGGGACCTTGCACTGGAGGGAAAGGTTCAAGAGCACGTGGTGGAAAGAATGGACAACTCCTGGAGAGAAACGAGTGGGCAAGAGAACGAAAAAGACTCCAAAGCACAAATGCAGCACTTCTATGACTGATTGCCCAGAAAGGACAGCTCAGGTCGTGATGTCTGAGCAGTTTGCGGTTGCTCGCCGGTTTGTTCGTTGTTTGTGGTTGTTACGGTGGTAGAAAAGAGACGGTCGGAAAATGGCCATGCCAAAGGAATTCCTCTTTGAGAGGGCGCACGCCGGCAGGCAAAAGAGGCAGAATGCGCTAATCCTGGTCCGTCATGGGCTGGATCCCTGCAAAACCCTGGTTCAGTCCAGGGCCTAGCAGCTGTATTCCAGTGCCTGCTAGCAAACAGTACAGGCTGCACTAGGCTTTCTTCCACACCCCACCCGCCTGGCAAGCGCGTTATGGTTCCATTTACGCGGTTCTCGCGTCGTCAACTTTCAACTCTTTGAGGGCCGTTCACCCAGCCTTTCCTCCACACATAAACAATCCTATTCTTGACTGCACACATTGCCATATTATACTCTGACTAGCTCACACGGCACTGCCACCTGTCTTCCCATCATTCAACTCCTGAACAACACAGAAAGGATTGTCGACAGTCGACTACCCCCCAGCCCATCATGTCTGTGGTCTCGCTGCTTGGGGTCAACATCCTCAACAACCCCGCCAAGTTCACCGACAACTACCAGTTCGAGATCACCTTCGAGTGCTTGGAACAGCTTGAGAAGGGTAAGTAGCCACCCACCCTTGCCAACCATCACCACGATGCAGTCCCCCTCCTAGTTCTTGCAGCCATGCCTGACCGTTTGTGCAAACAAAATAGATCTCGAGTGGAAGTTGACCTACGTCGGTTCTGCCACCTCTGACCAGTACGACCAGGAGCTCGACACTCTCCTGGTCGGTCCTATCCCCGTCGGCGTCAACAAGTTCATATTCGAGGCCGACGCTCCTGACACCAAGCGCATCCCCGACGCTGAGGTCCTGGGAGTCACCGTCGTCCTCCTGACCTGCGCCTACGATGGTCGCGAGTTCGTGCGCGTCGGCTACTACGTCAACAATGAGTACGAGACCGAGGAGCTGAGCGCCGACCCTCCTGCCAAGCCCATCATCGAGAAGATCCGGCGCAACATCCTCGCTGAAAAGCCCCGTGTCACGCGCTTCGCAATCAAGTGGTCAGTCCCCTCCTGTTATTGTCGCTGCCGCTGCCGCTGTCGCTCACCTCTGCTTGCCCTCTGAGCGAACTCGACTGACTCTTTGTTTTACCTTAGGGACAACGACGCCACCGCCCCTGCCGAATTTCCCCCCGAGCAGCCCGAGGCCGACCTGCAGGTCGATGAGGAGGAGTACGGTGCCGACGAGGCTGATCTGGACGAGGACATTGTGGAGGAGGGCGCTGCCGAGGCCAACGGCGAGAGCTCTACCGCCAACGGCACTGGCGAGGATGCCGCCATGGCTGGCGCCGTCAACGGCGAGGGAGAGCATGGTCCCGACGACGATGAGATGTCCGAGGACGGCAGTGTCGACATCGAGGGCGAGAGTGAAGATGAGGAGGAGGAGGAGGGCGCTGCCGAGGAGGGCACCGCCGACGGCGACGAGATGGATGTCGACATGGGCGACGCCCCCGATGGCCATCCTCAGTCCGAGGTCATGGCCCACTGATCGGTCGTCTTTTGTCGTCGGCGTTTAATTTTTTTATGATATCCCTTGCGTGTGGCATAGTTTCTGCTTACACCATTATTACGATGGATGAAAATACAAATGCGTGACCCTTGTTACACCTGATCTTGTCATTCCTTTCGGTATATGAGCTCTCTGTGCCCCGGCCTCGTATCTTGAAGAGGGGTATGCTGCTGTAGGCCGCGTCCTATAGCAGGCGCAACATCTACTACCTGGGCCACTACCTTCTGGGTAACCCTGAGAACAGCATGTCCGGCCAGGAGGACAACTCTTTGCATGACCGCAAACATGGATACCAGCGTAAGATTTCCTTCACGGCAAAAATCTTCGTTGGCCAGCGGTGCGGATCTAGTGATGTTGATGTAGCACTACCCGCCACCGGGGCATGTTGTAGCCTTGCCAAGCATGATCCCGTTCCCCCTCTTCTACCACCAGTGTCGTCGAAAACATAGCACCTCTAAGCTCCCGATGTTGTAGTGTCTTGTTCAGCATCTCTGGTCGAGTAGGATACAGAGAGCCAGGGACAGGGCGGGATAGCCACAGCTACACACTCCCACGATAGTGTGAGCACTTGGGTAATGCGACTATTACTTTCATCATATGGATCTTTAGTAAGGCTTATGCTTCCCCGTCGATTACCAACGCAGAGAATATCTGTTACAGGCGAGAAACACTCTGACGAACTTAAGAGCGAGCAGTTTCAAACAGAATGCCATTCCGGAAGGTACAAGTTTTTTGTTATTTTTATCATTCTCGCAGATTGGGACCGTCTCGCCACAACCACCTTTCACAACTTATTGCGAGACCTTGGGTCATCTCGCCTGCTCCGGGCGCGGCTCAGACGCCCACCCCGCTGGCGAACAAGTACAAGGGGCCCTTCGGCCTAGACACGAGTGGGGAAGCAGAGGCAGACGCAGCAGTGCGAATCCAGGTGCCAAAGGAGATGCTCCATGACTCTCCTAAGGGGCATGGCCGGCAGGCGTGATTACGACCGGCTGGATACGAAGTATGATCAGCGGCAAGCCAGTGCTGGTGGCGCTGCATCCCAGCCGCAACCAATTTGTGTTGTCAGACAAGAGGCTCGCGCACCAAGATTAACTGCGTGCCCATGTCTGCGTCCAGGATGATAGTCACCGTCTCCCATTGGCAAGCCCAGCAGACACAGGAGTGAGCGGCGGAGTTACTCGGTATCTTGGATGCCACGAGCCTCACTCGGTGCAGGCCATCCAGAGTCTATCGTCGCTGGGGATCCCCGAGGACCGAACTACCTATGTGATCAGATTGCAAGCTGCAGCCCGACGATGTAGCGCTTTCATGACACGAACAAGCGCAATGAGTTGGACTCGGCCGAGCAAGAGAAGCCTCGCGGCCCCCGCGCTACTTGTTCATTATGTAGACTTCTGAACAGATTCCTCGTTGTACCTGAGCCTGTGGCTGGTCCTCGCAGGAGATTGGCCGAATACGAGAGCTGTTGTGCATATGAAGGTGACGGTTTCATAAAGACGAGCACCTTTCTCATGGGTTGCCAGCAGTCGGGCGGAAACCCCAGCCGAGAAGGTAGAGAGAAGAAGAAGAAAAAAGAAGAAGCAACTGTTCTCCAGCAGTGACCCGGAGGAAACGCCACAAAGCAGGGGCAGGGGTAGGGACAAGGACAAGGGGTTTTGGGGCTGGCCTACCGCATATCTTCCATAGTACCGCCGCGGCATCCCCCCTGCCAGAGTGACACCCTCTCGAAATTCAAAGTACCATAAAGACCTGCTGAGGCTGCTCGGGTCGTACTTTGAACAGCCAACATCTGCAAGCCAATACTACGTAGTATCATACTCCCGTACTAATGAGTGAGGCACACACGCTTCCCTGACCAATTAGACCCCTGCCGAGTACGCCAGCGACTGCAGCCATGCCTGCTCCGTTTGGTGTTCTGCTTCTCTCTACCACTCACTTCCTATCGCATGACAGGAGTGATGCCATGAGGTATGGAGCCGTTACGTCCTTCCTGAGGGAGATCCAGACCGAGGAATGTGGGAGGCGATTCGCAGTGGTGGCCTGGGTCCTGACGTCAGGGGCCCGCACGTGCGATTTTTGTTGTTTTTTTTCTGCTTGCCGTCGACAAGTTCGTGGCTGGCTGCAGTAGTCAGGTCGTGGCAGCTACCATAGCACTACTACAGTAGTATGATGCAGCCACTCAGGGCCCGGTCCCTTGCCTCGGTATCACCCAGCCGATTTCAATATTCGTAGTAGAATATTGTGGTAGCCTGGTGATAAGACAAATTCTAGCGGGCAGACTACCTGGAAAACACAATAGAATCATAGGAAATACTGTAGGAATATTTATACCACAGCAGATGATGGGAATGTGCAAATGTGAGACAGAAAAACAAGAGAGAAGAGACCTGACCTGAGCGCGGGGGGGGGAGAGAGAAAGAGAGAGAGGGGCCACCCATGACAAGGGCTCTTCTTCTTACGCAGTGTTCCCCACTGGGCCCCAGGCGTTGCCCCAGGCTCCACCTGCTGCAACAGCAGCACCAGTAACCCGTGGCAGCACCCTTTTTCCCCCTCCAGCCTAAGCACAGGTCGCCATCCAGTGCCGTCCCAGGATCCACGCCAGGTCTCAGAGCCACTAGCACATAATCATCAACGGACCCGGACGACGACCTCTCATCAGCTCTTCTGCCACCCCTCCTCATTCCCGCCAACAACCCGCCCGCCATCTGCATCCTTCGAAACTGCATCGTACCGCCCCGCAATCGGCTTGACGACGCCGCCGCCGCCGCCGCCGACGAGACCGCCGACGACAACGTCTCTGCCGTCCTTCTCCGTACCACACATCTCTCCACAACCTCTTCAGACCCATTCCCGGTCAAAAATCTCTTTCCGCAGTTCCGGAACCTCCACCGGCGATCCCGCCCTCGAAACCCTCGACCGTGCCCTGCGCCGATAGTGCCATGTTCGCCGGATGGTATTCGAATTTCCATTAGAACTTTGCGCAGATCGGTAGAGCACAGCTCGCGACCGACAACGACAACTACCTTGCCCACCATCACCACCAATACCAATAACCATAACCATCATCACCATCGCTCTCTCCTTCTCCCGTCCCGGAACGGAGGCGCTCTTATCATCTCCCACGCCCACGACTCAGGCCGCTGTCAGATAGCCCCTCCTCGCCGATAAGCTCATGCACGCGCATACCTTGGGTGTCACGGAGGAATTCCAAGCCCCATGCTGCTGTCGACAGCATCACCTGCCACGATCTTCCCAGGCCCAGTGACCCACTGCCCCCGACGATAGAGGCACAATTCCCCACCTATCGATGCTACATACCCAGGCACACTCAATGTGGCCGCCAACATGAATCGCTTCTACAATAATCAGCAGGCCCCGGAGCAGCTGCGGCGCCAGCTCCAGACAGCACGTCAGCAGCGGAGCCAGCAGCAGCAGCAGCAGGATGAGGATGCCGGATCGTCAGGAAGCCTCAACGTGCAGCAGGACGTGCAGCATGGCTCGCAGAACGATCAGCGCTCGCCCCGCAACCCCCAGGCCATGATGCCCTCTATGGGTTCTGATACCTCCATGATGGGCGGTGACTCCATCGACGATATCATATCCCAGAACACAATTGCAGAGAGCCGAAGGCGGCGTAGTGTGCCGCAGCCTTTTTCGCCCAGTCACGTCCAGGCCTCCCACGACGATGCCGACAGGAGGATGTCCATGTTGGAGTTCGGAAGCGGTAGTGATGACTTCAGAGGGTTCCAGTTCAGCGGTCAGCTGTCGACTGCCGGGCCACCCTCCACGATGGCAGACAGTATGGCGGCCACGTACGGAAACATGACCGCCATGACCTCGCCCATGGACATGCAGAGCACCGCAAGTTTCCACACCCCCCTCGGCATGTCCAACCCCAACGACTTTTCCACCATATCGCCAGACGTCATGACCAACATGATGAGCTTCTCGAACCTGAACATGGGCTCCATGCCACCCGCTCCGACCTCCATGACCATGTTTAGCAATACAGGTATGGGTACACAGTTCGACAGCAGCCTGGACCACGTACAGCCCGATTTCTCCATGGACATGAACCCGCCCGACGACCCCATGAGCGCTACTGCGGTGCATCCGCCCGCGACGATGGGCATGGACGACGGCGACGAGGACATGCTTGGCGTCCCGCCAGCCTTTACGAACAACGGCTCGGGAACACCCCAGCACCAGCAGCCGCAGCAGCAGGGGAGTGGTGGATCCATGAGCGCCTACGGTATGACGCCAGGTCTATCAAGAGAGGTGTCCAACGCGACCTCGTTCCAACGATCCACTGGGTCGCCGCTGTCGCAAGGCCTCAACACGGCCAGGCCTACTATGGGACCCGAGGCGCCCCCCACGTCAACAGCTGCGTCGGGGCCGCCGCCCAGAAATGCCGATTCCTCGGAATCGAACGTCTACTCCAAGAGTGGGTTCGACATGATCAGAGCGCTATACTATGTATCGACGAGGTCGAATCCCCAGATCCAGCTGGGCGCCGTCGACTTTTCTTGTGCCTTTGTTGTTTGCGATATCACCATGAACGACTGCCCTATCATCTACGTCTCGGACAATTTCCAGAACCTCACAGGCTACAGTCGTCACGATATCGTCGGCCAGAACTGCCGATTCCTCCAGGCGCCGGACGGAAAAGTTGAAGCTGGCACGAAGAGAGAGTTTGTGGAGAACATATCAGTCTGGAACCTGAAGAGAAAGATATCGGAGGGCAAGGAGTGCCAACAGGGACTGATCAACTACCGAAAGGGCGGCAAGCCCTTCCTCAACCTCCTCACCATGATCCCCATTCCCTGGGACAACGAAGTCGACATCCGATATTTCATCGGATTCCAGATCGACCTAGTCGAGTGTCCCGATGCCATCGCAGGCAAAGAGAAGCAGGGCTCGTTCCCGGTCAACTACAAGCACAGTGATATCGGACAGTACATATGGACACCACCGCCGCAGGCAAACCAGTGGGACCCAGAAAGCGGCCAGACCCTCGGGCTGGATGATGTCTCGACGTTGCTTCAGCAATACAGGCCCGGGGCGGCGCTCAGCGACTGGCACAAGCAGTCGTGGGACAAGATGCTGCTCGAGAACACAGACGACGTCGTCCATGTGCTATCGCTTAAGGGGCTCTTCTTGTACCTGTCGCCTTCCTGCAAGAAGATACTGGAATACGACCCGAGCGAGCTGGTCGGCAACCCGATCTCCTCGATATGTCACCCGTCTGACATAGTGCCCATAACCAGGGAGCTCAAGGACACGGCGGCGGAGAAGTACGTCAACATTGTGTTCCGCGTCAGGAGAAAACAGAGCGGTTACACGTGGTTCGAAAGCCACGGCTCCCTCTTTGTCGAGCAGGGCAAGGGGAGAAAATGCATCATCCTGGTCGGACGGAAACGGCCAGTGTTTGCGCTGAGCAGGAGAGAGATCGAGGCCAACGGAGGGATCGGCGACGGCGAGCTCTGGACGAAACTCTCCACCTCGGGCATGTTCTTATTCGTGTCCTCGAACGTGCGGTCGCTGCTCGACCTGCAGCCAGACCAGCTAGTCGGGACCAGCATACAAGACTATATGCGCAAGGAGACGAGGCCAGAATTTGGACGGGCGATCGAGAAGGCCAGGCGTGGCAAAACCGTCTCCTGCAAGCATGAGGTCCAGAACAGGAGAGGTCAGGTGCTTCAAGCGTCCACGGTCCTGTACCCGGGAGATGCCACCGAAGGCCAGAAGCCGACGTTTCTATTGGCGCAGACCAAGTTGCTGAAGCCCTCGAGCCGGGCGCTTGCTCCAGCAGCCTCTGCAGGCAAGTCCACACCGTCGTTGGCCAGCGGGCCGCCAGAGGATCCTACCCAGCCGTCACACGGCTCGCTCGCCTCGCCGAACCGTGCCCGGTCCACGTCCGGTCAAGAGCAGGGGATCGTGTCAGGCCCAGCGGGCGGCAGCCTACCTCTCGGCACGCAGGACTCGGCGCTCGCCAGCGACGATAACATCTTCGAGGAGCTGAAGACGACCAGGTGCAGCTCGTGGCAGTTCGAGCTGCGACAGATGGAGAAGGTGAACAGGCTACTTGCGGAGCAGCTCGGCACACTCCTCAGTAACAAGAAGAAGCGGAAGAGGAGGAAGGGTGTCGGCAACGCCGTCCGAGATTGCGCCAACTGTCACACGCGCAACACGCCAGAGTGGAGGAGGGGACCGAGTGGTAACCGTGACCTCTGTAACAGCTGTGGGCTGAGATGGGCCAAACAGGTGAGAGAGCATTCATTGTCTGCTACGCTACTTATAGCTCCACGAGTTCCGAGACTGACTGGCCTTTTATTTCCATAACAGACTGGCCGTGTGTCACCCAGAACTTCTTCACGCGGCGGCGGCGACGCCTACTCCAAGAAGTCAAGCTCGCCCAATCACTCCTCCCCTCTCCATCGCGAGATTACAAACATAGCTGAGCCCCCCACCGGCGGTGGGTCACAAGCCGCTATCATCGGCAGCAATGATGGAAGCAAGACGACGCGGTCCCCGAGCACAAGTAGTGCGCCAAACGCGGCTGCAAGCAGTACCAGCACCGCCGGAGGAGGAGCGACGCCTTCCAAGGGCTTGATGCCGCCCCCCAGTCAGCCCCAGCTTGAGGGCGGGGCAGGCACCGACGGCCACAGCATGAGCATGACGAGCATACAGGAGGAGGATACAACGTTGTAACCGCTCGGCCGGCTTACGCGTTTCTTCTTATCCACAACCTTATTACAGACGGATCTCCATGAGGCAGTCAAGATTTTATGCACTCTACCACCACAGCAAAAGTGGACTACACAAAAAGCCAGCGGGCTATATCCCAGTATCTCAAACGACGAGCAACATATCTTCTTTTGCAACCTGAATCACATGACCTGTATACTGGTCTTCACATCTCAAGCCGTGGTGGACCTGTTACAATACCTCCAAGACGGGCTCGACACCGCACATCACAATCATCAGGTACAGGGATTTTGCGACTTTCGACGGGCCTGGCGTGCGTCTTTTGAGAGCGCAGAAACTTGCTTGATGTCGTTACCCTCACGCGACGCATGGCAGAAAGAAAAGACGACCTCATCGCTAAACCTTACCACCCGACATTTTATATGCACGTCATATACTATTACTGCACCTACCTCCGATTCAGCCAGAGAAGAAGAAGACATGGCAGACGTTCTAGAAATGTGGTTCTGATGAGGAGAGCAAGCGGCATGCCTTTTCGCCGCGTCGAATGCTTGAACATATGGCTTGATATGACGTTTCTTTAGAGAAAAGAAAAATTGGATGGATGGATGATGGATGGACAGGCGGGGTGTTGTAGGGACACGGCGCGGCGCGGCACGGCACGGCGTGGTTTCGAACTTTTCTGCTTGGCTTCTAATGTTCCATATTCTGATGGCGATCCAGGCTGTATTTTTTCTTCTTCTTCTTCTTCCTCTGCCATGACGACCGTACATACACATACACATACCCATTTTGTTTTCTTACAACACGAGCGCTTTACACTTCAAGGTGCGGACAGAAGAATGGATTATTATCTTTCCCTTCTTTTGAAAGTTCCTTTATCTTATTCGGATCGGATACATGAGGCGCGTATGCGTGCGAGAATATGAAAGAAATATTATTATGAGACTTTTTTCCCCTCGGAAGTGACAGTAGGGCGATCCATCGAAAGTCCTTGTGACGGCTGCCGTTCACACGGGTCAAAGGGGCGGGAGGTCTGGCCTGAAGGGGGTTGAGGACTTGATCAAGGAGCATTGTTGTACCCAGGCAAAGAAGAATCAGTGAAGGTGTCTGTCTATTGACAATCTTCATTGTAGTCTATATACCAACTCCATTCCCTGTGAATTCACTTGATAATCTGGCTGCTGCTCTCGATATCAACTACATATGTACTGTCTTGAATCAATCATTCCATCTGATTTTTTTTGTTTTGTTTTGGTGACCAGAGCCCTCCTCCCTGGCTTTTGGGCTTCTCCACAGAACTATCCTCGATCAGCAGGACTGTTCTTGATCAGTAGGAATATTCAGGGATAATGATGTTGTATAATAGAGGTTGGAACTAGTACATAAATATGTGAATGTCTCCAAATTGAACCTCTCACCTCTTTGTTTTCCTTTCCCTATGCCAACGCACCCTCAGAGTCTGCTACAACTTACACTCAACTTTCCTCCCATCATCTCTCACTTAGATCCCATCCAGGGGCTTGGACAAGTGTCTCCTCCTCTGGAGCGATTCTTTTCTCTGTGTAAGAGCACAAGGAGATCCAACAACAAGAAGTGTACCCACACACACGAAAGGAAAGATGGCGTTTATTCGTAAGTTCTGGAAGAAGCCTTCCAAGCAGCCTGAGGCCCCCCTCCCCGTCAACCCGCACCATGAGCGCTTCGCCCTCGACTCCCTCGAGTCCACACAAAAGAGCAGCCAGAGCGGGGAGAGTCAGGACCACCACGGTTCTCCTTCCACCCCCACAAGCCGGAACAGGTCCATCGCCAACCCTTATGACCGGCCCAGCAGAAACCAGCAACGGCCTGTCTACCAGCCCCCCGCTGACCTGTACTCTCAGCGCACCAAAACCACCACCACCAACAACAACAACAGCCCCACCACCAAGAAGGCACCCGAGGCCCGCGGACATGCTTTGTTCCAGGCCTACGCGGACGGCATCACGACCACCCGCAACCAGGTGTTGTTCGCCGCCGACTTGCGCCTCCTCCAGGAGGCTGAGGAGCGGCGGGCTCGGACTGGTGTCTCGGGGCGCGATGACTACATGATGACAGGGCGGCGTCCTCTTCCTGCTTCTTCTTCTGCTGCTACTGCTGCTGTTGGTGCCTATGGTGGCTCGTCTGTGCCCATGGACCTTGATGAGTATCGCCTCAAAGGGCAGTCCTACAAGGTTTCTGTGCGCAGGACCATGGCTCATTGTGATGATGATGACAATGATGACAATGTGGCGCGTGATCACGATGGTGATGATGATGATGATGATGACGATGATGATGGATACTTCTGTAGGAGTCATGCTGATGTGTCACCAGTTGGCCGCTGGATTGCTTCTCTCGGAACCCCGTCCCCGAGGAGCCACATGCCCGTTTTCCCCGCCGCTGCGGGCTGCGGCGTCCCTTATCCTCCTCAGCTCCCACCCCGTGCTCTTCTGAGGCAGCAGGGCAACAACACCACTGTGACCCCCTCCTCCTCCTCTTCCTCTTCCTCCTCTCCCTCCTCGGCGAACAATGCACCCCCGCGAGACCTCGTCGGTCCTCGTCTGGAGGCCTGGCACTGCCTCACGGGCGCCATCACTCCTCCTGCCGCGACCACGACGCAATACCACCAACAGCAATCCACTAACAGCGCTGGTGTTCCTAGCCAAGGTTGCTCTTACTCCTCGTCCGGACCCGCGTCGGGCAGCCAGGGAAAGGTTTATCCCTCCACCAGGGCCCTCAGGCCAGGCCAGCCCACGCGGATCGAGATGCCCAAGATGCCTTCGTACAGAGGTGTCGACATCTGTGCCGCGGAGACGCCGACAACAAAGAGGACGTCGACGCCAACGACAAAGAGGACGTCGACGCCAACGACAAAGAGAAGCGAGACTCCAACAACAAAGAGGAGCTCGACCCCGAAGAGGAGCAAGGCGCTTGCCAGATGGGATGAGGCGTACCCTCACTAGGCGACGGGAGGTCGTCGTTGAGAGGGGAGGGGGCTCTTTTCATCTACTTCATCTACTACGGGATTTCTTAGGTTTGGGAGGAGCTTCTCATTAGATTTTCTTAGGCTTCAGATTTTGTCTACTTTGGTAGATGATAATAAATCAACTTCATGGGACTTTGTGTGTTCTAATATGTGACGATGAACATGTCCCACCAAACTCGGGTGAAAATGACTGAATATCAACGGGCTTTCTTTTCCATCATCGCACGCGTGTTTATCTATTGTTTGTTTTAATTCTCTTTTCCTTTTTTATTTATTTATTAAACCTCCAGGACTTGTCAATGGGCTACAACTGATCTCAAAAACTGAAGAATTATAGCAGCTCCTCATATTTATAAAAACTGTAAAGGGACAGCCAAATCCATTAAATGCAAAACATCAATTCATTAGGACTGCGCTACACACAATACACTCTATTGTCAATACATGATAAGTATCACTCAAGCACTTTGTTGACGTGTAATTGATAATTACTTACATCCAGAATAGCAAAACTCTCCCAACAACCCCGCCACAGCCAACTCCAATCCTCAACCGGCACATCTCATCGGGAGGCAATACGCACAGCAGAGGATTTTATAACCGCGGTGCTCGTAGTCCTCATTCCGAAGTCGGGTGTTGATCGCCCGAACAGTTGGATATAAACACACAAGTGCTCTTACTCTCTCTCTCACGCTTCTGAATTATGGGACCCTCTCCAACAGCTGGAGATGCCCCCCCATGTTCCTCTTCTCCTCACTCTGCTCGCTCCCTTCTTCTCTCCCTTCTTCTCTCCCCCTCTCTTTCCCCTCTCTCATCACTGTGTTATTCCCACAAAGACTAAACCATGGCAGACGTCAACTCACAACAGCAGTCCTTCAACATCCTCGTCCTCGCCGGCGACCATGTTGGGCCCGAGGTAATGGCCGAGGCCCTCAAAGTCCTCGAGACCATCGCCCGCGCCCGCCCCAACCTCCACTTCCACCTCACCCACGACCTGGCCGGGGGGTGCAGCATCAACACCCACGGCACCCCCATCACCCAGTCAGTCCTGGCCAAGGCCGAGCAGAGCGACGCCGTCCTCTTCGGCAGCGTCGGCGGGCCCGAGTGGGGCGCCGCCTCGGCGCAGAACCCGGAGGCAGGCCTGCTCCGCCTGCGCAGCCATCTCGGTGCCTTTGCGAACCTGCGCCCGTGCGAGTTCTTTGCGCCCTCGACGGTCACCGCCTCGCCTCTCCGCCGCGAGCTGGTCGAGGGCTTGCGGTTCGTCGTGGTGCGGGAGAACTGCGGCGGGGCGTACTTTGGGCCCAAGGTGGAGGCGCAGGACGAGGCGTCGGACCTGTGGGCGTATACGCGGGAGGAGGTGGAGCGTCTTGCGCGGGTGAGCGCCGCCGTGGCGAGGATGATGGGTCGAGGAGAGGAGAGGGAAGGAGGCGGCGGTGGCGGCGGTGGCGCGGCGGTGGTCTGGAGCGCGGACAAGGCGAATGTGCTGGCCAACAGCCGGCTGTGGCGGCGGGTCACGCAGGAGACGTTTGCGAGGGAGTTTCCTGAGATGGAGCTGCGGCACCAGCTCGCCGACAGCATGGCCATGTTGATGGTCAAGGACCCCAGGTGCTTCAACGGCGTCATCCACACCGACAATACCTTTGGTGACATCCTCTCGGACATCTCGGGCGGTCTGACGGGCACGCTGGGGGTGCTGCCGAGCGCGAGCCTCTGTGGTATCCCTGGCGAGGGCAAGAGATGCAATGGCATCTACGAGCCGGTGCACGGGAGCGCGCCCGACATCTCGGGCCAGGGCATCGTGAACCCCGTGGCGCAGATCCTGAGCGTCGCCATGATGCTCAGGTATTCCTTCCTATTGGGTGAAGAGGCCACTGCTGTCGAGAAGGCGGTCGCCTTTGTGCTGGATACGGAGGAGAGCGGGGGGCTGGGCATCCGGACGGCGGATCTTGGGGGCAGCGCAGGCACGAAGCAGGTGGGTGATGCTATCTGCACAGCCCTGGAGAATATTCTTGGAGCGTCTGGTTAAGGACATCTAGGATAGTGAATTAGTTATGTCCTTGTAAATCGATTTTTAACACAAATCTTTTGTAAAGGAAATGGTTGAGTGACTACAAAGTGATCTATGATTTATTTATTGATTATAATGTTTATGGGCAAACACCGAGGGACAACGGGGGAAGTCTGAACCGCCCTGAATCTTCCATTCGTGTACAGTATAGACCTTTGCCATCGTTTCTCATTCAGAATTACAACTCAGTACCATATTAATGAGCATTCCAGTCTTCCATTGAATAAGTACTTAAGTAATTAAGAGTTTCAAACCGAGAACTCTGGGTAAGGCCAATATTATGTGTTCTGATCTTGTAACATAAAAAAGACCGAACAAAACAGACTTGGAATAATCACAGCAATGGGAATAATTCAAAGTCTTAACTAATATGTAAAGCTGGTCACATCTCCGCCAACATGTATATGTGCTGCAGCGTCCAAATCATCTTATGGAATCTTTTGTGCTCGTCTGCGTTAGCTGAGTTCGTGAAGCATAATTCGAGATTCTTCTAATCTCTGACAATAATCAGGCCCCCCTTCCCCTGCCTGGAATCTACGCTGGCCCTGGGGACTTAGATCATGGGTGGATATAACGTAGTCACTCATGACTACATATGTTGAGAAGGGAAGACTGGCGGTATACTTTCTCAGAGATTAGCGGCCGCTCTCACAAACACATAAATTTTTATGATAGACACTACTCTTTTGCCTTTCGAATATGGCTACAGCCCACTATAATACGTAGCATGGACTGGTGATACAACAATAGCTCATCAATCGCGAGGAAACAAGCGGTCTGGAGCCGCCCCAGCCGGACCACACGCCTGATTACCTGGTGTGCGCCACACAGGGCGTTCCAAGGTTCAGATTTAGGCAGCAGTATTTCTGTCTGCACTGCACAGTGAGTTCGCCATCCGCGGCTGACAATACGTCCCCTTCATAGGCCAGAGATGATAGATGCGCGTTGTCAATCATGGACGGAAACATACGAGCCCGGGCTGACATTCCGAAAAGAGAGCAAGAGAAGGCAAGCTGAGCCGTGATGTGACGGTAGCATGCTACACTTCTCCTCTCTTCTCGTTCCGAGGGCGTGTGAATACATATTACATGCAAATCAGTGAAATAACCACTACCACCTGAACGATATGCTAGGTGCCTCTACTAATCACCGCAGGCGCCATGAACGCTACACTGGTGCCTTGTTGATCGTCGCATTAGTCGACACATCACTTGGCGTCCTGATACTTACAGTAGTAAGTGCCACAAATGCCTTGTGTAGGTGGCCTTGAGCATAGCCACCTTGTACGTTCTGATATTCACACGCCCCCCCTCTGCTGTCGTCTTCAGGAGCTGGGGTCGAGGATACTGTCATGGCAAGGAGAACTGGTGACAACAGCCCCATCAGCTTAAGGACTTGTAGTAGTACGCGAAGCGGAAGAGGGGGTCTGCCTCAACAATGTGCAGAAGGTCCTCCTGCTTAATGTGTCCTCTGGTTTTACTTAACGCCATTGAGGCAACCCCCTCTCCCCCTCCTCTCCCCCTTATTCTCCTAAGTAACCCGAGTTGAGGGCAAAATCATCGAAAAAGCATATCCAGCCCCGGAACAAGAACGAGATACTCGACGTGAGACGATAGTACATCAGGACAGCCTCTCAGCCGAGACACACGGTCACCATGAGGCCGGAAATCACAATCAACCGCATGACTACTTCATCAAAGGGTCTGAGCCTAACCATAGTCTACGAGGTAATAGAGAAACACAAATCTAGTGACCGAGAGACTTGCTAGTGACAAGGAATTGAGGCTCTCGATGTCACCTTTGTACTCCACATCTAGGCCAAGACTTCCGAAATTCAAAATCCGTCTCTGGTGGTAGCGGCCCATTCCAACGGCCTACAGGGTGCGGATAGGTTTAAGTCGTTCACATGAGATGAGCGTGAAGGAGCGGATAGGGCTGGATCTCTTCGATCCTGGGTTTGCATGTACTGTGCTGTTGCTTGCTCAAACCGGCCATTAATGTACTTAGTAGTTTGCATATTATTTCCTTGTAGGAACATCATCTACTCAACCCCGAATGTCTCAAACCTCAATGTCGTAGCAATACCGAATACGATTAGAACCTATGGGTCTGACCCCCATATGCATGGAGTCATCAAATAACAAAAAAAAAAGGGTACTAGAACTTTCCTCTCTCTCTCTCTGAGCGCCGGACTTGAGAAGAAAGAGAAAAAAAAACCGAAAATAGGGATAAATACCTCGTGACGTGACGAAACCCGACCTTTTGATTCGGTGTTGGCATCCGAAATGTAAGGGGGGTCTAAAATATGTACAACCTTAAAAATAGAAACAAAGATCTACTGATCGCTCTTCCTCCGCTCTCTCTTGTGGAAAACAAAACACAACAACATAGACAGAGTGCGTGAGTGGATAGAGCTACGAAAATGGTCTGAGCACAGGGGAGACCCTAATTTCCAACCATGCGGCACAGCTATCTTGCATCGTCCGGCAGTTCTTGAGATGGATCCCGAATCCCATATTTGGGTCCAGCGATCTCAGGAACGGAAAGCTGATAATCTCCCGAAACGTGACCGACAAAGAAAGAGGGGTTGGGGGGGAGGAGAAGGAGGAGGAGGAAAAAAAAAAAAATGAAAAACCCCCTCGAACGTATCCATCTTGCTGCCATAATTTTCCCCCCTCCTGATCTTCATCCCACCTGATCACCCTCGGGGCCACAATCCTGCTTCTCACGATCGCCTCTGGCGGCCCCCCTCTCCAAAAAAAAAAAAAAAAAAAAAAAAAAGCGCCGCCGCCGCAATCACCGAAAACAACAGAGACCAAGCAAGCCAACGCACGCGCACGACGACACGACCAG
>JACWST010000099.1:80697-117849 GCA_014850475.1 Cryphonectria naterciae
GCTGCCCTACTTAACCCCTACCCACCTGCCTGCATGCATCCCGCATCTCCCAAAAAAAAAAATCCCGCCCCCCCCCCCTTTTTTTTTTCCCTTCCCAAGCACCATGAGAGTCAGCTTAGCAGTATGACATGCCTGAACACATCACGTTACATTTGCAGTATCTCATCACTCCTCAGGATAAAGTGGATCTGGACGACCATCCGTGCTTCTGCTGCTGCTGTGGCGTACCATACATAGTCACATAGCATTTACATGCGCGTGCGTGCCTGTGATGCGTTGCCGCTGCCGCATGTGCCGCTGGGGGCCAAAAGAAGCTTGGCTTTGCTTCAGGGCCGCTGGTCAATTTTTTGCTTTTGAGCCCCCACAGAAACCTCCCCAAGGTTCTCCCTCCCTCTCTCTTTTTCTTTCTTTCTTTTTTTTTTTTTTGAGTGATTGTATGTACTGTGTGTGGTATGCCTGTTGCGACATTTCTCCGATTTGCCCCATATTCTTTTCCTACCACGCTAGCAACCTGTGGAGTCTTTCTCTCTCTCTCTCTCTTCTTTTATTTTTTATTTATTTTTATATATATATTTTTTTAACTTCTTGATTTTCTTCTGGGGGGGAAGTCAAAGTCGTGGCTAATAGGCGGCCGGCTTTGTTCATGCACGGCTGCGGCGTTGGTCTAGTGGAACAAATAATTTCGTTGCCTGTGCCGCTTCGCGCTTCTCGTGGCATGCTCTCTCCGTGATATGCCCTGACTTGGCTAAAAGTACGCTATGGTACACGCACGTCCTCCCCACACAGGCCAGGACAAGGGGTTGATGTCTTTCATCCCCTGGAATACTCGGTTAGGAAGGGGGGGGGGGGAGGTTCCAGGTTCATCCACTATCAAAGGGTAAATTAGCACTCGAGTCCCGAGAAAATGGGAGCGGCAGCACTGATGTTTGATGACGATGATGATAATAATGATGATGATGGGAATGTTTTGTAGTCCCCTCCCCTCGTTTGCGAGGAGGAGAAAAGACAAGATTGTTGAGCTTTTCATTAAAAAAAGTAAGAAATATTGGTCTGAAGGGCTTAGGCACCTTCGATTCTGGATATATCCGCCTCAACCACAAAAAGACCAGAGGCATAGCGTAGTCAAACAACTGAGCGCAAAAAGCAGAAAAAAAAGGGGTTTCCACCCACGAACAATCACTATGTGCTGTGCTACCATTCCCTGAACTCCCTTCGACGCCTGCTGAAAGATGACATCTGTTTTTTTTCTTCTTCTGGATTTGTACACGACAGGTAGAAGCTGCCAATGCCATATCCTCCCCCCCCACCCCCCTTAAGACACATCATCATTCGTAATTTGGGAAAACAACTCCCTGGATGCACCAGGCCTAAGCATATCTTGCGGAGCCATGGCCGAACCAGAGCTCATCCGACCGCGTAGAAAGCGTCCTGCTGAGCTGGGTTGTAGGGACACTGAAGGTCGAGATGGGTGAGACCACCATGTTGTTGTTGTTGTTGTTGTTGTTGTTGTTGTTGTTGTAGCTGGCGCCGATCGAACCCTCAGGCGAGACGGCCGACGTGGTCTCTGGGCTCGGGTATGTGAAGCGCCTGTTGCTGTCATCTCCAGGGCCTGCGGCGGGCAATAGTGCTCCAACCCAGCCAAGCGCCATCTGCTCCTCCATCTGCTGGCGCGTGGCCGGCGGCGGCGTCACCGCGGTCAGGTGCTTACGCTCGCCCTGGTTCCACCACTGGTTCTCGAAGCCATTGTCGACCGTCATCATCGCGTGGCCGAGGGCTTCGAGCTCGTGCCGACGAGCCGGATCGTCTCCTTGGGGCGGAGACTCGACTATGGGTCTGCTTCGTCGCTCAGGGGTCCGTGGTCGCCGACTGGACTGCTCCGATGAGGGCTTCGGTGAAGCACCGGATGAGGCGGGCCGCAGGTAAGGATCAGGCTCCAGAAAGGGCTCAAAACCCATGGGGAACTGCCAGGTACCGTCCCATGGCATGCCATCCTCTCCAAGTCGAAAACGTGTCGGCACTTCAGGTAGGTCCTTCCAGACATCGGAATTTGTTCTGGCCTGGGGCCCAGCGCGATGTTCTGTCGTCGATGGCCCAGCCGCTGCTTCAGCCGAGGAGCGTATGCTCACAACATCCCAGTTGTTGTCGCTCAGTGGCGGTGGTGCCGAGCTTCCTCGCTGGTGTCGGTCGGCAGGCAAGGCCACCCACTCTGCGCGAGACTGCCGACGTTCTTCAGCAGGGAATGGTCCAAGAGGCGGTGGTTCGGGAATGGCTTCTATGTGCCTTGGCTCTCTCCGCTCATGGAGGTATGGCGCAGGTAGTAGGTAACTTGGGTGGTCATAATTCGGTGTTTCTCGGAAGTCAGTGTGCTGCTGGGTCCGGCGTGGTGGGGACTGTTCTTGAGGTGCGTGATGCAGGTGAAAACCCGGTGCATCGCTCCCTCGAAATGGTTGTACAGATGGTGGTGGTGGTGCAGCGAGATAGTTTGTGGTCGGGGCAGGTACAGTCCTGGGAAAGCCTGGGTTTCTCTCCCGCAGGGCACGAGACTTGAATTCGATGCCGTGTGTTCGAGGCGAGTGTTGGCCTGACCAGGACACTCCAAATTCGACCTTGACAAAGACCTGAGGTCTCTGTAGGCTTTGGGCGCTCGGCCTCATCAAAGGGTTATCCATGTTTGGTACGGGAGTTGACTGCCAAAAGGTGACCATGGCGGACAGTCGAGAGGAGATATAGGTTCAAAGGGCAAAAGAAAGTGTCAGATTTAGGCTCGGTCAGATTCGGTTGGTCCCACACACACTCAGCCAAGCGCCGGGGATCTTTGGGAATACAAGGAGGCAGTGAGATCTGGGGCCGGGACGAGTATGTGGCCAAATTCTTTCTTGGGCCCTGACGTAGGGTTGCGTCCCGTGAGATGTTGCAAAGAATGGTGGCACGGTGGTACCTAGTTGCTGCTAGCTCATGCCGTTGGACACAGGTTTGGTGTGGCAACCCTTTCTTTTTCCCAAGGCCTGGGATGGGATGTGACCCTCGACGAGTATTTGAATTGACTGCCGCCTGTGCCTGAACCGCTTTGGTGGAGACCTCGTTGCCAATATGTATAAGCTTGCTCTGGAAACAGCAGCAAAGACCAAAGACAGACCCCCCCCCCTTTTCTTCGAGCTCGAATTGACGGGCGGGTCTGCGGGAGGTACCAAGAATCTGGCAACCTGGAAGCGGTATTAGAGAAACGCCCAAGGGTTAGGAATCGAGTATAGCTCGCAAGTCGGCTGACAGGCTGTCGAGATGGTCGCTGTAGATGGCCGCAGGATAGGAGTTCGACCAACGGTAAGAGTGGGGTGAGTCGAGTGATCTCGGGATTCTAGACGAGGTACTATGTACTTGTAGGTGTCTAAATGGGCAAAATACTGGCCCTGGTCGTGAAGCGTGGGGAGTGAGAGGTTGTTGACCCAGGACGTGGCGCTCGGGGTCTGCAGAGAACGAACAGAAGCAGTAAGTAAGTGACTGGGATCTTTTGATGGTCGGTAACAGGCGAGTCGGCTTGTATCCTGGGGTGGGGACGACCCTGATCCAGGACTGTATAATGCTTCTGTTGTTGCAGAAACCCCGTTCCAAGTGGCGAGCTCCAGCCCCAATGGCCTATGTGGTTCGTGATGGTCTGCCCCGAGACCCTTTAGAACCACTCGAGTTGCAGGCGTACCGAAGGAAGGTGTACCGAATAATTTCGACGTGTCACGTTGTCCTCTCGAACCCTCTTAGGAAGGGCCCTTTTGCACCGAATGAAGACTGCTGGCTGTGGGGCTGTATTCCTTCACGACCAACGATATGATGAGTTGTTGAAGTGGTTGACCAGGGGGGAGTGTTATTCGCAAGTCGGCAGGGCCAACACTGTAGGATTCAGGACCGGCAGCCCCCCCCCCCCAATCCTCCTGGCTGGAGAAAGTGTGGCGACAGGAGAGAAAGACGATGGGAGTAGAGGTTGGTGGAGATTATGTCTGGCAGCTGGAGCAGGTTGTGTTGATGGCGGATAAACGCCTGCCTGGCTCGAACAACGAACAGCCTAGGTAAGCCGAGGTGTGGTGCAGTCAGATCAGATAAGGTCAGATCAGACGGGTTGAGGCGGTGACAGGGAGGCTCGGCAAAGAGGAGGTTCGAATCGTCCATTTATGGGGGAATCCGCTTTCACAGTTGCGTCCTGCGGGATCCAGTGGCTCAAAGAGACGACAAGCGAGACAATGTCGGTGGTGATGGGCCTCTCTCTGTCTCTCGTGTCTTCCTCATTCGACTCTCGTTCTTTGCCCACGGTATGCCCGAGGTTCCGGTCGAGAGTTGGTGGCGCAGGTCTGGACGCCTATGTCTTACGCCGCCCTCTCCGTCTCAATTCTTTGTTGTTACACCTGGGTGCGTCATGAACTATGGCCAAGGTGGTACAGCGACAGTGCCCCTCGGCGCCGGCGGTCTGTCTGTTGCACGTCCTGCAGAGATCCGTCTCGCACGAGTTACGGAGACGCCGTCTAGGGACGAGTAATGAAGCCGATCTCGTCAATCGTGGGGGATCCCCCTGTAACCCAGGGTGCCGGATCAAGATGAAGAAGTCGCCTGTGCCGGGGTGGCTTGCAACAGCTTGCGTGGTGAGGTGACGAGGGGCCTTGGGCTGAAGGAAGAGAAGGAAGGTGGAGGAGGTTGAAGATGATGTCTGTGTGTTGCTGCAGCCCTGCAATTTGAGTGCTGACCCAATGGAGACTACGGGTGGTCGGTACAGATCCGTCTACAGGGGCGGGGCCGGGGGAGGGGGGGGGGTTGTGGCTCATCAGGTGATCTGGTGCTGCTGCCAAGTGCAGACCCTTGGTGCAGACCCCACAGCGTTAGCCACAAAGAGGATGCCCTCTATTTTTAGGAGATAAATTCGATTAGCGACACCCACATGGTACAAATCTTTTTTGACATCTGCAACACAGCCACCCTGCATCAGATCTCAAAATTTCCACGACAGAACACCCCCTTCCTGAAGCTCAGAATATCGAGATTAATCTGTCCCTATTGTGTGGCTTTTCGCTTACGATGGCCTCATCTTATCTCGTCGTCATCCTCGCGATGAGGTTGACAAGGCCTCGAGTCCTCCTGCGCGCCGACCAACGACCAAATTATTCAGGCCTCCTTTAGGGTTCAGTATACTGACTTTCTCTCTCTCTCTCTCTCTCTCTTTCTCTCTCTTCTTCTTCTTCTTCAGATAATAATGATAATAATAACAATAATAATACTACTATCACAACTAACCCAACTGAGCCAACGCATGAAAAAAGAGGACCATAGTCTGTATGTCATACTCTGCTCCAGCCTTGAGGAGCAGCACACACTCTTCCTTCCGCGAGTCCCTTCATCCTTCCCTCACGTATTTCTTGGAAGCCTCGGATTGTGCTCGGTCCCGAACATTCATCTGATTCCCTATCGAGACTCGTAATCTAGCACACGACACGTGACGTTGAACCGGCTTGCCCCTTCGACGTAAAAGACGACTGGCTCTTGTCCCAGTTGCACAACCTTGTTCACATGGCTGGCGGGATCCGTAGCCAGGGACCGAGTAATGTTCGGATCAACTTCACATACAACAGCCTGCCAAACAAGAAGACATGTGCATTGGCCCGTTGCGAAGGCAGCTGACCACCATCCTGTTGAGAACAGATGCAGGTTGTTACTCATCTCAGACAGTGACGATACGAAACGGCTGACCTGATACTTCGTAAAGGGCCACCCCGTATTGATAAAACTCGCTCGCTGTCGGTCTCCTCTCCGTTTCTCAAACTGGGTTGCCGGCAGCCGAGTCTTCTTCTATCGTCTTCCCCCCAGGGCCGCCACCGCCACCAGTTTTCACCTCCATCTCATCATGCTGACCCTCGTTCCAGAACTCCGCCGCCCCTCTTCCCTTCCTTCTGTTTAAGATCCCGATGAGGTCGAACGGATCCACCAGCGTCACCCAGAACGGCCTCGTGTCCTTGTACCCGGGCCCGACCACCTCCGTCACCCCGTCGCGCGTGAGATACACCTTGGTGCTCTGGGGCAAGTACTTCCTCGGGTGCCTGGCGTTCCAGAGGACCGCGTTGCACAGCATGAGCGTCGCCTCGAACACATAAAAGAACCACTCGTAGCGCACCTCAGGCCCGAGCGCGTCGGGGCTGAGCCCCGCGCCGAAGTGGAGCTCTGCCAGGCTGAAGTACTCGACGGTGCGGTAGATGGTCCTGGCGGTGATGAGCGTGCTGCTCGCGTAGAGTGTCCGCAGCACCCCCTCCAGCTTTGGGCTGCGGATCTGGGCGGCGTGGACGCGGCGGTGGAAGGTGCCCGCCAGCGCGAGGAACAGCACGACCACCACGATCTGGATGAGCAGGGCCGCCTTGAGGAGGGCCTTGCCGATGGCCTGCTTGGATGGGGGCAGGGACTGGTTGGTCGAGTAGCTGGCGCCGTTCCCGTTGAGCGCCTCCACGATGGCCGAGATGAAGGCGAAGGTCGTCAAGACACGCCCCGGGTGGATCGGCGACAGGTGCGGGACGTAGTAGAGGATGCGGCCGAGGACCTGGTAGTTACCCAGCTCAAACAGAGGGCTTGGGCCTGCTGTTAGCTGCTGTTGCTGCTGCTGTCCTCAGCTCAGGAAGAAGAAGGGGGGGGGGGGAGGAAGGGGCTGCCAGGATGGCAAGCATACGGAGCCGCGTATACCAAACACACGCTGATGATGAGCTTTACGAGGTTCGCATAGTCGAACGCAGCAATCTCTCGTGTGATGAAGCCGGCGGTGAAGAGAGTTCCGGCAAAGACAAGGACGCCTGTCATGCGCCAACATTTGTAATGGCTGCCAGTTGTAGAAGAAGAAGAAAAAAGAATCTGTCAGAATCTTGTGACCTTTTCCCTCATTCACGGCAACGGTTAAGGATAAACTGGACAACTCGGACTCACTAGGTCTGCCACAACTGCCACACCGTGGACGCGCAGAAGGCCACGGCGAAGAACACCGGCGCTCCTTTGTTCGGCGCATAGAACCAGAGGCTCCCCTGCACTGGTGTTTTATTGTTGTCAGTATCACCCTTGCACGGTGATATATTTCCTTTGGATGAGGAGGGTAACATGAAGGACGCCTACCGTACTGGCCGTTCTCGCTCATCTTTTTTCTTTTTTTTTCTTTCTCTCCCTCCCGAGTATATGTATTGTGAATCTTACCAGAGTATCACTTCAGTCCTATTCCTCTGGGGAACAGTAGATCGTATGATTCAGGGTAGACAATGCAAATGTCTACGCCATCGAATCTTTTTTACAGCCTCGCGAGCGCACAAACAAACCCCTTTCCCCAGGCCCAGCCGTCTGCTGCCTCAGCCTATATATACTTACATACACATCTTCCCCCCTTGTCACAAAAACAAGACTCAACTGACACCACCAACAAAGTAAAATAGCTCAATCTTGGCCATCATCACAGGGCACACAAAACTCCAACCCCGCCCAACCAATCGCAAAGAACACTACTACCTCCCTTGCCAACCCACGGCGCGCCATTGGCGTCGTTACGCCAGGAAGGGGCCTGCAGACTTTCGGTGCCATCATCTTTCAGCCTCGTGTCCCCGTGCCGTCTTGCGGGGTTTTGGGGTTTGGTTGAATCCTTAGCCCCGCAGGTGTCGGCGGGCGGTCGGTATTCGTCGGTTTGCGAGGCGTCGAGAACCGGCCCTCGGGGGGGGGGGGGGTGAGGGCGGGCTGGGGAGCTGAGTCACGTTAAGATGCAGACTGTTGTCTTTTTTCATTAGATTTGCCATGATGGCCATGGGGTTTTCTCAAGAGTCGCGATGCGGTTGCTGCAGTCTCGCGGGTGTGATCGTCTAGTCTAGGGCTGAACCTCCTTCTTTCCCTCCGCACGGAGGCGAACAGCCAAGACCATGTAGGGCTGTAAGACGGGCAGATTTCCCGCCGCAGCAGGATATGCTTTTCATCAAGCACAAAGAAATCGTGTGGATGTAAACGGGAGGAATAGGAGCTTGGACCGTGGATGATTGGGCCATGCACCGTCCAGCTGATTGCTTGCGGAGGTACTTGGGAGATGTAGTCGATGTGTTTACAGACCAGCGTCTGAGCCGTATATGCCTGGAAAGAGAGGCTCGAAGCACATGATTAAGACATGTCGTGCTCCTTATCTTCTTTTTTTTCCCCCCTTGCTGAAGACAAGTTGGGCCGAGAAAGCAAATGTAGACCCAATCAGATGGGTGACAGATATCGAGACTGACCAGAAAGGTGAAGGCTGATAAGAAAAATGTTGAATTGGTATCTCGCAAGGCTTCTAACTACCGCCTGTCTGTCTTTTCTTGTAGACCTCGACACTGGTCGCTGAACTGCTCATTCATCGTTATACGAGAAATAAAAAAAACCATCTGGACCTGTCATTATGTGTTTTTTTCTTTTTCAATTTAGTACTCTCTAGGTATTCATGACACCAGAGTTCATGCTTTCAGTCTTCTATCCGTCAATCCTGCCGAGTTGCATCACCTCACAAGCAATTTGAAATATCAAGGGTTAGTGGGGACAACGGCAATGTCCTCAGCCTCGGGGGTGGTAGGCAGATGCTTGCGAACGGCGACTCCGATCTCTAGTTGAAGTAGCTCATAATGACTTGCTGTGCATCAGCTGGGTACTGCTGAAGGAGAGGCGTCGGGTCGGTATTTGTGGCCTGTAGGAGCATCTTCACCGCCGTGCAGACACGCTGGGCGGTTTGTGTGGTCAGGGTCTGAGCCTCGAGGGCCTTTGCCACATGGTCGAAGATTTGATCTGGCCGTTGACCGACAGCAGGGTGTTGCCTGTGAGTGAAAGGGGTTAGCGTGTGTGCGACGATTACAGGTTAGAGAGCGCACGCGGTGTTGCTCTGAGGGCACAGGTTGCGACTTACTTTGTGATGAGTTCGGCCAAGTATGCATAAGCATAAGGCGCAGCCTCGTCATCGTTTGTCACAGGGAGTGAGTTGACCCACTGGCCGATGACCTCGTCCTGGTTCGCCACAGCACTTGCGTTGAAGTGCAGGATCTTGGCGAGGGCAGCACATGCATTCTCAGTTGCGTACACGTTGTCATCGCTGCGCGCATCAGGGACCTGGGTTGCCTGCAATAACGCCGAGACTGAGCCGCCGAGGAACTGTGCCCAGGCCTGTCCGCCCTTCTGAGCCGCGACACCAATGCCGTACGCGGCAGCCTGTCGGATGGCAGGGGATGGATCACGGCATCCCTCCAGAAGCGGTGTCATGATGTAGTTGGCGTAGTGAATCGACTCCGGCCCGCAGTACTCGAGGACATCGTCCATTATACAAAGTCCCCATTGGCGCTGCGCAGGGTCCAGGGTGTTGTTCAGGAAGCTCTCATATGTCGAGATCAACCGCTCCCAGGTACGCAGGAAAGACGCGCCATGGTACTTGAAGATGGAGTGGAACGCCTTGTTCATATCGCCCAGGAGGGTTTGGTCGTCCTCAATCGCCATGAGGATCTCCTCGGCCTCGTCTTCGGCATCCTCCGGGTTGGTGCCCGCGGTCTCCTCCAACCGTTGCGCGACACGAAGCTTGTAGTCGTCAAGCGCGGACTGGACTGATTCGATGAAATGCTCCATGTGCTGAACCGAGAGACAGTCCCTCCCTAGACACTCAACGGACTCGTAGAAGCATTGGTACATCTCAGCCAGCGTGTCTATGGAAGGCTCGGCAGAGAGAACCTCCAGGAGCTTGTCGGCTGTGCCGTTCCAGAGGCCACCCAGCTCAATGGACGGGTTGCCGTAGGCCTTCTTGTATGAGTTGAGCAGCTGGGGCACGAGCTTGGCAGACATGAACCTGACGGGGTCGTGGAAGAAGAAGGCGAGACCGGGCAGGGCGACCTTCTCCATGACCTCGGCCACGTAAGGAGCAAAATTGCCCTCAAGAACTTGGGCGTACACGACGAGAAGCTCGATCGCCATGTTCTTGTCGTCCATAGTGCTCGTCTTGATGCCAATCATCTTGCCCTTGACGGGGACAAGCTCCCACCCTTCCTCGTTCTGGAGCGCCTCGACCTGGTCGTCATCGTCGAGGAGCTGGATATCGGCGTTTGCTTTTGCGAGCTCCAGCAGCGGTGGCATGACATTCGGCAGGAACGGAAGGAACTCGGACCCAAGTACACGGCACATGCGGCCCCAGCAGTGCATGAGGTATTGTGCCTGAGGGTCATCGGGCTCCGTCACGCTGGTCTGGGTTTGGGCCAGAAGCTGGACCAGCTTCATGGCGTCTGCGCCCAGTCTTTCCTTTCCTACAGCAAGGCCGATGAGGGTGGCACACTCCATTGCCTTGGCCTTGAGGAGGCGGTTGTCCTTCTCGATTGGCAGCTGCAGGACGTTGAAAAGCAGGGGCATCAACGAGTCGTAGTACTTGGTGAATGCAGCCTCGGCGGCATCAGCGATCGTGGCAATCGTGGACAGAGCTTGCTCCTGCACATATCGCTTATCGAATTGCAACAGGCGGTAGAGTGACGAAAGGAGCTCGTCGAGATACGGCTCAAGGACAGTCTTCTCGGCTTCCTCGCAGAAGTTAACAAGGGCGGCGGCGGCATGGGATTTGACCCGAGGTTCTGGGGAATCGAGGACCGGGATGATGGCCTTGAGAATGACATCGTAGTACTCCTTCTGCATCGTGGGCGCGAAATCCGTGCTCATCTGACCCAAGGCATTGCAGCCTGCCCACCGGACACGGGGGTGCTGGTCCCGCAGAGCAGGCACAACCAGATCTAGAACCTGCTGCAGCTCGCCGATCATCTGGTCCCGGCAGCCCTCAGAGATGGCTGATATAGCCATGAGGGCGGCATGCTTGTCTGACCAGGACTGGGACTGCATCATGCGGGGCAGCCAGTTGAAGGTAGGCTGCAGGATCGTCATGCCGCCCAGCTTGTTGGCGAGCCGGTCCATGCACTGTTCGCCAGCGACGTGGTTCTGATCGCTTTCGTCTTGGTCAAGCTAAAGCGAAGAGAGATTAGCATTGCTCGACAGCACCCGGCACAGGGCGAATCAAGGGGAGAGCGAACATACATCATCAGCCTCGAGCCACTCCTGAACATCGTCGTCGTCCCCGAGATCGGTCATCAGGCTGAGACACTGGGTGATCATATCGTTGGTGAAAGTCGGGTCCTTCTTGCACATGGACGGCGCGTAATCGGCAAAGGTAGCCATAAGCTCCAGCGCATTCTGACGGCATATTTCGCTAAGCTCCTTATCCTGAACGACAGAGATGCTGAAATGGACCAGGCTAGAGAAGAGGGGCTTGAACATTTTGGGTGACGACTCGGCAAGATCGATTAGGGCGACCAGGGCCTGGCTCAGCTCTTCCGAGTCACGCTTGTCCTTGATAGGAGGCAGGATGTTGAGAACCTCGGGGAGAAGCGCGTAGTATTTTTGTTGTCTCTTCTTGCTGAGGCTTCTGAAGAAAGAGGCAAAAGCCTCCATGGCTGCCAGACGGACCTGCAAAAGTGATCATGTTAGTTCTTCCTCAAGGCCTCGGTCCATCATGGGTTATTTTATTGTTGACATACGCCGACCTCGGGGTCCTTAAAGCCTTTGGTGAAGGCCTGTGCAACAGCCTCTTCATGCTGCTTTTCAATGATGCCGGGAGTTGTGTTAAAGACACGGAAGGCGGACTCGCGCTTGCCGGAATCGTCAGCGATGCTTAGCTGGAAGAGCACGGTAAGCAGCTCAGGCCACGGTTCGTCTAGCAGCAGCAGCAGCAAGTCAGCAGGGTGGTCAGGTTACAATATTTTCCCAGCCAAGAAGGCACAGAGGGGAGAGAGAGAGAGAGAGAGAGAGAGAGAGAGAGGACATACCAATATCTGAGTATTGTCTCGCTACCTCAGCGACGGCATCGCTGATCTTGTTCCTAACCGATTTATCCGCCTCGTTGACCAGGCACTCGAGCAGTTTTTGCCTTATTACAATAGCGTGCTCCTTGGCGAGAGAGACAAACATCTCCACAGGTTGTCCCTGCTCGTTCTTCCTGGTCTTGGATGCTATCCTCCGGAAGATGACGGCGGCGAAGGACCGGACCTGGACCTCCTGGGACCCCGCGATGTGTTCGGCCAGTCCCATCAGCAACACCTCAGGGCGCGTATTTGTCCAGTTGTTGGCCAGAGCCTCCTCCGCCTGGGTCCGGATGTCATTGTTGGGAGACTGGAGACCCTGGATGAGCTGGCCCAGCTCAGCAGTGGTCTCTGGAGGAAGCATCGACATCTTGTTGGGAAAATGTATATCGGCGAAAATGGTGAGAGAGGGCGTTTCGGTCGCGCAAGAGTCGAGGAGGGAGGGGATTCGAAGCAGGCGCCTGGTGAGTGACCAGCGCCGCGGCGCGCAACGCGTCAAAAAGGGAACGAGGGGGCTGGTTTGTGCTTGGTGGAGATGGGATCAGAGCAGGTGGGTGCTGCGATGTGGCTTGTAATGGATGTGGTGTGTAGGGGGGAAAAAAGAGCCCCGCGCAAAGAATGGTGGGAGGGGAGGGGAGGGGTGCCGCGGTGGTGCACAACGCCTGAGAACAGATCAGGGTAAGGGAACACACACGACGAGAGATAAAAGGGTGGTTCAGTAACAAAGGAGAACAGAAGACTTTTGACGCGCTCAAAAGAGGATCAGGCCGCAGTCATGAATTTCGGTGACATTGTAGAGTTGCAAGCAGGGGAAGGGAAAAAAAAAAAAAATAGACCATGGCCAAAGAGTTGTCCAGTCGCGGGGCCTTTCTGGTAGTGAGGGGAAGGTCCCAGGATGCTAGTGGCAGGCCAGTGCTCTGCTTACTACACAGGGCGACAGGGCAAAGCAGGGTTGGGACCAGGTGTGTGGAGCCTGGGTAACCCTTGCATCGCCGCCCAACTGTCACTACTTTGTACTGTTCAGTCTATGGTGGTAAATGTCACCTTGTCACTGAATTCATCATCCATTCAAGCCTTGGTTCTTTATTTTGTGAAGATGCTGACTGTGACTAACATGGAGATACCCATAATCTGTACTTTCTTGCTCTATATTTGTCTTTCACAATTTCCCGTTTCCCCAACATGGCCTCGGTCCCTCCTTTGTTGGCCTACAAACCGGCCTGCTTGGTCTGCCACCCTTTTTTCAGCTCATCAAGATTGATTGATGTATGTATTCTTGACATAGATCTGGACCCGCACATTGACCCTGTGTAGCCTTATGCTGTACCTCAGAGGTACCTTTACCTTGTTCTGCAGAGTGGTGGGGCGTTGGCAGAAAATCTGCACCCCTGGACTGTCTGCAATCTGTTCGATGCCACCGGAGTGATTGGAGACGAGAGCCTCAAAAACCTAGGCTTCTGCAGGGCCATCTGCGCTCATGTGAGGCGCATACAAAAATATGCAGCTTGTATTATGACATCTTCCTGACTGTTAGACTTATGAATCAATTGACTAGAGCCAACAGCCTCTACAGAGAAACTGCAGCCGAATGGCTCTGGTGGCTGCCACTCGGGGGGAGAGACATACAAAGAGAAGAAGTAATAGAGCAGTACGGTAGGCACATGTCTGTATCAAGCTTACAATAGAAAAGATCTGAATAGATCGATAGTTCAGGCAGCCATCCATAGCAGCAGCATCAATGGTCCTCCCTCCCACAGCATCTTGTTTCGAGACCCTTAGCATGCAGCATACCTCGTGACTAAGGGGACTCTCAAGGGCATGACAGCAGTCTGGTGGGCAAGACCAGGCTAAAGCATAGGTTGTAGTAGGCACTAGGAGAGGGGGGGAGGGGGAAGCGGGATAGATGCACGGTAGCACGAGGAAAAGTCAGTTTTATGTGAGGATCCAGTGCCGACCTTCCGACATTTTCGTCACAATCTTCCAAGAGTTAGTACTTATGGTATAGCACTGGGTATGACTATATACTCAATCTGATATTACTATACTATTCTTGTTTATTTTGATCTTCTCTTATAGCTACTTAGGCTGGTGGGCGATGACGAGTCACTGAGAGGAGCAGGCAAAGGCGATCAGCTGCATCATCTTTGCCCCTCAAGGCCCCCCGCCACCTTTGGATCCCGTCACTTTTTCCCCGCCGTGAACGGGAGCTTCCACCCTCGTCACTCCACCCCCCACTCCACCCAGCACCTCACCTGCACGCCAGAGCTCTCGTCTTCTGGCCCGTGCCCGTGCGCCGTACTCGTACTGCCTGTTTCTCTTGGTGTCTCGTCTCCGTTGCTTCTCCTCCGGAATCTAACCTTATCAGCCTTGGCCTCCAGACTCTTGGAGTAACACAGCATCATCGCATCTGCCCACTGCAACGACTTGTCACGCGATTCCTCAACGGCAGATCTCCTCCCCATCCCCTCAAACTCTCTCTTATCCAGCGTCTATACCTTTGGGACTGCCCGTCCACCTCCGTCCCAGCTCGAGCAACACCCTTCGTGGGGGTTGCCTCCTCGTCGAGATGGACCAACAACAACAGCCAGGCAAACCGCAGCAATCCTCGCCCTCTCCCTTCTCCTCCAGTACGAGTCTCGACAAGCTTGCGCACCCAGCCATCGGCGCCTACTCGACCTCGCCCAGCCAGCACCCAGGCCTGCCCCAGCGTTCTCCCTCGGGCTCCTCCCTGCACAAGTCCTCCCTCCATTCCCACCGCTCCAGCTTTGCCGAGAACCTGCGCAGCCACCACACCCCGGGCTCGCCCCGGGCCACGCGACACCCCAGCTTCACGCAGGCCGCCGTACAGGAGCTCATGGCGCACCCGCCGCCCTCGCGCCAGCCCAACCCTCGCTTTGCGGGCCGCGACTGGCGCGACGTCCGGCTGGGCGAGCTGCTCAGCCTCAACACGGATGAGGTGCGCTGGGTCGATCTGGAGAGCAGCGTCGAAGAGGCCACCATGACCCTGGTCAAGGGCAACGTCGCCGGTAATTGTGTGCTGATCAAGGATGGCCCCGTCAAGAGGCCTGTGGCGACCTTCGACTACAAGGACTTGAACGCGTACCTATTGGCCGTGGTCGGCCTGGCGAAGCCCGAGGAGGAACATGTACAGCTGTACGAGGGAATCGCCAGGCGGGCCTCGGAGAGGGAGGCCATCCCGCTCAGGGACATACAGCCGTTGTGCCGGCAAGAGCAGCTGGTGTCGTTGTCACCAGACGACTTCTTGCCTGGAGCGATCGAGGTCTTTGGGAGCGGCATACACCGGATTTTGGTCACGACACAGGATGGAGAGACGGTGGGTGTGCTGAGCCAGCTGAAGGTGGTCGAGTTTTTCTGGAATGAGGGCGTCAACTTCCAGGTCATTGACAGACTGTACCCCGTGCTGCTGAGGGACCTGCGCATCGGATCGCAGCAGATCGTCGCCATCAAGTATGGATTATTCATTTACTTCGAACCCTCTTCTCTCCCCCCCCCCCCCTCTCTTTGTTAAACAAGTCATGAGGTAAACTAATATCCCGCAGCGCCGATGCACCACTCGCAGAAGCCCTCGTCCTCATGTCTAATGAAGGTCTCACCTCGGTAGCCGTCATCGACAACGGCAGCAACGTGGTAGGCAATATTTCCACCGCCGATATCCGCCTCCTCACCTCTGCAGCATCCATGCCCCTCCTCCAGCAGACCTGCATGCACTTCATTACGGTGATCCTGTCGGAGCGGGGTATGGAAAAAGGTCGCGACTCGGTGCCCGTCTTCTACGTCAATCCATACTCGACCCTCGCCCACACCGTCGCGAAGCTGGTCGCAACCAAATCACACAGGATGTGGGTAGTCGAGAGCGCCTCCCCGAGCCCGAGCGCACCCACAACACCACTCCTGGGGCCCGTGGGCACGACGACAAGCATGGTCAGCGGTGGTGGAAATGCGGCGGCCATGACGAGCTCAACGTCCGGTGCCACGAATGTGACCGCAGCCGGTAACAACAATGGCAGCAGCAGCAGCAGCAGCGGTAACATTGCAGGCTCCTCCTCACCTTCCTTCTCTGCGACCGTCATCACGACCGGTCCTAACCAGTCTTCCGCACCGCCCTCGCCCCTCCCCCTGTCAACACCTCTCTTCTCGCCTTCCTCCTCAGTTCCGGCCGCCGCACTGCCAGGAGCACATCTATCAGGCAGGTTAACCGGCGTGATATCGCTCACTGACATCCTGAACCTGTTCGCGCGGTCGTCCGGTCTGAACCCCGCGGATCCAGGGGAGCAGAGGGCGCGCAGACGCAGGAGCTCAAGCAGCTCGATCCGACCGAGTCTAGACGGGGGCAGTGTGAGGGGCAGTCTCGATGTCAGGAGATGATCAGCTCGAAGCTACAAGGCAGCAAAAGCAGATAAACGAGGCTGCGAAGAGAAGTGGAAGGAGACGGTAAACATTCACAAGAATGGGCAGTGGTCGTATATGCAGGGAAGGGCCAATTTATATAGGCTTGTTTTGGTCGGGGAAAGGCGTTGAGGATGTTCAGGTTCTATTCTCCACACTCCCTTTTTTGCTCGTTGAGGTCACCCTATCTCCCTTGGGCTCACTCATGGCGTTCAGGCGGCATTAGCATCTTTCATCTCCTTTTTTGAGCAGTAACATCAGCAGCAGCATCATTTACAGTCGCGGGGTGAATTCAAGGGATCTGTAACGTATTTCTTTTCGTATATAGAGCGAAGTGGTTGTCTATGCAACAAACAGGTTTTCCCTCCCTTTGCCTACAATTAAATACCTCCAATACCTCCGCAACGTTGGCCAGCATATAGATATGAGCACTGAATGCATAGTACATCCAATTCGCTCGATCGTCCAGGGAGAGGACCCATATTCTGTATGGGCACTAGAGCGTGTGTTTCTCAAGTCGATCTCATGAAGCTGAGCATGATTCACTTATGGGAGGGTCTTTGAGCTTGGCACGCCTACTTTAAGAGTTTCATGCAAGCGAGTGTTCGACATGATGGGACTGCGTTCAGGACTCCAGGGACGGCGTAACTACGGCTTTACACGGCGGTCTTCGGTTTATAGTCCAAAAATGAAAACGAGTCCAATTTGGTCAGCCCCTACGGAAAAGGGGAAAAGGACAAGAAAAAAAAGTCGTGGGTCGGCCGAGTACGGTGGCGGAAAGAACAAGAAGAACCCGACCCCCCCCCCTTCTCATTCACCGTTCTTCTCACACACACACACACACACGCTCAGTCTGATCTGTTTACATATAATATGTCATTGCCTTCTCTTTGCTCTTGAGTGAGCGAAACGAGTCCAAAATCGAAGAGGAGCTGGGGGCAAGATCGTCAAATATACCTGGCCTTTGAAAATAATATGATATTCCTGGGCTGTGTACTTTAAGTATCTAATTTGAGGTGCTGTCCTGAAAGAGGACTCCTTACACGGGATACCATGACACACCTTTAAAACACTCGTGACAGAGGTATCTCAGAAATGCCACGAGCCACCACCACCACCACCACCACCACCAGCAGCAAGAAATCAAGGGAAGAAGAATCGCCGTTGGCAGGGCAGGGAGAACGGCAATATACAGGCCTAGATGGACCAAGAGGCCCAGTCCCTTTCGTGCTTCCTTCTTCCCATGCCATCAGATGGAGTGTTCTGATGCAAGATAAAAGATTACAATGACTATCGCCCGATACGAGAATAGGAACGGTGGTATAGGGGAGGGATCATTCTGCTCTCGTATGATTGTACACGCCCGTCGCCAGACATTAGCGCACGTGCATACATGCATGCACCTAGTACACCTGAACATCCACCGTCAAGACGCCAGCGATGCTCTTCAAAAAAGAGGGTCGAGAGGGAGGTGGCAAGGCTGTGTTGCTCTCATGAATGTCTCGGTCATTCTCGATCTCGGCAGCGAAAGAAAGCTAGGATTGTTACAGGATCGGGCAACCAGCTCAGAGCCACAACTGCCATTGTAGTAGCATCGACATCCATTAGGCCAGAAACATGGCTGGATCTCCAGCATAGGCCATCCCATCCGCATCCAGCCTCATCGACACCGAGTGCGAAATCACGCCCCTTGGGCTGCTCTCCAGGGTATCTCTGTTCCTTCGAACCCACCTGTGTCCGGTGGAGCGAGCTGGATTATTCGCCAGGCTCGTCTCTTTCCTCAAAAAATCACTCTTCGTCGGGTCCTTGCTCCTGGATTCACTGCTCGTGAGCCGTCGCCACTAGTCAACGCCCCAGTTGAGGTTCCAATTCCCTCCCTCGTCCAGATCCGGCTCCTCCGGCGGCGTTGCCCAGGGGTCCTGATACTCGGTGGCCTTCCTCTCGGTCATATTCGGCCTTGACAGGTCTGCAGCTGCGAAGCTGGCTCGGGACTTGGGCTCTGGAGTCCGGTGATGGAGGGCAGAGCTGTTGCGTCTACCAAAGTCCAAGTCCGGGCCATCCCAACCTCCTGGCACCGAGCGGTCAAGATCACCATAGTCCCACCTCACGTCTAATACCTCCCCTGACTCGTCCATACCGAACACAAAGCCCTGCCATTCGCCAGCTGTGATGCGCTCGGCGACCTTGAGCATGAGGCTGATAAGATGTGCTGGGGGCGAGATCAAGATCTCGCATGTCTTGTTGAAAATGGAGCTTGGGATTCGGCGGATCGCCCGGGCTGCGGACGTGGTGCGGCTGGTGAGATCGGTGGTCAACAAGTTGGCTGCTGGTGGTAAAGGCGAGAGGGCACGGGGGCTCCTATGTGAGATGGCGACAGAAGTCGTCGCTGCGCGGTGGCGCATTGGACTGTTGGAATGATACGAGGTGTGAGAGGCCGCGGAAGACCAGGATGTTGAGACTGAGTCGCTGTCCGTGGCAGCGGCCATGTCCTCTGCCAGCTGCTTGGTTGCGATGGGCATGGCATAGGCCGCATCCCCAGAAGTCTCTTCTGATGGTTGAGACGCAGTTTTCACCTCTGCTGCGGGAGCCGTTGTCTCAAGATGTACTTCCGAGAACGGAGTATCTGGAGTCTGAGCTCCACTACCTGCCACGGCTCCGATCGAGTTCCTGTCCCATC
Organism: Cryphonectria naterciae; assembly: GCA_014850475.1. NCBI lineage: Eukaryota > Fungi > Ascomycota > Sordariomycetes > Diaporthales > Cryphonectriaceae > Cryphonectria > Cryphonectria naterciae. Next base: position 99,658 of record JACWST010000099.1, read on the forward strand.
CTGAGACCGTAGGCGTTGTCAAAAATCCCGACACCTGTCCAGTTTTCAGAGGCGCCAGTGGGATATTGTCATGGGGATATGGGTATGTTGTGGACGGCGAGAATATTGGGGAGGGAGCGGGCGGAGACAGCGGTGAGTGCCACGATTGCACGCTGTGGAAACTATCCAAAGACTCAGCAGGCGAACCGGGTTCAGCTGGCTCTTCTCGTTCTGGGGTTGATATATGTTCACAGACGCTATTGGAAGATGATGTAGACGATGTCCGGAGTCTCAAAGGTGGTGCGGTAGCTGCGCGACGCGACGCAAAGGCTGCTACCCTCGTCCGTCTCACCCGCAGCTGCCCTGATCCCTCCAATGCGCCTCCCACAGCCTCCAGCTCATCGTCGCATTTTTCTTGCTGCGCGTCGCACTTCGCAGACTGCAGGTTGGCCTGCTTGACCTCTGGCTTCTGTGAAGCCATCCTGCCTGCACCCTCTTCAGCAGAAACCACAGGAGACTCCCTGGGCTGTTGAGCGGGCGGTAGCACTGGGTCTGCAGCCTGTGTTCGTGTTTGTGCTATTGCTGCCCTCTTTGCTTTTCGATTGGCAGATGACGGAATTTTCTTCGTAATCCAGATTGGCTCGCGTTGCCGTACTGATGCCTCCACTATCTGGGTCTCTGGGGTTTCCAGCGCCCCTGACCGCTCTGTTGGTCTCTCCACTGTGCTCAAACTGGACGCGTCGAAGCTTGGGGAAGTAGGTTCCTTTATCATTTGAGCTGTGCTCAGATGCACAGCAGTGAGGGGAGGAGACAATAGTTCCGGCTCCTCAGGGAGAGGTTTGCATATACTCTCAGACTGTCCCAAGCTGGTCTTTCTTGAAGCGGCCTCCATGTTGTCTGTATCCTTCTCGACTGGTTCTGCAGTCCGCTGCGGCGATGCGGTGGGTGTGAAGCGAAACCTGGACGTGTCAACGCCATAATCCGAGGCCCGGCGCGCTCCAGGGTTGTAAAACCTCGTGCGCGAAGGAAACTCGGGAGGAGGCGTGATAGGCTGACCAGGGGGCCAATTCATGGAGACTGTTCGTGTAGGAGGGGTCCACGTGCGCTTCTTGATCGGGGTCTTCGGTATTTCAGGAAGCTCAACAATGAAATTCCGCTCAAACGGGCAGGGCGTTTTCTCAAACTGCAGGATCTTGTCCAGCACTTCGCGCAGCAAGATAGCCCGCCTTATCTCCTCATCATTGCCGACGGGGACCTCAATCCTCCAGTAGTTCGGCCTCCGGATTTGTAGGACAAACTTGCTCGATTGTTCGTCTAGGCACCAGGCTTGACTCTTGGGCAGAATGGGCTGTAAGGCTGAACCGGAACGGAGGAAGGCGACAGAGCCCGGGGCTCGGTAGATTTGGAAAGCGCCTGACGCTCGAAAATTAGTATAGTTCTTCTCTGCAACACAGGTATTTCTGGTACAAACCAAAGGCTATCGATCTTTCGAATTGAGAGGAGGAAGGAAGTGTTCCTGGCTTATCATCTGAGCCAGGCCTTGTCTGCTCAAAAGCTGGCTTCCCTGCTGTGAATGCCACTATTCTGACTGAGGGATGATTGTATAGAGTCTCTACGGAGTCCTTGGTGGATGGCTCTCGAGCTGCTCGAGAAGGTACGGGCTGAAAAGAGGTAGGGACAGTGCTGTGTCGTCGAGGTGCTGGAAAAGGCACAGTTGCACTGGGCGGTCGAAAGTGATCCATCTCGGGGAGGGAAGGATTGAAACGTTGTCAAAGGAAGACTTAGTTATATCGTGCGAATGGATGGATGGCTGGCAGGGGAGGTGCTTTTAAGAAACCATATTGACAATGGTCGAAAGGGGATTGAGTAACAGTCGACAAATTGAATTGGACCGTCCAGGCAAGTTGCCATGTGTTGAGGAGGGGAGCTGAGAGGAGAGTCGTGGATCTGGGTCGCAGGTTGGAGAATCAGTCCATCGAGGCTGTCCTGAGACACGAATCGAATGACTGCTGAACAGACTCGGCGGTTATGTGAATGAAGTTGTTCTGATCTGTACAGCACAGACCCAGGTCAGTCACAGGTTCCAGATGATTGGATATCACTTAGCAGGAACAGTCTTTGTCCTCTGTGGACAAAAGACGTCCAGATGCTGACAAGGCTAATAGCAGGAGGATCTTTGTAGGGTGGGAGTGGGAGAGGATGAGGACGAGGCTCGGGGTCTTTTCCCACTGGCGCAGGCTTGTGATCCTTCCCTGAAGAAAGCTCTCCCCTGCAGCTGCCAGGGATTGGAATGGACCGCCCGCCCCCACCTGATGGCAACAGACGCGCATTGGCCACTGAGAGTGCCTGCTGAACCCACTGAAGGAAATCACAATCATATCATTCCAGAGCGATACGCCATTGCATCTCATGATCAGCAGGATTCTTGTTGATTTGCTACAATGAGCATCTTGTCTACTAGAGTCCATAGGAAGAGCCCTAGATCGGTCGTTGGTACAGCATATTCCTGGTCTGCCACTGCTAGCCGTTCCCTTTCTTGTAGCTAGGGGATCCTCGGATCTGTACCCATTACACTGGTACTATGGTACACAGTACCAACGCGTGTTCAGGGACAGGGTGCCAGTGGTAGTACCGGGTACCAAAAACAGACGCAGGTGACATCATTTTGGAGAGTGGGAAACCTGCGGGTCCTGCCGCTTACCCAAGCACCACCTGCCTCATCGTACGGCCAGCTCCCAGCAAACAAACGCCGACAAGCTGGTTCGCCAACCACACACGTATTTCTCCTCTTCCTCCCACCCCCTTTCAGATTTCGTAATTCACGAGTGGTTTGTGATTGAACAGGTGACCTTCACGTGTGTATCTACACACTGAGCCAGCCTGACGACGAGGAAGAAGATGGCGGCTCGGGAGAGGCGGCCGCAGCCGAAGCCTGACCTGCTGCCGGTCGAGATCGACAAGGAGAAGCTGAAGAAGGCGTTCGACTTTTCGCATTTTGATATCAATGCTATACTGCGTGGCATTGAGCTGACGCTTGTGGGAGGTGAGACAGACGAGTTCCCATCACCGTCTTGGGCCCTTGCCACTGACACTTTTTTCAGCCAACCGAGCACTTCAGAACCCGGCCTTGTTCAGCTCCGATCACTACAGACAAGCAGCTATCGCCGTGGCAGCTGGCATTGCCATCCGTCTGGGCATCTCTATTCCAGTGAGTAAGGGCTTCTGTGGTAGGCGCAGTTTTTTTTGTACTTGGAGACACATTCTTACATTCACCATCCCAGATCATCGGCGTCAGGATCTTCCTCTGGTTCCTGTCTCTCATCTTCAACCTCGACTCTGTGACCTGGGACGACAAGGTGGTGGATGGCCTGAACTTCGTGGCCGACCATGTGCTTCAGGTGCCACTCTTCTTGATGACGTTGATGCGCTACATCACACCGACTTTGGACAACCTGTATGTATGATCCTGGGATCCTATGCAAGGCCACGTTTGTGTGTGTGTGTGTGTGTGTCACTAGCTGACCTCGAGCAGATTCATGGAGTCCCTGAGATGGGTCGACATGACCTACATCCAGAAGCACAAGCGTGATGACCCAAAGGACCTGAGGGACATGTACTACCCGAATCTGCGTCTATACTCGACCCGCGACGGCAGCACCCACACGACGAGCACGGCGGAGGCCATCTCTATGTTCTTTTGGAGGTCTGGTCGGAAGGCTTTCCTCTCCCTTGCCGTCTACGCAATGTCGTACCTGCCCGTGGTCGGTCGCTTTGTCCTGCCCGCCGCAAGTTTCTACACGTTCAACCAAGCAGTAGGCCTCGGCCCGGCATCCGTCATCTTTGGGACTGGAATGTTCCTCCCAAGGCGGTACATCGTCATCTTCTTACAAGCCTACTTTTCGTCTCGTAGGCTCGTGCGTGAGCTTCTCGAGCCTTATTTCGCTCGAGTCCGCTTCACCAGTGAACAGAAGCGCAAGTGGTTCCGCAGCCGAGAGGGTCTGCTGTTCGGTTTTGGCATTGGATTCTATATCCTCCTCCGAGTGCCTCTGCTGGGCGTCCTGATTTATGGCATCGCTGAGGCTTCGACAGCATTCCTCATCACCAAGGTCACCGACCCTCCTCCACCCCCTTCAGACAGCGATGACTTTGCCGCCAGTCAGCAAGAATGGAGAAATAAGCAGAAGTTCCTCAGCTTGTCTCTTGGAAATCTTGACAAGATTCATGACAACCCTCCAGCCTACTCCGAAGTGGACCCTCACCCTGAGGCTCAGCTCAGTGCATCTTAGTCGGAGCCGGCGACGCTCAACACCACCCGCCTGCGATACTCGTCTGCTATGACAGCCAGGCGAGATTTTTGAAACTGGCAATCTTTTGTACAAGTACCCATATCGAAATTGGTTTCTCTTACCGAGTTCCGATCGGTCGTCTCCAGATGCACCTTATCTGCAAAGGATGTGGAGACGTTGGGATGTCCCGGCGGCAATGTGCGGCCAGGGTCGGGATTAGGCAGTTGGCTTCGAGATAAGAACACACACATCTAGGCGCAAAATCTCCTGCAACCTCTCAGCGTATCCAGATTACTGGTATCTGCCGTGATAACAGGTGGTAAATCCGGGCGGGGGGGAGGGGGGCATTATTACGTCGTCGATAGAGTTGTGGTCTTGTCGGAGTGCATATGCGGGGTAGCTTCTCGAGGTGGGATATATCTCATCAGGTCTCACTGCGTAAGATCTCACAAGGCCTCAACATTGTGGCACACACTCTGCCAAAAGAAAAAAAAGAGAAAATTGGCGCTTTCAAGCAACCTGCTCAATCTTTGTGTACCTCATCAGAATTGCCAGTGAAGATGCCTGGTGAGATCCGAACCGTCTGCAAGGTCAGCTTCGACAAGCCGGCCAAGGACCAGCCATACCTTCATGTAAGTCAGCAGCTCTCCTATCAACCGACTTGGGCTCGCACGCTCCAAGTTTAGACTAACCTCCATATCAGAACAGATGGCACCCGGATAGTATGTTGCCTCATAAAGAATCTCACAAGGCTGGATTTCAGCTGACTCAAAATTTCCAGTTCCCTCTGCCGGAAATATCAAAGATGGCGAGACCGTAAAGATTGAGTGTGTTGACTGGTACGCGGAGGCCGTGTCCTCCTCCCCTGCCCCCTTCCTTCCACTCTCTTTGCTTCTCTCCAGGGCTTGTCACCATATACTGACTTGTACCCCTGTGTCTGTTTGTGCCGGCCACGCATAGGACCGGTGGTCAGATCAAGAACAACGACTCTGCTGATGACGTGCAGAATGTCGACCTGACCCAGGTCCACTACCTCAGCGGGCCCTTTAACGTCGAGGGAGCGCAGCCGGGCGACGTTCTGTTGGTGGAGATTATGGACGTCCAGCCGTTCCAGGACCAGCCTTGGGGATTCACGGGTGTTTTCGCCAAAGAGAACGGGGGTGGGTTTCTGGATGAACTCTACCCTTCTGCGTGAGTATATATTGATCTCTTCTCCTCTCATATTTCCAACTCATGCTGATATCCTCCTCCCCCCGCCCTCCAACAGTGCCAAGGCGATCTGGGACTTCGAGGGCATCTACTGCACCTCACGTCACATCCCGCACGTCAAGTTCGCAGGTCTCATCCACCCAGGCATCCTAGGCTGTGCGCCATCGGCCGAGGTGCTGGCCGAGTGGAACCGGCGCGAGGGCGAGCTGATCGCCGCCTCCAAGCTGGAGGGCCGAGACGTGGCGCTCCCGCCGCAGCCGCGCTCCGCGCACGCGGGGGCCTCGGACGCCGCGCTGGCCGAAAGGGTCGGGCGCGAGGGGGCGCGGACGGTACCCGGGCGGCCGGAGCACGGCGGCAACTGCGACATCAAGAACCTGTCGCGCGGGAGCAAGGTGTACCTCCCTGTGCACGTGGACGGGGCCAAGTTCTCGGTCGGGGACCTGCACTTCTCGCAGGGGGACGGCGAGATCTCCTTCTGTGGGGCGATCGAGATGGCGGGTATCATTACGATCAACTTCAAGGTGCTGAAGGGGGGCATGGCGGACCTGGCGATGAAGTCGCCCATCTATGTCCCTGGGCCTGTGGAGCCGCAGTTTGGGCCGGGGCGGTATATCTACTTTGAAGGGTTCAGCGTGGATGAACATGGGAAGCAGCATTATATGGATGTTGCTGTTGCTTACCGGCAGACGACCCTGCGTATGTGTTGCCCTCCCTCTCTTTTTTTTTTTACTCCCTCCTTTCCCAATACGGTGAGCTTGACTTAAGATTTTTGTCTTACTTACTTACTGTTCTTTCTTTCTCTTACCTTCGCTCAGGCGTCATCGAGTATCTCCGCCGCTTCGGCTACAGCGACTACCAGATCTATCTCCTGCTGTCCTGCGCCCCCGTCCAAGGCCACGTCGCGGGCATCGTGGACATCCCCAACGCCTGCACCACGCTCGGCCTGCCGGTCGATATCTTCGACTTCGACATCTCGCCTGGCAAGGGCCCCGCCCAGAAGCTGGACATGGGCCGGTGTGCGTTTGTGGGGGAGGCTACGGAGGGCAAGGTCACGGCGGGTGGTAAGAATAGCGAGCATAGCTTTGGGGGCGGGCTGACTTATAAGTCGTGAGAGGGGTGGTCTGCCTAAGCGGTTCTGCGACTTGAGCGTAAGTAACTATTCGTAGTGACAAGTATAGTGGTGGCGCGGGATAATTAGTTTCCAAATTGTAGATACATATTGTTCAGTTGCCGTCGAGAATATATGAGCTTCTATTGTCCAACATATCGCTCCCATCGACGAACCGTCTGATCATAGGACATGATCATCAACAAGCTTGAGCGGGTTTTTCATTTAAGTCCATCAAAATGACCCCAAAAGAATTTATTTTAGTATCTCGCAGAACCTCTAAAAATTTCTATGCGCCAGATGAGAGTTGCAAGAACTTGAAACAGACATGCACATATCAACACCCTCCCACATCTTGCTATCAGCAAGTCACCACCACCACCACCACCACCACACACCCACAGCAGCAAAGAAAACAAGAATCCGGAGGCTCAGGTGATCTCCATCTCACTCAGGGCCGAGTGTCCCGTCTCCTTCATATGCTTCCTGGCCTCTGCGGTTCCGGCTCCGATCCAGCCACAGCCCGGCACATCGCACCGCAGCACGAAGTCGTTGGTATCCGTGAAGTAGTGCTGCTCCTTGAGCTGCCTCGCCAGCTTCTGCGCCATGAAGAGGACCGCATCGTTGTCGGTGTCCCACTTGACCTCGTCAAAGTCTATGGGCAGGCTGAGGTCCATGGTGAAGGCGATGCGGTCGTAATGGACGCCAGAGTAGAGCAAAAGGCAACGTGTGGACTTGTGCTCGCCGTAGCGATCTACACGCTGGGTCTGTTGGATCAAATGTCAGCTAAGTTGGGAGAGATGAAGGTTTTGTGGTAGAGAAGAAAAAGGGGAGGGGGAGGGAAAGTACCTTGACGTCCACAGAACAAATCTCCATGTCATAGATATCGGAGAGGATGGACAGCTCGATGGCACCACCCCAGCGGTCCATCTCCTGGATGAGACCTGCGTACCTCCGTGGGTTCATCTCCAGGACAACCTCGTTGAACTTGTCGGGGTGGGCAAGGATGTACTCAGCGACTTCTCGCCGCAGTGTTGGTGCTGGGTCTGGCCTCTGAAGCACGCCACCAAAGGCCGTGAACATGCAGGAGTTGTCGTCTGGCATGACACGTAGCGCTGTAGTGTGGTTGTTAGCTGTGTGGTTCACACAAGAGACAGTCAGACCTATCAGTAGATGGGTGAGTGAGTGCATTAGCAGGGGCCGACGTACCCATGTAGCCGTCCTTTTCAGGCCACTCTATCACTGTCTTGTCTGGCTCGACCTTCTTCGGCTGGAAATCGGACTTGGTGGTGGTGGTGGTGGTGGTTGTGGTAGTGGCAGCGGGGACCTGAGATGCGGCGGGCTCTTGCTGAGACTCCTTGGGCACGAAAGTGACGGCCTCTCCCTTGAGGTTCAGCGGCTCTATTGGTGCGTTGGGATCGCTGAGATCGATGGTCTTGAGGGGCCAGCCATATTTGAGCGCTGACGGCTCGGCGCTCTGTCTCTCCTTCAGGTGATCCAGCAGCTTCTGAAGGGTCCAGTCTGGTGTTGCGGTTACCGTCTCCACCCAGCCGGGCCCGCGCACTCGGAAGCGGATATCTGCCATTGCCTGCGGAATGTCAGGTGAGACGGAGAGGACTGTGTGCGACGATGTTGTGTCTCCGTCGTCCCAGAAGTCGTGTGTCCAAGTAGTCCTTCTCAGGCTCGCACTCTGTACCTCAGTATGTGTATGTGTGTCGAGTGTGGTCACTGCGCGTCTTGTCCTGAACGATTTGATATCCTCGGTGCATGTGAAGATACGGAAGCCGAGCTGCCCACAACAAAAGAAGTCCCAATATATGTAACACTACCCCCCGAATCAGTATTTCAAGCCAGGGTCCAAGAAGAAGTTCTGGATTGAATCACAGCTCCAAGTTTCAATGTCGATGTGATCCGGGTTACTTAATCCGTTTTCTTTCTCGAAGCTTCCAAGCAACAAGAAGTCTCACCGGGTCGGTCAGGCTTGAAAGCCCCGTTTTGAAGAGCGACTTAGAAAAAAATGATGCCTTTCTGAAAACAAATAAAGAGTTGAGTGTCGAGAGTGGCGGATTCATCTGAATTGAACCACGAATGAATTAATTCCCCTCTGGACTTTCGATATCGGACATCGGATCTTGGTCTCTCTGTCCATCACCACAGCAAAAGGAAGGGCCCAGGTCATAGGGTCCTAGGTGGCCCTAGTCAACTTATGCTAGCTGTGTTCGGCTCTAGCGCGTGACAGTCTCGCTTTCTGCTATGGTACAGTACAGTAGACTATTACGTGCTACTCTGGCGGGTCTGGTACGTGTTTGTACGCTTAAGTACCTACGGGCGGACAAGCTCCCCCCTCCCCCACTTGCCTTGTCAGCCTGTAAACAGCACCTTGGAGGGAAATAGACGCCAACACAACCCACTAACCTACCGCGGCACAGCGGATCAGCGGGCCAGGGTCTACGCTGGGGGCTTTCGCTTTAGTGGAGCGGAGTTACTGTACTATAGTAGCTGAAGTGCCCATGCTCTAGAGGTCTGCACACAGAAAGAGAGAGAGGCACAGAGGGAGAAGAAGCAGAAGGGGGGTTAGCTCCCCTGGCCACCTAGCCACCAGTGGGCCCTCTTCTTGACGGGAGCGCGTACTTTCGGCAGAGGAGGCACAAGCCATCTTCGACGACGAAGAAACGATCAACATCAGAGGATGCAACTCTTGCTCGCGAGGCTCTAGGTGGCTTTTTCTTTTCTGCCGAGAAACTATCTCTCCTGTGCATACTACAGGATTCAGTTTTCTGCTGCCTCCAGAGGTGACAAGCTCAATCTCAATATCTACCGTCTGATCTTTTGAGGGTCGAAAACAAGCTTGGCGCGTGCAACCCGGCCGCCTCGAGACCTGACGCGTGAAGAAGCCCGCCCCAGCAACCTACCACCATCGCTGCGCAAGCCACGAGGAAAACGTCAAGGATTCGAGGCTGCATGGTGTCGTCTTGCTTCTAGTCTTTGGCTAGGATACCTACAGGGAGTGGCGATCGTGCGCTGCGACTTGCGACCAGACCCGCGCCGGACGGAGCTGTGCGCCGCGACAGCTACAGACACGCCTCGTCCTCAACAACACCACCACTCGCGACAGACTGTGCCAATCGCGCATTCTTCGGTGCGGCAGAAGTTCTGAAAATCTTGCAGGCTTCCCCTCTCGAAATCTCCTACCACTTCTTGCGCCGCCGACCCCAGCAGCACAGGGGGACCCGCGAAAGACAAACCCAGTCTCCAGACCGAAAGAAACGCGCCAGAAGGAGGACATTCTGGAACGAAAGGCCAGGGCAAATCAAGACATTGCGGTTCACAGACAACATTGATCACAAAGAGCGTGCGTCCGTCTGATCGTCAGGATCAGACGAAAAAGAAAAAAACAACGAATACAGCGACGACCCAGTATTGCCATTGACAATGGGACCGCGTTCCGGCGACGAGATCATGGTTCATGACTCGATCGAAGCCAAAGGTGATAGTGATGTCGATACGGCAGTCGCACCAGACGGCGCAGTTGGCGTGGGGAATGAACACAATACAGGGGCTGAGACCAAATCGCGGACCAAGGGCGATGATCAAATGGACGTGGATGTAGATGCGGATGCAGATGCAGATGCAGATGCGGATGCGGATGCTGACGCCGAGGCTGACCCTGACGTGAACGCGGACGCAAGCGCAGGTGCAGACGGCAATGGTGAGGCTGACGCCGAGGGCGAGGCTGAAGAAGATGTCCCAGAGACCTCGGTAGTGCGACCGGGGCGACGGAGGGGGCCCGACACTCCGCATAAGCGACTCCTACAGCTCATCGACAACACATCCAGATATCTCTGCGAATACGAAGAAGAGTAAGTTTTCTTGGGCCAGATATCCCATATTGCATGCTGGTGAGGGAGTGCTTTTCTTGCTGACGCCTTCTCCTGCAGTGACGAACTGCTTGCTACAGGCTTCCAACGGCTCCCGAAGAAGAACGATCTACCAGATTACTATGAGGTCATTTCAAATGCAATGGCATTCAGTACCATTCGGGTAAGCAACTGCAGATCAGTCTATTTGATATAGATATATATATTCAGGAGCCTAACAAAAGTCCAGCAAAAACTCCTCAGGAAGACCTATACCCAATTTTCAGAATTTGTTCATGATGTCGCCCAAATTTGCCATAACGCGCAAGTCTACAACCGGCCATCTGCCCCTATTTTCGGGGAGGCTGTTCGGCTGCGTGAGGTCTTCAAAGAAAAGCTGCAGCAGCTGGTGAATGAGCGCAAAATCCAAGCTGAAGAGGCCGTGCTCCCAGATCTTGGTGAGCTGCCTCCTGTCGAGGACTCGCCCCCTCCCGATGAGGAGGAGGAAGAGGAGGAGGAGGAAGAAGATGAGGAAGATGACGACGAGGACGACTCCTCAGATGACGAAGGCGGCCGTCGCCGGGGCCGCAAGCGAGGTCGCGCTTCCAGAAAGGACGACGACGGCGATGACGACTACGTTAAGAAGCGTGGCCGCCCGCCCAAGGTCTTCACACCCACAGAGGCTCGCATTAACGCCGTACTGAAAGGGCTCAGGAAGCCAAGGAATGACGAGGGAGAATTGCGCATCCTGCCGTTCGAAAAATTGCCCGACAAGCAGCTGAACAGGGACTACTACCAAATCATCTCGAATCCCATCGCGGTCGATCAGATCAAGCGCAACGCCAAGCGCAAGAAGTATCGCAATGTGGACGGGGTTCTCGCCGACCTCGAGCTCATGTTCGCGAACGCCATGGAATACAACGAGGAGGGCAGCGAGATCTTTGACGACGCCGTCGAGCTGCAGAAGGAGGCGCGCCGTCTGGTGGCGCAGGAGAAGGCCAAGTCTGACGAGGAATTCCGAGATGAGGAGGGCAAGCTGCCGCTCTCAGAGGTTGAGCACAACGGCGAGGTCTGGAAAGTTGGTGAGTGGAAAACAAAGATTTTGATTATTACATATATATATATATATGTGGCTCTTCCGGAGTGGCGGCTGAACCCGATGCTGACGACATGTGCAATGTTTTTAGGTGACTGGGTACATATCCGCAACCCCAACGACCTGCAGAAGCCGATTGTGGCGCAGATCTATCGCCTCTGGCAGGATGAGGCTGGCAAGCAGTGGATCAATGCCTGCTGGTACTACCGGCCCGAACAGACGGTTCACCGCGTCACAAAACGATTTTACAGGAACGAGGTGATGAAGACGGGTCAGTATCGCGACCATTTCGTTGATGACATTGTGGACCGCTGCTTTGTGATGTTCCACACCCGCTACCACAGAGGGCGACCGCGAGGACTGCCTCGAGACAAAGAGGTGTATGTGTGTGAGGCGCGCTACAATGAGGAGAGGTACACGTTCAACCGTATCAAGACGTGGACGAGCTGCCTGCCTGACGAGGTGCGCGAGAGGGACTACGAGATGGTCCTGTTCGAGGTCCCGCGCAAGCTGAAAAAGGAGCCAACCCCAATTGCTCACCTGCTTGCGCCGGATGCCAAAGAGACAGATCCGCTGCCGAAGCCCAACTGGGGTCACAAGGACGCGCCGCCTGTCATTGGTGGTGTGCATATGCGGCCCCGAGAGTCTAACGTAAGTGATAAATATCCTGCTGCTTTTCTTCCCTTTTTTCCCGTTTCTTCTCCTCAATGCGTTGGCATCCATCTACACACATCATCATCATCACACGCAGATTGTTTCGCCATCCTTTTTCCTTTGTCTCCGCTCCCAGCCTTTCTCACACACACACACATACACACACACACACACTTTTCCTCTCGCTTCCCCTTGTTCCATCTTTATCATTCTTGTTGTTGCGTCTGGTGTCTTGAGAGAGCCCCTGGACCGTTCATTTCACCAACCCCGTTTCACACACAAGGCTGTCAGTCAGAAGAGCCCCTTCAGCCACACTTCACAATCTCTTATCGTGTGCCACATCCATCTCCATTTAAATTTGCCTCCCTCTTTTTCTTTTCTTTTACACACGCTTGCACGAACAAATCCGTCTCCCTTGATCCCAATCCCTGCATTCCATGCCACAGGGGATATAGGACCTGTGACCTGTCTGCTGTTGCCTGGATTTCCACATCGTACCACACACCAAAAAAAAAAAAAAGAGCACAAAAAAAAAAGTGCCCTGTGTTTTTATAAGCGGAACGTCAACTGACACACAAGAACTGGGATCCCTGTGAACAGGACTCGCCTTCGCCTGAACCGACGCCAGAGCCACCCGCGGTTCCACCATCAGTCATGGCCACTGACCCGATTCGTCGACCATCTGTCCCGATGCCTACTGCACCGACCGCTTTTTATCCCGGCGCGACGGGTCCGCTTCCTTCACCTTCTCCTGCACATGCACATGCGCATCAGTTCCACCAGGCCCAATTCGCGCCGCACCACCATCAACAACATCAACAACCACCACAACAACGGTCGCTCAATCACCCCGGCTCAATTCCACCACACCCGTCGATGCAACCACACCAGCATCAACATCAGCAACAATTCCAGCACCAGCACCAGCAGCAACCGCAGCAACACCACCACCAGCATTCGGCGCCCTCACCAGCGCATTCTGCTGCGCCCAGTTCTCATTTTGCGCCACCAGCAGCGCCACCACAACACCAACAGCACCCAGGTTATCATCACCAGCACCAGCAGCACCAACACCACCCACAACAGCCACAACAACCCCACCACTTTGCGCCAGCTCCTGTCTCAACCGGTGGTCATCACCACCACATCCCCAACCCTTCCTTCCACGCTAGCCCCTTTAGCAGTCATCCTCAGGCGGCGGCCCCAGTGCCACCACAGCCTCGCATGGCCATGGCTCCCACCCCAACCAGCACCGCACTCCCGCATGCCAGCGCAAATGCCTACATCCCGCCCAGGCAGATCGAGGTCTACACGCTGCGCGACCTGGACGTGCAGATCCCAGCCGAGATCCGGGAGCAGTACCAGACGGACGACAAGGGCCAGATCCTGTTCTTCACGGCGCCGCCCCTAAACCGGCCCCACGCCGGCGCCGCAGAGGAGAGTGCCGCGCTAGGGCACAGCGTGCGGTACCTCTCGGGCCTGGAGGAGCACCGGGCCAAGAGGAAGAGGGCACGGGAGGAGCGCGACGAGGCGGAGAAGGCGGCGCGTGCACAACAGGCCGCGCGGGATCGGGAGATGCGGGAGCAGGGCGAGAAGGCCCTGGGTGCGGCGGCGGGCGCGATGCTGGGCGATTGGATCCTGGGTCTGCAGCGCGAGAACGAGGTGATGCGAGGGGCTGGTTGGGAGGCGGAGAAGCCTGCGCAGGACGAGAAGGTTGCCTAAGAAGGACGAGCTCCCCGGCTTGCAACTTGACGCACAATGACACACACACACACACACACATACACACGCATTAAGAGGGAAGAGAAGTCGGGTCACGACCTGGATCAGATCTTTGCACAGGTATCTTGGTGTCATTCATGGTACGGCGTATGGAGAAGAAGCAATTGCCCCGGTAAAGGCTACTGAGGGATAAAAGGGTCAAACGGATGCGCTTTTTCTCTTCTTTTCAAAGAGGGGGGAAGAGAAAAAGAAGAGGAAGAAAAAAAGGGCCGAATTGGCGGGGAGCAGAAAGGGCAGAAGCTCAGCAACTTTGCCAGTGACAGACAGTTTTACGGATTTTTTTTAAAACCAGGAAAGGGGGGAAGAAAAAAAAAAGGATGGTCTCATGGGAAAGGAGGGAATCCTCTGTATAGAGAGTGAATGACTTGTATTTATTGGCCTTTCTTTCAGATCGAGAATGGTGAATCCAAGGATTTGCTATGCGAAGGTTGTCCAACCACACATCCCCCTTTTATCTTTATTTTTATTTTGTTTCACTCCTCTCCCTCGTTGCAGCACATTGATTGCCAGCGCATCGTGGGGAGAGGGCACAGTGATGGCCAGCTGTTCATAGCACGCACAGTGTCAACTCCCTGCGGGTAAGGGACCTTTTTATGTGTCTGTGTGCTGTCACGACGTACGCAATTCTGGGCTTGATTGTGGTGGAAATTCAATCATTATGACCTGGCCTGGTATTTATAGACAATAAGTAATACAGTAGGTAGGATGGGAAGAAAAGTTCTCGAGAGATGCATGGCATGAGGGAGAAGGAAGAGAGAGTTGACTGGCATTTTTTATGAGAATAACATGTTCCTCCTCCTCATCCTTTTCTTCTTCTTCTCTTGGAATCTACAGGGTGACGTCTGCATATGGAATGTAAACAAAAAAAGTGTAATAACAAAAAGTCTCGTGCCAATCGGTTGGTGTGGTCACGGTTGTAATGGCAGCGGGTGTGGAGGGCGGGGATTGTTGGAGGGCCAGCGATTGGAGCCCTCTCCCAAGCTTGCAGCAGTTGGGGTCAGTACAGTACTTAATTTGCCCAACCCCCCCACTGGGAGAGGTGCTGTGGTACCAGTTGGTACCGCCACTGTAAAGACTGTACAGTTAAGTGTAGACGTGCCCCGCAGTCTCACCGGGGGCCGCCACCTGCTCCTCAGCACTCAGGCACCTAACCAACTCACTGCCACTCGTAGGACGCGGATGGACCCACCCTAATTCCCACCCTAGATCGCCCCCACACATAGTCCATACTTTATCAGTCGGGGTTCATTCCATCATCGACTTCTCGAGCCGTCCCAACTGTCTCTTGAGCAATACACTCTTTTCTTTCTCTCCGTCTTGATGCGCCACGTCTTCACTTCCTCCTTCAAAAGTTGACCAAAACAAGAAAACTTCTGATCGCTATTATCTTCTTGCGACTGGAGTATGTACTCCCATCGTTTAGACATCGGTTTTAACCCTTCCTCAAACATTACTTGATCTCTTCTTCTCTTCTTATCATCGTTTGGTCACGTATGACCGCCAACCTCTCTTCAACTCTTCTTCACTTCTTCACAACTTCACAGTTTCACAACTCTCTCTCTCTTCATTTCTCCTCCATAATCAATCGAACCTGCCAGTCTGCCTCACATCGAGATGGGAGCCCTACAGAGGACCCCCACGCGGTCCAACCGCCTCCCGCACTGTCCGAGTCCCAAGCTGGGCAACTTTGATCGTATATTCGAGGCCCGCCACCTCGTGAGCGGCGCCGACGACTTGAACCTTCTTGATGCGCCTCTTCCCAAGCTCGGCAACATGGAGAGGCTTCACATCAAGCCGGCCCAGGACGGTGACCCCTCTGGTCCTGCTGCTCTCCCCGCCAACCGTCTGGACATCCGCGGCATCCTGGTCTGTGCTGTCGACAGGGCCACGCGCTCCCGCCGTCGCTGCCGAAACCGCCGCGAGTCGAGCTCCGAAGACGACGATGACGCAACCGCCTTGGACGATACATCCGTCGGCGCTGTTGCCAGCCTGGCCTCGACTCCGGCCACCAGCCCCGACGTCTCGCCTGTTGGCGGCAAGGGTGACGACCACAACGACGTGAGCGACCTGGAGTGCAAGGACGACGGCGCCGCCGGTGGAGCCCAAGGCACTACAAGCATGTCTAAGCCGGCACCCGCCCAGCCGGCGCCACTGCCGTCCTCGCGGCTGCTCGCTCTCTACCCTCTGCCCATGCCCATGCACTTGCCGCCCGGCACCGCTGTCGATCGCCACGGTCGCCTGAGACAGACCACCGTCCGCGGCGAGCTGCTCCCGCTGTTCAGCGAGCTGCAGAAGGCTCGCCGCGCCGAGATCTTTCGGGTTGTTTCCGCCTCGCACACCCTGCTTGCTGCCGATAAGACCATCCTCCCCTGGGACGCGCATGGCAATTACATAGCTGTGGTGCCGGATGGATGGCAGGGCCTTCCTGCTCTTGGCTTCGACTTCATCTCCCGGTCGGCCGTCGAGCCTCTCTACAGAGTCGAGAAGGACGTGCGGCTCAAGATCATCAGGGCTATCCTTGATGCCACACTTTATGAGGACGCCCTGCTGCGCAGCAACAACCTCACCATGGCTCAGTCCACCCAGCCGATCCACGTCTTCGTCGACGTCAGCAACATTATTATTGGATTCTGTAAGTGGCTACTACAACTACTACCATCCCCGTTCACACGGCCCAAAACCTACCCCCTCCCCTCCACAAACCTTTATGCTAACATGACGAAAACCAAAGACGACACAATCAAGCAGGCTCGTTTCATGCCGCCAGACGCCCGCATTCCAGCCCCTGTCTTCTCCTTCGAGGCCTTCACAGCCGCCGCCGAGCGTGGTCGCCCCTGCGCCAAGCGCGTCCTCGCAGGCTCCATAAAGGCCGGCGCCGCCACTCCAGGCTTTATGCTCGAGGCTGCCGCCCTCGGCTACGAGATGAATGTTCTGCAGCGCGTCCAAGGCTCCAAGAGGACCCGCACAAACCCTGCGCCGCCAGGCGTCTACATTCCCGAGTCCTGGGACGGCACCCACCGCGAGCAAGCCGTCGACGAGATCCTGCAGCTCAAGATGATGCAGACCCTCATCGACACCACCGAGCCGGGCGTCATGGTCGTCGCCACCGGTGACGCCGCCGAGGCCGAGTTCTCGGATGGTTTCCACAAGAGTGTAGTCCGCGCGCTCGGCCTGGGCTGGCTCGTCGAGGTTGTTGGCTTCCGGAACAACATGTCCAGCGCTTGGTTCGCGGAGACATTTCGGGAGAAGTGGGCTCAGCAGCTCCGCATCCTCACCATTGACGGGCTTGTCGAGGAGCTACTGGCCGCAAGATGAAGCAAAGCAGCTCTCTGGAGGCCGGCCTCTTCTCCCCCCCCCCCCCAAAGGAGGCCGAATTGGGGTGTTCTGGCCCGGCACGCTCGACATTGACTTGCTTTGTTTTCTTTAATCTCGTTCAAAAACTTTCTTACACGCCTTTTTTCTTTTCTCACACATTTACCGCTTATCAGTCACCAGTTCACTCGCAAGTTCGACCAGTTCAAACTTATTCTCTATTGTCGACTGCATTCCTTTCTTTTTACTCCAGTTTTTTTCCCCTTTATTCTTTTGTCCCCTCTTTTTCCCTTTGATTTTACAAAGCATCCAGCGATACCCTAGCATCACGGTGGCATCTTTCTCTGATCTTGTGTAACGACGGCATAACGCGAGGGCATTTATGGAGTTCGATCATACATGCTTTGAGTTCAGATGGCTACGAGATTACGGGGTAAAACAGAAAGACGGGCTTTTTTTTGTCGAGGAATTTGAAACATCACATTTTTCGGCGTTTAACAAGAAAAGGAGGGGAGTTCTTTCTTCTTGCCTTTTCCTTTTTTTTTTTTCCAAACGAAATAGCAGCAGCATTGTTGGAGATGTTCAGGAAAAATGGTCAGGTTTCGGGGAAAGGTCTCAACACTTTGCTTTTATTAGAGCCGTGGTACGAGATGATGATACGTTGGGAAAGAATCAAGAGTAGGGCTAGCATTCTGAGAAAGATCTGGATGAAATCACTATAATTGAATGTCTATTGTTTTTCGTGTTCGGGACGGTCTTTTTGTCGTAATTTTTCGTGTGGTGACCTACCTGCCATTTGCTCATGGGTGAAACCGCCCCCCCCCCCCCCCGGCCCCAACCCCAACCCCACCCCCTTTGGGGGGGCACCCCCTGTTTCCCCTTTTCCCCTTTTCGGGGGGGGGGGGGGGG
>JACWST010000099.1:117859-129284 GCA_014850475.1 Cryphonectria naterciae
GCCCCGGGTGCTTCACCAAACTGGTGGGGAAATGGTAAAACCCTTCAGACTTCGGTTTTTTCTGTAAAAACCTTTTTTTTTTCGTTCGACAAGTTTTCCTCGTTTTTCCCCCCCCCCCCCCCCCCCCCCGGGCCCCAAACCCAAGCCCAGCCCGTTTGTGGGAGCATCTGCTGTCTCGTCTTGTCCCATGTTCTGGAGGGGGGAGGGGGTGGCTTATCAATAGCCTTTCCTTCATCTCACAGAACAACGAATGGATGCGAATGGACACGCTTCGTTGAAGTCCAGCGATATGGTTTTGTCTAGGTGTGTATATATCTACGCTATCTATTGTGTAAAGGAGATAAAAATAAAAAAATGTTTGGTCCTCAAGTCGCTACGTGTTAGGTAGAAGAAATGGGATACAAAGACAGAGAGAGAGAAGCCTTTGATAAATATGCGACACACGAGTCTCAGCCGCGGCGCGCGGGCAAGAGGAATAACCACACACACACACACACACAGAATTATTCGAAATCTAGGATTTTATATCACCGCGAAGGAAATCTATGCCCAATCCTCGAAGACACACACAAGAACAAAAAGACGGGTCTGTCAAAACGCATGCAGGACAATGTTGGCTAGAGTTGGTGCACCGCTCATGGCGAGCCAGGGGGAAAAAAAGATATTCTTCTCCCACACTTGCATATACACACATATACACACTGGGAGTCCCTCCCTCATCTCTTCATATCTGTCGTGTGCCGCATGTTCCTCCTTCCTTCTGCTTTCTCCGTCGGAGAGTCCCTTTCCCCTTTCTTTCAAACCATGCAGCGATTAATGTTGAGGATCCCCCTCTTCCCTTCCCCTTCCCCCTTCCCTAGAGGATTGAGTTCCGGTAATAGTACAGCTTCAATCGAGAGAGAAAATAAAAGTCCACCGGTGACGACACGATTGAAGTGCAGTAAGATTTTTAGAGTTCTTTTTTTTTTTTAATGTTGTAAATTTGAGGATTTTGCGTCCGGCGCGCCCGATTAGGAAGGGAGAAGGGAGAAGGAAACAGAAGAAAGACGGCAGCGGCGCTGAATATGAAGAGAAAGGGAAAGAAAAGAAAAAAGCAGGAGATATATAAAAAAAAAAAAAAAAAAAAAGCACTGCCTTTTCTGCCATTGCTGCGGTGCTTTGGGTTGACCGCATGTTGGGATATCTCGGAAAAATGTAAAGAGACGGTGGGGCACGGGAAATAGAAAGGGAGCCAGGCCATGTTTGTTGGTGGACTTCCCCGTCTAGAAGTTCTCTTTGCCCCAGACAAATGCAAATCTGTAGTAAACATCTCTTGGTTAGCTAAGAACGATTCTTTGCAAGTTTTCGACTTGTATTGTAGTGTGTCTCCCTCAAAAAGAAGAGAGAGAGAGAGAGAGAGAGAGAGAGAAGATATCACGTACCCAGGTTCGCTGTACTTGTTGCAGTAGATGTGCAGACTACTTCCAAGACCCTTGGGCCCGCAAAAGAAGACACCGGCCTCGGCGGGTGCGTGCAGCTTCCGGATACCCCGGAAGATCATGTCCCAATTGGGGCGGCCAAAGTTGGTCGGGGCGCGCAGGCCGGTGATGGCGTCCTTGTCGGCGTTGGCGTCGTTGATCATGATGTTGGTGGCGTCGTCTGATTTTATCTTGGCGGTCAGGTAGGTGTGGATCTCGATGCGCTGGTCGACGTCCTGGGCCTCGATGGCGAGCAGCAGGGAGCGGAACCACTCAAAGGAGCCAAAGTCACGGCAGATCCAGAAGAAGTAGACCTTGGCGAGGCGGGTCTTGCTCTGGGGGTAGTTCATGCGGTACCAGATGGACTTGAGGATGGAGGCGAAGGGGGTGACGCCGATGCCCGCGCCGACCAGGACCGAGACCTCGTACTTGAAGACATCCTCCGAGGCGGAGCCGAAGGGGCCGTCGACGTAGACGCGGGGGAGCACGCGGCGCAGGGCAGGGTCCACGTCGCTGTTGTTGCTGTTGACGCCCACGACGTTGGAGCCCTTGTCCTTCTTGTCCCACTCGCAGCCCAGGGCCTTGGAGAGGGCGCGGGTGAAGTCGCCGACGACGCGCACGTGGATCGAGATGTAGTCCTCCTCGGGGGCGCTGGTCAGGGTGAACGGGTGGTACTGCCAGATGGACACCTCGGGGCAGTTGAAGAAGATGTACTGGCCGGCGCGGGTCTTGGTGTGCTCCTTCTTGATCTGGATCTCGCAGACGTTGCTGGGGTGCTGGATGACCTTGGAGACGTAGGTCTTGTGGCGGCCGCGCATCTCGCGCGCGATGCGCTCGGCCAGGTAGATGAAGCCGCCGTACATCCAGTACTGCCAAAAGACACCAACGGCCTGGGTGCCGACCGAGATGCAGAAGGGGGCGACGTCGGGCTGGATCATGCAGAAGGCGCCGTGGATGGCCCAGAACATGAAAAAAACGATGAAGAAGTGGTGCGTGTACCAGAACCGCTCGTAGTTGGCGCGGCGGGGCTTCTCGACCGAGGTGACCACCATGGCGGTCAGGGCGATCAGCATAAAGTAGCCCGACCAGCCAGGGCCGGAGGCCAGGTTGGCGGCGAGGAACCCGTAGATGCCGAGGTTGTTCTTGGCTGCGATCTGCGCGAGGTTGTTCCAGTGGGCGATGGTGTGGACCCAGCTGAAGAAGAAGATGGACCAGGCCACGGTGATGTGGAAGGTGATGTTCTTGTCGAACTGGATGATGCCGTTCAGCGGGGTCTGGCGGGCCAGGGAGATGAAAGTCCTGCAGACGGGGAACAGGATCATGGCCACGTCGAAGTGCAGCACCAGCGCTGCCGACCGAGCAATCATGTATGTCGGGCCAAAGGTGTCTCGGGCAATCTGCAGGTTATCCTTGACCGAGTAGTTGACGAAGCCGAAGGCAAAGATGGCGGCGTGCAGTACCGCAAAGACGAACACGAACCTAGATGTTGCGCGGATCAGCCAGCCAGTTCACATCGTCATGGGACAACAGACTGTTGCTGTTGTTGTTGTTGAAGAACCACCTACATTCTCCGGTAACCCTCATTGACCATCCACCTGTCGAACTTCTCCCGCGACGAGAGCTCCTTCTGCCTCTCCTGGGTCATCTGCCCCGACAGCAACATCCTCGTGAGAGGCGTCCATCTCGACCGCTCCGACTGTTTCTCATAACCCGCCGAAAACCGGGCGTCTTGAAAGTAGGCGCCACTCATGGTTGAAATGCGATCGATCGATCGATCGGTCGTTGTCGTCTCAGAGAAAGAATAGAAGTGCGGTTTCTTCCAGGCAGCCTGTCCTCGGGACCCTCCAAAGCCCAGCTGCAACCGTACTCCAGAGCCTTTCCCCCTTTTTTTTTCCTTTCCCCTTTTGGTGTTGATGGAGAGAGAATAGTCGATCGATACCCCTTTTCACACTCGTTCTTTGCAGATGTCGACGCTTTTACTCCTCCAGACCCGTCCACGTGCGCAAACAAGAAAAACGTTCCAATCAGGTCGAGAGCCGGCGACCGAATTAAAATTCAGAGCCTGCTGAACTTGTATAAATTATTATCGTAAGAGAGACACAGAAAAGACCGTGGTGAACTGAAGCGAATGAGCCGAGCTGGCTCTTCTAGTCCTGCACGCGACTGGGGGGTGGGTGTCTTGCCGGGTCGCTTATGATGCGACAAATTTGATCAGCAAACACAGCACGGAAAGAAACAGGCGCCTTGGTCAAGAAGAGGAAAGGAAGGGAGAAAGAAAGAAAATTAGGTGAAGCAGGCAGAAAGATGGAGGGAGAATCGAAAGGGGGGTTTGGTTTGAGGGAGGAGAGCGGCGGGAGGGCGTTAGGTTATGAGGCATGCCAAGAGGTCCCAACCAGTACCGAAGCATGCAGATCATACCTGTGCGACATTGCCCACCTTGCAGCAGATTGTCCGTATGGGAAGATACAACCGACTATACCCCATGCAGGGTATATCTCAAGGTGTAGCAGGGGAGAGCAGGTGTATGTATCAGCGAGAAACGACAGAGGTGGATCTCGACCAGGGACAAGAAGATCGCGCCCAAGGAAAAGACGGGACGATGAATGGCCAGAGGTGAGGAAGCGGGTGTCTTTTTTTTCTTCTCTTTTTCTTGTCTTTTCTTTTTCTTCTTTCTCTCACTGTCTGAGACTTCCCGGGAGACAAGATGAAGTAGAAACCCCAGCCAGTACTGATGTGATGCAGTGAGAGAGTGTGTGAGAGAGTGAGAGAGAAAGAGATGGGTCCAGTATCAGAAGTCCAGGCGACAAAAGACCAAACCCTGGACGCCAGGAAGATGAAAGAGGATGTTCTTGTTACGAACATGTCAGAGAGCCCTGGCTGCGGTGCCAGAATGGGAATGGTCCCGGGTGAAGGATCCATGTGCAGGCCCGCAGGAAGCAGACATGGCTGGTCCCAGGGCCTGGCCGTGGCCACAAATTGGGGGGGGGGGGCCAGAAGAACAACCCGACTGGCCTCTCTTGTCCCCGTGTTGGCATGTGCGCATTGTTGCCCCAGTGCCGATTTATCCACAGCAGCAAGAAACTTAAGGTTAAACCTCTCTGAAGCCAAGACCGTGATTGATGGGGAGGCACCCGTCAACTGCACGAGATGGGGGGGGGGGGGGCGCACACAAGCCCAATGTTCGAGAGTGGTGTGCCCTCGTAGGGAGACTCAGCAGCGCATAACCATCCACACGGCACGCCATATGGCTACGGTGCCGAGGGTGTATGCAAGAGGACAATCGCAGACGAGACTGCGTCGTCATCACTCCTCGAGTCTGATACTGGTGTTGTTTCCCTTGCCCCAACAAGAACACCACCACCTACATCCGAGAAACGCCATAAATACTTGCTTGCGTTTGGCAGAAGCAAACAGGAGCCTCAATGGGCGTCGAGGGTGGGTGGGTAATGGCACGATTTTGGGCCCGCCCCTGTTCTCCATGGTTGACGACGCAATCTCTTCCCTGCCTATCTGCTGCTTCGGCGTCTAGGATTCGATGTGCGTTTTGTGGCACCCATTTTGGCGCGCGGGAAAGGGTTGAGGATGTCAACGCCGGCGAGGTGGGAAGGGGGGCGTGGGAGTGGGAGCGGGAGTGGGAGTGGAAGAGCAGCAGGGGTGGACAAATAAGGAGGAGGGAAGGCCGCGTGAGAGAGCGAGAGGGCTGTTACTAAGGTTAGCAGCTGGCAGTTCATGGCGCAGCCACTACAGGGGCCTCCCCCCCCCCCGGCCCCCCAAAATGGAGACGCCAGTGCTATAGCAAGTAAGGAAGCAGAGACTCCATATCGTCAGGGGCCTCAGGCCTCTCTGATTGGACGCTGCGTGTGGCTCTTGCAGCGGGTCGGTAACACGCCCGGCGTCGCAGCTTGTTTCGTCAGGGGGTTCGCTCTGACAATCTGACACTTGGATAGTCTGACGCCGTGCTCGAGCCTTCTCTTGACTACTATGCCATCTTCTTCATCTCCTCGATCCCCTTCTGGAGGACTTCTCTCTGCTCCGAGGTGATGATCAGTGCCACCCCTGCCTGGGGCTGGTTATGGGAGGACGACAGGCAGCGCCACAGTACTACTAGTACTTACAGAGTATAGTAACTATGTCTTGCCACGCGTGCCACGCGTGCCACGCTCGTCTAGCCTTAGTGATCTGTCACAGTGCCTTCTTCATCTGTCCATCTCGTCCTGCACACCCTCTCTCAACATGATCTTCCCTAGTGTAGATCATGGCATCCCTGGGGCAGATCTCCTAAGAATGGTCCAGAATCCTCCCATACTACACACATACACCTCTTGTCAGCCCTTGTCGTTTACGCGCCTTACGCAGTGCCCATGCCAGCCTCTTTTTGGCAGAAGGGGGGAAACCCCCCCCCCCCCCACCATAACACTAATGCAGGAACGCAGGTCCAGACAGGAGAGAACATCAAGGATCTATCTTGTCAGGCGTTAGGCACCGCCGATGTGACAATGTATTCATGTCTTGCATAATGACAGCAGTTGTTTCGAGCTGTAAAGGTTTTGTACAGGATCTGCAGCATACGTACTTACAGCACCACACCGCGTGTGCCCCCGTTCGTGGCGGATTTTACGGAATACGAGCAGGAGGAGTATCTGGTGGCCGGCTGGGCACGCCTCTTTGAACGGGTTGAGAACATGTGCCCCAGCTCAGCAACAACCCTGTTTTGGGAGCAAGCCGCCGCTCATGCAGCCTGCCCTTGCCCCCGAGGCCATGTCGCAATCATCTTGTGGCTGTTGTGGACTCTTGGCTCAACCTCGCAAAACCCCCCTCCAGCTTGGGCTGACGAGGTCGCCATTCCTGAATCTGGAGTGTGTGCTACAAGCCGAGCCAGACCCCCGAGCCTAATCCGATGTTCCATCCACAATGGAGGAAGGGGGGACTCGACTGAGGCAGACAAGACAGACGAGACAGACTGCCGACCCAACGGATGTCTGGGCGCTCCATCATGGTGCCATCTCTGCTCCCGACGAACCTGAATGTGCTCATTGACCACGTTCTCTCCATGGCGCGCGCGGCTGGCCTGTTTTCCAGGCCAAACTTTTTCTTCTTCTTTCTTACATGGCCTGGCCGTCACCCCCCGCCTGGCAGCACCGGGCCATACAGTATCTAGGTCCATCCCAAACTCTGGCCCTCAGGGCCCTCACGGCTCTCGCCACAAGCTTTGCCCGTGTTTGGCCTGATCATCGACCATCTCCCGCCGCTTCGCCAACGGAATTGCCGAATGTGGCCGGCCGGTCGCGTCCCGAAGGGATGGTCAAGATGATGACAAGGCCACTTGTTCTTTCAAGGTGTCCTTGTTGCGTTCTAGAATCATTTGAGCAATCCCCTTTGGTTCAAGTCAGGCGTCAGACAAGTTTCCGCCACACCAGGCCTGACTATTTCGGCTACATATGTATGTACTCAAACTGGTCCACTGTAGCTCTTGATCACCGAGTATATACAACTTGAAATAGCAATTATGTGGTGGTTTTGATCATTGCTTACCTTCTCAACTGCCCGCCTGAGCGATCTTCTCGAGACCTCGAGCATCTCGTTACCCTATGGATCATTTCTCACTCATACCAGGGACAAGTCACACACACACATCATCAGTCTACGGGTAGCTAATTTCACCGTAGCAGCCACCTCCTTCTAAATAAGTAGACTGATATCCTTGCAGAGCCTACGAAGCATGATTAGTGGTTTGGCCCACAAAGCTGCTGCTTTCCAGGATAGTAATAGACCGATAATTACGGCGAGGCTGCCTGGACCAGAAAATAACTTGCCCATTGTCCAGCTGTTTCGTCAGAGTTGTGGAGTGATGTATTCTATTATATTCTGATGAATGATACAACATCGAGAAGAGAATGCTCAAGATATGGACGAAAAGACAGTTGGGCTAGATGATTACTTTCAATGGCCATATCCTATGGACTCTATCCCGGTAGCTCTCTTGCTGCTGTACTGCTGTTGAGCTAGAGAACCTCGATCCCCACCACATATCTGACCTGACCTGCACGGAGACAGAACGAGTCCTGTATCTGACTTTCCCAGATTTGTAGTCTCCAGAGCTCGTGGCCGTTCCCGATCTGCAACGCTTCCTTGATACTTTAGCCCCGAGGTATTCTCTGAATAATTACTCATCACCTGGTTATGAACAGTCGACAAGAGCAAGTACTTTCTCATGTAATGTCATTGCATGGCTGTAACTACCACAGCAATCAATTAATGGCCATGGACCTGTTCTAGTCAGCTATCAGGGCTCGTGGTCCTCAAGGGAAGAAAGAGGTTGGGTTAATGTGCGTGCTACAAGTCCCGAGCACAACTTCGTGGCAGGAGTTGCCAATCTGTCAACAGACTTTCATTGCCATTCCCATTGCTGCTCCCATGGGTACAACCCTTGACATCTCCATGGAAGTCTCCATTAATGACCATTCACCATCCCTCCATTGCTCACAGGCAGCATTCCCGTCAGCGGACCACTTGGGATCCCAGCCTCGTCCCACGCAACGACATCCGCCCTCGTGGTCGTCTCCCGGTATCCGCCACACAGCACCCCACCCACCATCTGCAGCCACGTGACGCCGCGGTACACCGTCTCCGGCCGCCAGTAGTCAAACCGTCGCGGCGGCCGCGCGTCGGTGACGATGACGACCGGCCGGCGCGTGTAGGCAACGGCCTCGTCCCA
This sequence comes from Cryphonectria naterciae, assembly GCA_014850475.1. Taxonomy (NCBI): domain Eukaryota; kingdom Fungi; phylum Ascomycota; class Sordariomycetes; order Diaporthales; family Cryphonectriaceae; genus Cryphonectria; species Cryphonectria naterciae. The sequence goes on from JACWST010000099.1 coordinate 126,032, forward strand.
GCCATACAGGTCACCGTCCCAGGCAAAGGAGGCGCGGATGGCCTCGCCCTCGCCCTCGAAGATGCAGCCGTGGTGGAACCAGCAGCCAAAGTTGGTCGCCTTCCACGAATTGGCCAGTGCGCCGTAGGTCAGAAAGGGGTGGTCGCGGACGGCGTTCATCCTGTGCGCGGGGATGGTCGGGTGGGTCAGGTTCGTCAGGATGAAGGTGAGGTCCCGCCGGCCAGTGACGGCGGGGAGGAGGCGGAGACCGGCCAGGAGGCGGCCCTCGTTGTGCTTGATGGGCACTGCGATCTGGCGCCAGCCTGGGTGGATGTTGTCGCGAAACTCGGCCACCAGGAGCAGTCCCATGGCGGCGCCAGGGACCGCAGCCCAAGGGGGGAGTTTCTCCAACTTGTCGTTCTGAGGTCCACTATTGAAAATTCCATGTTAGTAAAAGCACAAATCTTTTTTCTTTTTCTTCTTTTCTTTCTCTCTTCCTCATACTTTTACTATAAAGATGTCCCAGACACACACTTACCTGTTGGCGCAGACGTTGATATGAGATCCAGCGGGAATGTCGGCAAGGGCCTCTCGCACAGCCCTTGCCGTGCTGTCCCAGATCTGGGCTCGACGCTTCGGCTCCTCTCCTTGGACTACAGGCGGATGGATCGTTCGAGAGATGACAGGCTCAGAGAGGTTATGGATTCCTGGGTACTTGGGCTCACGGCGGCCGGGCGCCAGCTCGTTGATACGATACATGTCATCGGGCGAGACGCAGGTGAAGCCATCGGGGAGGGTTATGGTCTTCGCAAGCGTTGCTCCAGGAGCTGGAGGTGTATTCTCCCCCTCCCTGCCGAACTTACCACCCAGCAGGAGGCCGGCCTGGGTTGAAGCTGCTGGTGCTGTCGCCATCTTCAATGCCCTTCCGAAGTTGTGTGTTTGGGACGTGTTGTTATGTTGGAGTGTTTGTGTTTGTGGAGGGCGAGAGGTTTCTCTCAAGGGATCTGCTTCAGGAAGTCCAATCGGGTTATATAAGAGATGTGCGTTGAGGTGTGACTGAAGAATCTGGGATTCATTCAATTACACAATTGTGAAGGGGGAGGAAACAGTTCTCTTGTTGTTAAGCAGTGTGAATTAATAGTGAGAACAGAGTGAAATGGAAGAATCTGAGTTGATTTACACAGTCAATTTGTTTGTTGAACAGCGTACATCATTGGTCAAATCAGCAATTGGCAAGTGACTCGACACCTCGTAGTGTATGGGGACCCAGATGAAGAGACCAGGTAAAATATCTGGGTTGTAATTATGTGACTCTGCTGGGGGTTTCTGCAGACATCCTAGGAAAGGCCCTGATTCACTATGCACTTCACACAACCGCCTTGGACACAAACCATGGGACCCAAAGTCTTTCTTGATGGAATGTGGCGGAAAATGAAGAAGTAAAGTGAGGTGTCATTCTGTCAACTGTTGCAGCCTTGCAAACAACTTGCACATCCAACCTAGATTTAGTAATTGGGAAGGGACAACATAGGTAGGTAGTAGCCGGAGAAGCACGGAAAAAAAGTACCATCGTGGTGGCCACAGACCCCGGCTGCCAAAACAGGGCTAGAAGTGCAGATAATTGCATGGTGTAATTATGTGATTAGAAACTTAGTCTTTTACATCTTGAAAGTATTGGACTAGACCAAAGGGAAGCAAAATCTGTACTATTGCCCTCTTTATGGGTTTTATTACTGGTAATAACCACCTTGCAAGTCGTGATAAATTTTGAACATGACTGACAAAACTTGCAGCCACACAAACGAGCACAGGACCTTCTTAAGCATGAAGCTCACATGATATTTCTTAGGTTTAAAGACTGGTTAGTCTTATTCAGACTTTCTGAACATCACCTGGAATACCCGCAGAAGAAAGAATAGCCTTGTGTAAGTCAATGATGATTATCTAAGCCACAAGGCTGACAGACATGGCCTTTCAGCACCTCAAATGTAGACAGTTGTGGTAAAACAATCCTTGGCCCTTGGATAACTGTAGCTGGAGAACTACCTTCTTGAATATGGTGGAAGAAGAAGAAGGAACCATGCTGCTGTCAACAGCCAGATTTCATCACCCCCCACCCCCCAAGCTCTCGCTGTTGATGCGCTTAAATCACAGTGAAACCGTCCCACCTGGCTCCTCGAAAAAAGTGAAGAGGGTGCCGCCATCGGGGACGCACATCTCATTAGGAGCTTCCGGGGTATGTGAATGACTGCCTGAATGTCATACTCGTGACTCGCTCTTAGAACAATGATCAAGTGTCGATATTCCCTGGACAGCTACCATTTGCCAGGCCACTGCACGATTCCTGAATCTACTATGCTCATTTGTTCTCACTGGATTGTAATGATTGGAAAGCCGAAATGCACATAAAAAACACATGTTTCCTGCCTTGGCCAGAGCCTTGTCAGTGCGATTCACTCTGAGACAACTTCTGTCTCCTCCGGGCTGAACTCAGAACAGCATATCCGAGGCCGCAAGCAGAATTCCAAGACAATGCATATGCATGCTATTACTTGTACACAATACTCTGATAATCCCCTCCTCCCACAATTCAACGCAAAATCGATCAATTTCGTTCAAGTTCTGAGCAAATTGACCGTGAAGAGCAATCAACGAGAGCCTCGTGCATCAAGAGACACGGCAGAACGGGGTCCATGGTAAAGATTCTGTTGTCTTTTGAACTCGACAGTACTTCGAACAAGTAAAAAAGTCCGTCTCCATCGCTACAAAGCAAGCGTGCTCAAAATAGACCGTGACTGTTATTTAACATGACATGAGAAAGTTCGTGACTCAAAGCCCACGCACCCCTAGCGAGGCCCCGGAGGGAGGGGGGTCTTGGCCCTTTGCTCTATTCTCTGGACTCTCCTTACTATTCTTGACCGTCAAGGTCTCCTTATTCTTCTGTCGTTCCTGGTTCTTTTCAGAATGGTAAAGCCGTAGCAATCTTTCTGGGACGTTTGTCTTTGTCGACCACGCGTTGCGGCCCGCGACATTAAGCGCCGCATGGCCCGTTATACGGGGCTATTATCAATCCACTCTTTAAAGAGGTCTCTGCGTGGATACTTAAGTCCTCAATATACTATCAATAGAGATTGAGATTCTCGTAAAAGACCTCTTCTAGTACTCCAATTGACTGATTCCCAGCAAAATAACGAAACAAGAGATAAAGTCGAAGGGGGTATTTTTGGACACCCCCCTGTTTTGGACACCCCTCCCGGGCCACACCGCCACTTCA